>CM053580.1:178955232-179022855 GCA_028627135.1 Pseudochirops cupreus | reverse complement strand
CCCAGGAAAGTGGCTTTATTAGGACAGCATTAAATTAATGAAAGCTTTATTTCCTGGACACAGATCCAGGACTTTTCAGCCCTTTCCGTTCTGTGTCCAGGGAGTGAAAGGTGGAAAGAGGAAACTATCAGTATCTTTTTTCCTTAGAGAATCTACTCTTCAGGTGATAGTTATGACTAGGCAAATGCAATGTCCTATGAGCAGGACATTATTTTAATGCTTGATCAGTCTTAGAATTTTTTTTGTTAATTTTACCATTGAATTAGAGGTAATGATTTATTATTTGCTAGAATTACTATTCCTTTTGCATATTTTTAAGTGCACACTTCTTGACAAGGAGACTTGTTCTCCTTATTTGAGCTTCACATCACTATTTTTACCTCTTTACTCAATTACTTTCTTTCTAGTCAGGATCAAGATTGGCTTTTTGGCCTATTAATAGATAAAGTGGTAAGCTAGTGTTGGGAAACAGACTACTGATAAGATGAGAAAAGAAGTCTTATATAAACTGCTGGACATTACAAAACAGAATTATGTTCTGAGATGGTCATTAGGGGTTGAATTCATTAGGTAGAGAATGAAGTAAGTCTCTAGTTCACAGAATAATATCCAGTTCACTGTACTTTCAAAATATCCCACTCAGTTTAAAGATTCAGGACAGATTTCCTTCTCCCTGGTCAATAGAGGAGATAAAATAAAAGACAACTTTTGAAGTTAGAAGAACCCTTAAAATGGAGATGCTCAAAGTCATTCTATCACCAAACTCAATAAAACTATTTTATTGGGAGCAATAGGAAGATATGATATGTCTCTTTAGATTAATGAACATAATGAGCAGGTCAAAGTGACTTAAGGGAAAAAAAAAGAACAAAGATAACAATAAAAGGGAATTTAAAATCTCCAGATATCTGTATCTATATACATCTACTGAGATTACTCTTAAGAGACTTTCTCATTGTGTTAGTGGTATATACATATACATTTGAGACTAGTTTTAACTTCAAATCTACTTTGGAACAAAGATACACAGTTAAACTGATTAGAAGCAAACTTCTTCAGGTTGAAGATTACTCCTCCAAAATCAAAATTACCCAAATGTTTGTGATTCCCAAAGAAACCTAGCCATTCAAAGACCCACTAATCATGCCTTTTCTCCACTTAGCACTTCTAGTGTACTAACCTTGACCTCTTTTTATGGGTGTGTTGAATTGACATGTATCTTTCCTCCTTCTTTAAAATTTAGTGGCATCTATACATAGGAATTTAACTACAATTGTGCATAGTAGGTAGGAGAAAAGAAAATTTACCTTGATGATTGTCAGCTATTTTGTAGTTCAGATATGGATTTACTCCTATTTCTCCTTACTCTTCCTGTCTTCCTGTCTTATTCCTACTATGATTCTATATATATCTCCAAAGTGGTTGTGGATTGCAGATGACAAAAATCTTAGTAGCTCCTCAGATGAGAGCTAATACATTCTGCTTGCTCTAGAAGACCAGATACATGGAATGCCAGAGGATGATCATTGTTGTTGGTGGTGGTGTTGTTCACAAAAAGTGAGTAAAGTATGGAGACAGTGTACTATAATGAAAAGACTGATGTACTCGGTTTTAGGAAACATGAACCCTACTCCTTCCTCTCATTAACTAGATGGATAATTTGGGTGAAGTGTTTTAAACTCCCTTGACCAGTGTTCTCATCTTGAAAATGAGGGCATCAAATAAGATGGTTTCTAGATATTCCTGTATTAAAATTCCATGATGATGGAAATTTGAAATAAAGAAATCTTTGATATCTACTCATATATTTAGAGATGGCTAAGGATTAACATGGAAATATAAGTTTGCTTATTTGTAATATGAGAATAGATA
Organism: Pseudochirops cupreus; assembly: GCA_028627135.1. Lineage (NCBI taxonomy): Eukaryota > Metazoa > Chordata > Mammalia > Diprotodontia > Pseudocheiridae > Pseudochirops > Pseudochirops cupreus. Next base: position 179,020,983 of record CM053580.1, on the reverse strand, counting down.
ATGATAAAACCTACTTATCTACTCAACTATTTGGGGAATTAATAATATATGGAGTTTTTTTTTATTATTCTTAATCTTTAAATGCTTTGGACCATACTAAAATAAAATATTTTGTATTATTTATTGCTAGGGTTATTGACATGAGTTTTCTGCTCTGTACTAGGAAGGTTCGTGTGTTACTTGTCTATTTTGAAGAGTCCCTTTTTTTGACAGCCTCCCTATAAAAAACCTCCCCTGCCAAAGGCAGACAACGTGACTCTAACAGCTTGGCTACAAAAGGGAAGGAGGAGGGAAACCATAAACAAAAATGCGATTGATGATAGGCTGAATTCTGAAGCAACTTAGTTGGCATAGTTTAAAAATGTTGATCTATTGGAACTGCTCTATTGGCCATTGTGACCAGTATTTAATAATTATTTTTAATCTAATTAGTCACAATAGGGTTAAATTTTCCCCACTTTTTCCTTTTATTAGTTTAATGTTAGTTTTTGTTAAATAATAAATAGTTGTTAATAAAAGGTATTTATAGGTTTATTATAAAACTATTTAACTCAACGTTTTAAAGTAGAAAAAACAGTTTAAAAAACAGACCAATATTTCCCACCGATGTCTCATATATAGCAGGCAATGTTTGTTGGGTTGAACTTGAATGACTTTTTTTTTTTTCCATACCATGCTATATTTTTCTTTCGGTGTCTTTTTTCAACGTATAGGTTACTTCTCCATTAGCCTCAATCACAAAGTCACTTGTGAAAAACTGAAATACATTATTGAAACTTCCCAATTTAACCTAAAATATTGAAATAGACAAGTACATTGCCAACATTTTATTTGGAAATGTCAAGCATTTGTAGAGTGTAGTCCTATAGATTATAAAGGAATCTTCTGCAAATTCTTCCTGTGAAGAGGTGGGTCAGGATTAACCCAGAACTGTAGCTGCTGAAGCCCCCTGCTGTGTGATAATGCAAATGGCATCTAATGCCTTAAATATACTCTGCTTCTGGAAACACATGAATCAGTTGTCATAATATTGAAACAAAGTACTTTTATGAGGTGTAGTGGACAGATGTTTTCTCCTTGCTTTTATACTTTGTTCTTGCTTCTATACCTTCTATACCAAGGCCAAAGGATAGCCCTCTATAACTTTAATCAAATGGCCAAATAATAATGGGTAAGAAATGAAGCTGAGTGTTTTGCTTTGAGTTTTAGGAGGAGAAACATAGTAAAAAAAAAAAAGAAAGAAAATTTTGGAAATAAAAACATTTTGAGGGGTCAAACTCCAGAGGACACAGGTTTAACTTCATAAAAATAATTAACAAATGCCAAATGAAATAGTAAATTACATTTTTTTTATTGAGAAGTTTGGTCTAACATCTGTTGTGAATGTGATGTCATTATCTCCACTTCCTGAACAAGTTGTCACCTCATTATTTTTTCCTCACAACTTCTCAGCTACATTGCAGATGTATAGTGCCCTTCAAATAAATAGGAGCTGGCAATTTAATGTATTTGTACACTGTTTATTCAGTGTTATTTATAACATTTTTACAGAGATTAAATGTAATTTCAGCCATGCCAAAATCTTAGAGAATTTTTCATCTCTGGCCAATATTATTTATCATACAAACAAAACCAGCAAATAAGTCCCTTAACAAATTAGGAGTTGTGATTATCGATGGACTGCCATAGTGAGCCCATCAAATAAAAACATAACGTATATAACTTTTTATTGCATTTCAATTTGCTACAGAAAAAATGTCAAATTGTGCAAATTATTTTTTCTCCAGAAAATTAGACCCGTTTATACTTACTGTTACATGGTTTACACATGAATTGAAACAATTATTGTGAATCTTACCATTATTGTTTTTATTATTTGATAACTGGTTCACTCAGAACTTAGTAACTTAATTGTGCTTCCAGCTTATATATGGAGCACTATTTTGCAAAGGAAGTATATGTCAATATTTATTTTTACATAGATTATTTTATGTGACTGATATACAGCTAAGAGAATCAGTACCAAAGTCATTCGTAATATAAAATCTTCTCTGTCTTCTGAATTTATTTTTCTTAACAAATTCTAAATGTTGAATTGACTTAATGTTGGAATTCTTTCAGAACAATAATGCACGTATTTGAAATGTAGGTTGTGTTAAAGATTTTTAATTAGTAATGATCTGAATGTTTAACACAAAATCTAAATAATACGTTTTTAAAGAGAGAGGAAAGTGATCTCTAATGATTCACCTCTAGAGCTTACCAGGTAAATTTATTTTGTAATTCTTTTAGAAAATTTTAGAAGTTTACTGCAAATCTTAAAAATTATCTAGTGTTTTAGGTTTGGCAATGTGGAGGCAATTGGAGTATAGTAGTTAATATTATTAACCCTTATTACCTTCAGATTTTTATAGCTTTCCCATTTTTTGGAGATAAAACATAAACTTTATTTTATGCATAAATGTAAGTAGAATTTGTATTAATTTGATAATCAAACCATATATTTGGTACAGTAGCTTTCTGCATTAAAATACTGCTTAAATTTTCTGCATTTGAAATAGACCTGAACATCTATTCTGTTGTTCTCTTTGATACTTGAATTGAGAGAGAGAGCTGAGTCTGTAAGATCTGTCATAGAGAAAAACCATCAATTATTCACATATTTCAAATTACTTTGAAGTAAATATTAAGCCATTAATTTTCAACTTTGGAGATAACTTATGAGTCAGTGTTTGACTTAAACCATTTAAATACCTTATTCATGTTGCATAGGAAACCTGTTTAGTCTTAACTGAAGAGATATTTTGGTGTTTATACGCCAATGTACTTTGTAAATGACTTAAAGAGAACTGAAGACAGTAGAATTTTGGATATGTATTGAAGTAAAGTGAAACTGGCTGTGAATAGTGACTAATTGTGTATTGGGATATGGGATAACCCTTTTTTTTTAGATCAAAATGACTCCCTATTACCTTCACAACTTAGGAGATTCATTACATTAACTATATATGTTTGTTTAGAGCCACCTCTGAATCAGAGTGTGAGAGTGTCATTTCTGAGAAGGATGAGCTGCAGACTGCTAAAGGCATAACTGTTATATTGATTTGGTGTAATTTATAAAGCCACTTAATTTTTTCTTGAAAAAAAATATTTTAGAGCCTTTGCTAAAATGTTGATATTTAAATGTGCAAGGGGATCCTGTAATACCTATTTAATCCTTTAGACACAAAGTATATAGCTTAAATATGCTTCTAATTTATTAGCCTTAGCATTTTACCTTCTAAGGTGAGGATCTTCCTTTCATACTACCTATATCGATCTTTGGCCCTTATACTTTCCTTCCTTTTGCATCTTAAAAAGTCAGTGTAGGATGCTGAAAAGGGCATCAGGTATTCTAACTAAACCTGTATTCAAATGGACAGAGAATAAAAAAAAAAAAGTACAAGCCAAGTGCATTATATTCATTGCTTTATTGTACTCTGTTTTATGAACTGAAGTCTAATCAGTGTAACTCTGTTTTTTCTTCCTACTCCCTAGAAATAGTCTTCTCTTTCCATATGAAATAAATTACCAATAGGAAATGTTCACCTCACAAAAAAATAATGGGGAATGGAGAAAGGGAAGTTTTCCAAGGTCTAAGCTCCGAAATAATTTGTACAGATTGTATTCTGTCACACACATTTAAAGGTGACATTCTACCAACTATAAAACATAGGCAGGATTTTTTTTTAACAGCAGCTTGCTTAGTCTCTTAATAAAAATGGGGGGAAAGCAGAGTGAAAGAATTTTAGTTTGCCAGCCAAACAAACAGAAAAGCTTGGCCAAGCAGACTAAATTAGCATATGCTCTGCTGAGTATTTCCCTGTTGTTACATAATCCTTTTCTAATACAAAATCACTGCTAACACTTAACCCTTTCAGAACATGTTTAATACCTTTCCCTCCATCATATTTATCTGTTGTCTCTTTCCCTGTGGTTCTACTGCCCTGTGTTTGTTATCAGTTGAGGGCCCCTTAGGCCAAATTCCTCTTTTCTGTCATATTTCTGCATATAAATTTATTTATAGGTATACATTTTCCAGGCAGAAGAATCAATTTATTTAGCACTGAGTGGGTTTAATAATTATTTTAGATGCCTCTTCCCATTTTTTCCATTTATGTGAAGCTTTCTTTTGAAAATGCATTAATCTTATGAAGTTACCCTAAGGATTCATAATACTCTAGTTTGTTACATATACTATGAATTCTCTGTGCCTTAATTATGCACGTGTCCTCGTTTCCAAGCCTTTTCAGTGATCATGTGAGAAAGAACAGGGTGCTGGCTGTAAGTTCACTGTCATGTCTTAATGTGTAGGTGGTATTCAGAGAAAGATGTTTCTGAAGGCAATTATGTAGCTATGAGTCCAGTGTAGGGAGCAGCAGTTAGTCACATTCTACTCTTACTAGGTACTCTGCCAAGATGGAAAGAAATTGATCATTGTGATACATAATAGTGTATCTGTTATTTCTAAATACAGTTCTTTGCCCTTGTAGTTACATAAAAATGAATATTCCCTACCCTGAATAGAAATGGTTCACTTCCCGCTTATAAACAAAAAGAAGAGTTATACATTTTCTCACAGTGCTCCATCTATCCCCATCCTCATCAAAACAATTTCACATTGAAGTTATAAAAAGGCATCAACATGATTTTGTACTGAAGTTAGGAAAAGGTACATCATATATGGGGAAATGATTCATTAAGGGCTCTAACTAAATATTTCAAGAATTAACCAATGTCAGAATCTTTGACTATTATGCATTTCCACCTAGTATACTGAACTTAATGTTAATGGCAAGGTGAAAGGGGTGTCAAAGAAGAAGGAGAAAAATATTTTCACAGTAATTTCTTTTTCAGACAACATATCTGTTAATATGTCTTTGTATTTTGTGTAAATTATATAGCAGGTAGGCTTTTTCTCACATTTTAAAATTTTGAGTTCATTATTTTCAATACTGAGATGTTTTCCTCAGTGCGTTATGCCAGCAGTCTTTTCTTGTCTTACTTTTAAATAAGAATTGCAGTTTTTCTTCTATTTATTTTCCTAGGCACCAGAGCAATGCAAGTATTTTATAAAATGCAATATAGCAAATACTTCAACCAGCTTCTTTGTGCCCTTTGCACATTCTCTTGTTTAAAGCTATTATATATTTTTCAATAATGACTTTAAAATAATGAAAATGTTTGTGACTCCATAGATAGAAAATAATATGATTTTTAAAAACCAAAACTCAAACTCCTTTAAGCTAGCAGTCACCTAATTCTGTCCACTCCTGATTAATTATTTTCAAGATTTTTGTCTCTCTTTTTATTCAGGAGAAATTAAAATCAAAAGAATTTTGGGGGAAATCTCCATTGTTTGCTTCTCCCCCTCTGGCTTTCCATTTCAAATGTACACAGATTAATTTCTTCCAATGTATCTTATCTTGATACATCCCCTTAATTAAATCTGAATAGTATTTTGGTTATATCTGCCAAAATTTCAATACTGTATCTGAGTAAAATAAATATTTGCATTGGTGAATGTTCATTTGTATGTATTATACAATACGAAAAATTGACATTAGGAAAACATAAATGCTTCTAAATGATGATCTGGTTTTTATGTAAAGTAATGATTCACCTGTTTATATCAGGGTAGTCAATACATATTTGCTATGCATTATCCTTTGTTTATGTATTTTTCTGAGCTGCTAGTCTTGGGTACATAGAACCCTAACTCTTTTTTATACTTAGTAAAACCTTGCACGTGTAATTCTAAATGTCTTATTGAAAGATAATTAAACTAAGTCAAATCTTAATTATTTTGCATAACTAGTTGTAGTAATTAATACTTCAGTATAAAAACCAGGAGCACATGAGAATTATCAACTGACCTCTATCTGCCAGATTATTAGCAAGACTTGACCTGCTTTTGTTGTTACCAGGCTGTGAGGTAGAGGACTGATTAGTCCCTGTTTTGCATAACCAGATCTGATGTCGTTCTACGGGATTTATTTTTAGATTTTATAAATTTAATACATAGTGATTTTATGCTTTAGTCATATTTCCATGTTTAAGGCTGCATATTTACAATAGTGATATTTCCTTAATCTTACTTAGGGTTTTTAAAGGAAGAAAAAATATCATACAGTTTCTAAGGAAAATTGAAATATTCAGAGGAACTGAGCACCATATATAAATAATATGTATAATGTATAAATTTAATTTACATATGAAAGATAGCTAAACATGTGATGGTATTATTTCTTATTTTAAAATTCAGTCATTTTGTATCATATGATACTATTATTATTGTGTTTGAAATGTTCCTAATATAAGTGGAATCAAGGTATATTATGTCACATGACTTTGAAAATCACTCTATCATTATCTTTTTTAAAAAAACTAAACTTTTGGAAATCTAAAAATGGTGTGTACTGTTTTAGAAAGTTGAATTTAATCAAACTCCCATTTTTCACAAGGTCTTTTCAGCTCTTGACTAAAAGGCATCCAAGGCATCAGTTTTACATAATCTCTCCTAAAGCAACAGCTTTTCTGCCAATGCAATGCCATTTTTAGGAGATTAATTAACAGCAAAGAGGTGAAGTTGGTGCTATATTTTCTTTTTGCTTTGCACTATGATATTATTTAATTAAATTAATTGTGTTTATATTTCAAGGATAATTTCTGAAAGGTTTGGGTTAAGTGAAAAATTTGTGATGAATTATTATTTTTTCCTCATCTTTTTTCCCTTAGGAACATAGACATGTCTAACTCTACCTCTTAATACCATATTTAAACATAGATAATTGATTACTGATAGATTGAATTTTCATTGAAAAGAATAGAAATGATTCTTTTTGTTCTTCTGTCATACTGGGTCTTTTGTTACAGCTTAACATAATAATGCTGCCTAAAATGGCCAGAACCTCTGACTCATATTTTTATCCAGAATATCTAACCTAAACAGAATTGTTTTGAGAGAATATTGAACTAATTACATTCAATTTGAAGAGAGAGGAAAGAAATAAGATGCCATTTTTTTAAAGTGTAGCATTTGAGGTCTTTTGCTCACAAATTTGCACAAGATTTCATTAAGTTTTGTTAACAGTAAAATGTTTCGTATTTGTTGTCTTGTCTCACATTTTTTTAAAAACAAAGAAGGAAAAATTATGAAAGAAAGTGAATAAAAGTAGTATGATGCATAACTTACAGAACTCATTCTATGGAAAAAGTTAGGACTTGAGGATGTGATAGGGAAGGCTTTTAGTATCTTCTATGAGGGCAGGAACTGTTTTGTTGTTGGTGTTGTGCCTCTTTTATATTCCCAACAGTTAGCACTATGCTGGGCACGTAATAGTACATAAAAAAGTTTGGTGACATTGATTGAATGATAGGCACTGAAGTCAAATTTGCCAAAACACAAAACCCATTCATTCTCATTCTCATTCTCTGTCTCTGTCTGTCTGTCTCTGTCTTTCCTTCTCTCCATCCCTCCCTCTCTCTCTCTCTCTCTCTCTCTCTCTCTCTCTCTCTCTATCTCTCTCTTTTCTTCTCCTCCCCATCCTCCCTCTCTGTTTTCCTCCCTCCCTCCCTTCTTGGTATCCCTATCTGGCCAGAAGTTCAGTAGCCGTTCCTGGGCTGATCCTTCTGTAGATTGCCACTGATTATCACAAAATCTTGAACCAGCATGTTTTAGTACCTGGGCTAGTTCAGCCCTCTGTGAATATTTTTTAACAACTCTTTTTGAAATAAAAGTTAGCTTCATCCATCACCTGAGCCTACTTTATACACAGTTTAATTTAATTTTTTCGAGTTACCAACTACAACCAGCCTGGATTAGTCAAAAGCTGATTTTTCAGTATCATATTTCCTCTTTAAAATATGTGGTCATTCTGTTGCTTGTTAAGACAGTAATCGAATTAATTGAGTGAACACAAATAGTAGACTCAAACATTCTTCTTTTAAAATTTAGAAGCATTCTAGGGAATGATGTTGACAGACAAAATGAGGATTTTTGGATTCATATAAATGTAAAATATCCACAATAGCATTTTTCTTCTATATATATTTCCTATTAGTACAAATAATCATGTTGATTCAAAATATGTAATTATGACTCAGACTCAGATTCTTCTACATTTGACGCTAAGCAAAATTCAAATTGAGAAAACTCCATCTTCCAGTTTTTCACGAGCTTCTCTGAAACTGGTAACTAGCTTGTTCAGTCACAAAGTCTCTATGAGTAAGGGGAAGGACTTGAACTCAGGTCTTTCTGACTTCACCGGCTCTTCACCATGCTTTGTTGAAAAATGGATAGAAAATGCAAAACCTGATTTTTTAATACAACAATTTAACATTTAATGCTAAACCCTTTTTCTGGAAATGTTCTGCATGCTTCAAGATTCTAAACAGACTTTTGATTACTTTATATTAAATTAGAAAGCAAATCTGGAAGTGTTACAGCTTTCCTTCTAGATCTAACCCCTTCTTAAAACAAACAAACAAAACCCCGTATCTTAGTTTTCCACCCCCATATCATTAGGTTAAAAAAAAAGAGTACCTGTATGCCTTTTCCAACAAGAGCAAAGTATGTCTGTAGGGGATTGTTGAACCCCAAATGCTGTAAACTTCACTGTGCTGTTAAGATTTTTCATTTAAACCTGGATTAAACAGCTTTCATTTTTCTTGGCCTTTTATCCTGAATACATTCTCACTATGACACCAGGTTTTTATTATTATTATTATTATTAATGCAACTTGAAAGAAGATAACAAGTGAACAAGAAATATTGAAGCATGAAGTATTCTAACTCATTTTTTTCAAGAGGATGATTCATAATTTCATAAGGGCTCAGTGGGCCAGAAACTCAGTAAATGACCAGGTCAGCAGAGAGAATGTTGGGGAGAAAAGGTCTACGGGAAGGATCTATGTAACAGGCAAAAAAAAACCTTAGTTTTTTACAGCTGGAGCTCTGCATGAGCAATTCTGATGCTACCAGTGACAATTTTTAAAAAGCTGCTTATGCCTCAGGGAAAACATTTTAATGTATCCCATCTAGAAACAATGCTTCTTGTATTGGTAATATACATACATACATAACACACAGAAATATACACATAGATACTTCTTTCCTTGCTTACTTTACAGTAAATTTCATCTAATTAAAATTTAAGCCTTCTAAGTATTATTTCTTTAGTGTATAGTTCAAATATTATTCTTCACCCTACCTCCTGGTAAATATAATAAATTTAACCAAATGTTAACCAGAAGAAAAGCTAGGAGAAGCAATTTTATGAAAATATCCTTAAAATGTGTTCCATAAAAAAGATAACAGGTTTAAGAATACATTTGAACTGAAATCTTCTGTTTTATTTAGTTCAGCATGTAGCTTTGACCTAATGTAGCCCTAGGACATACTATTGCATTTTCATACCTTGAAATAAAGGGTCTGGGTGCCTTGTATTTTTATATTGAAATGATGCAGAGAGTAGAAGGGGTATGTATGTTTATAAAATATGATATGACATCTTTTAGCTATTATATGTGTCTGTTATTATGCAAATAGCATTTATGTTTACTCCCCAAAAGGGAGCTTCTTTCTAGGTTGCCACTTGTAGTACACCATGTAGTCCTAAAACCATAGTTTGTATGAAATATTTTCCTTTATCTCTTGCTTTAAAATAAAACAAAAACAAAAACAAAAATATTTAGTTGAATTTTCTTCACCCACATAAATATTGATTTATAGATCATTTAAATAATTGTAAATCAAGCTCAGTTCATATATACACATATATGTGTGTGTATGTATGTATGTTTATATGTCCATATTTATATGACTTTTCAATAAAATGAGTTCAGTTGACAAAGTAAGCCAGTGATAGTTTTGGAAACTTTTATAGAGGGAACTAGGTGGTGCTGTTCTTTCATCTTTGTATCTTAGTTGAATTCTTTCTTACTGTTCTTGATCATCAAATTGCTTTCTTAAAATAGTGCATTAAATCAGTAATACACCCTTCATCTTTGATTCCTAAATTACATGTTAGCTTTAATTTTTATGATGAAATTTTTGAAATTTTAAAAATATAGCAGATCATTTATTTATTTTGTAGTGACAGAAGAGATAAGGGTTTAAAATTGTCATTTATTTTACTTTTAAAACCATGTACCCAAGTTCTAGAGTTGATTTTTAGGTTTTGCCTTTATTTTCATGTCTATTAAAAAAGTCTTTGTGTTAGACTATTTTATTTACCATGACATTGCCATAATGCAAATTAGATGTTTTATATTATAGTAAAATATGTATACGGATTATTAAAGAATGTAGCAGATCATTTTGAAATAAATAATATAAGACTTGGAATCTGCATGACCTGAGCTAAAATTTAGTTTCGGGAATCTGTTCTACTAGTTTTGTGACCCTGGGCAAGTCATTTAACTCCAGTTCGCCTCAGTTTCCACATATGTAAAATGGGGATAATGATAGCACCTTCCTTCCAAGGTTATTACAAGTATCAAATGAGATAGTGATTATCATGAGCTTAGCATAGTGCCTGTCACATAGTAAGCATTATATAAATGTTACCTGTTGTTATTGTCAGTCTTACTCAATACCCTATCATTTGCCCTAAAATTTTGATTCCTATATTTTCCCTTTCTGTTTTAACTGTATATTAATGTACCTGGTAGGCAGTTACTCACCTTTCAGAGGCAAATTAAAATTTTCTAATTATGAAAACTGGTATATCACCTGGTCCACTTAGAATTCTGCGAATGATTTTGAAATGAGCTAGATATTTTAATATAGCATTAGGGTACATTAAGCCAAATTATTAAGCATTTTTCCAATTCACTAAGATTTAGCTAGAATTAGAGGTTCTTTAAACTTTTTGGAGTAGATATAAATAATGAAGAAAATAAGGTACTTTTTGCTTGCTGTAAAATGTGATAGTAAATCCAACTTATTAAAGTTAAATTAAATAATAATTTAATTAGTGTCTGTCATGGTCCAGGCATTATGTAGGGATAAGAAAGTATAATGTACAATCATTGTCATCCATAATTTTATGGTCTGTTTAGAGCATATTGCATTGTATATTTTGAGATGACTTTTGAAATTTTGAATATAAAATTCTAAGGTTGGAGTTTCATCCTCAGCGCTTCCATCAAAGATCACATATCTTTGTTATGTATGTGCTTAAAAAAGTTTAAAGATGTGACATTATTTCTCATCTCTGTTATAACAAATCCCTCCTCTTGCTGTCTATAAATGTACCTTCATGTCCTGGCTTAAGAACAAAATATATGTCTAGACAAGTCTTTAATTGCTCTTTTCTGTACCTTCCATATCTTTCATCTATGGAACATAGAATCAATACTATTCTCTTAACATGGATTCATAAGATGGCATTTTATAGTAAGGAGAGATGTAATCTGAGAGATGAACACTGTCTAGACAAGCATAGCTAGTTGAGAGACATACTACATGTTCAGATCTGGGTCCCTCTAATAAAGTAAGGCTCTAAGTAGGTTGGGATAAATGTTTAGAATTGGCAAATAATATTGATGAAAAAAATTGCATAAGGGAAATGGGATGTTTTTCATCTGAAGAGTAACCAAATAGTGACTTCATAACGGGTCTTCAAGGATACAGAAATTTTATAAAGGTGATAGTTACTAATAACAAAATGCAGAAGGATGTATAAATTGTAAAGAGGAATTTGGGCTAGATATAAGAAGTTACTTAATTTAAGTATTCATAGATATATGTAACTACATGTAAGTGTATATACGAATACACATATATGTGTATAAACATATGTGTATACGTATTTTTATTAAAGAACAATGAACATTTATTAGCTGTGTGATCAAGACCAAATAACATGCTATCTTAGTCTCAGTTTATTCACATAAAACATTGGGAGAAGAGTAACTGAACTACTTTCCTCATAAAATTTCTATGAGGAAAGTTCTTGGCAAACCAGAAATATGAACTGTTATGCAGTTGCCTTGTTGGAAGTGAAATGTGAATCTTGTAAGAATCAGTAATTTTATTTTATTTTTTAAAATATATTTCTTTTTAACATTTTTATTTTTATTTTTCAATATTCATTTCCACAATATTTTGAGCTACAATTTTTTCTCTCTGTGTTTCTCCTGCTCCCACCCCAGAATAGCAAGTCTATTCAATACCTCTTCCCCTAATCTGTTCTCTCTTGTGTCCTTCCCCTTAATCCCCCTGGGTTTCTATACCCCAGTACCTGTGTATCTTATTTCTGAGTTTCATGTAAAAAGCAAATTTTTAAACATTTGTTTTTAAAACTTTGACTTCTGGATTTTTTTCCCTTCTTCCCTCCTCACCCACCCCCACTGGGAAGATAAGCACTTCAATGTAGATTGTACATGTGTAGTTATCCAAATCATTTCCATAGGAGTTATATTGTGAAAGACTTTCCGTCCATCCTCTCCCGCACCCCACTTATTCTATTTTCTCCTTTGACCCTATCCCTTTTCAAAAATATTTGCTTCTAACTACCCTCTCCCCCAATCTTTCCTCCCTTCTATCCTCCCCCCCTTTTATACCCTATCCCCCTATTTTCCGGGTGAAATACCCAATTGAGTGTGTATGTTGTTCCCTTCTTAGGCCAAATTCAATGAAAATCAAGTTGTCCCATTCCCTTTCACCTTCCTGCACTTCCCCTCCATTGTAACAGTTTTCTCTTGCCTCTTTTATATGAGATAATTTACCCTAATCTATCTCTCCATTTCTTCTCCCAATAAATTCCTCTCTCACCTCTTAATTTAATTTTTTAAGCTATCATCCCTTCATATTCATCTCATCCTGCAACCTCTGTCCATGTATACATAAACATAAAAATGCCCACACTCACATGTATATTTATATACACATCTTCCTATACATACATACATGTATGTATACATACATATAGACATATGTATAGGCATATACATACACACCCATATATATTCCCTTCTGCTATCCTCATATTGAGAAAAGTCTTATGAGTTACATTGATCGTTTTTCCATGTAGGAATGTGAATAGTTCAGCTTTGATAAATTCCTTATGATTTATTTTTCCTGTTTACCATCTCATGCTTCTCTTTCTTCTTGTATTTGACAGTCAAATTTTCCGTTCAGCTCAAATTTTTTCATCAAGAATTCTTGAAAGTCATTTGAATGACCATATTTCCCCCTGTTGCATTATACTCAATTTTTCTTCATAGGGGATTCTTGGTTTTAGTCCTAGCTCCTTTGATCTCTGGAATATATTCCAAGCCCTTTGATCCATTAATGTAGACACTGCTAGGTCTTATGTTATCCTGATTGTGTTTCCACAATACTCAAATTGTTTCTTCCTGACTGCTTGCGGTATTTTCTCCTTGACGTGGGAATTCTGAAATTTGGTTATAATATTCCGAGGAGTTTTCTTTTTGGGATCTTTTTCAAGAGGTGATTGGTGAATTCTTCCCATTTCTATTTTGCCGTCTGGTTCTAGAATATCAGGGCAGTTTTCCCTGATAATTTCTTGAAAGATGGTGTGCAGGCTCTTTTTTTGATCATGGCTTTCAGGTAGTCCAATAATTTTTAAATTATATCTCCTGGATGTATTTTCCAGGTCAGTGATTTTTCCAGTGAAATATTTCACATTGACTTCTATTTTTTCAATTGTTTGGATTTGGTTTATAGTATCTTGATTTCTCATAAAGTCGTTAGCTTCCAATTCCTCCAATCTAATTTTGAAGGAGTTATTCTCTTCAGTGTGTTTTTGAAATTTCTTTTCCATCTGGCAAATTTGGCTTTTTAAAAGATTCTTCTCCTCATTGGCTTTTTGGGCATCTTTGGCAATTTTAGGTCTCCTTTAGCAGGCTTTTGACTCACTTTTCATGATTTTCTTGCGCCATTTTCATTTTTCTCCCCAATTTTTCCTCTACTTCTCTTACTTGATTTTCAAAATCCTTCTTGAGCTCCTCTGTGGCTTGAAATCAGTTCATATTTTTCTTGGAGGCTTTTGATGCAGGAGTTCTGACTTTGATGTCTTCCTCCCCCTCCATGCCTTAATTCTTTTTGTCCCCAAAAAAGGATTCTATCATCTGTTTGTGCTTCCTCTGCTTGCTCATATTGGCAGCCAATTACTTGAGTTTTGAGTTGTTTGGCATGGTAGAACTCTGATTCCAGAATGGAGAGAGCTATGTCCCAAATCACTGGGGTTTTTGCAGCTGCTAGAGCTATTAGATAGGTGCCCTCTCTACAGCTCCCACATGCTCTGGCTCACTGGCCACAAACCCCAGGACCACCACCCAAGACTACGATCTGGATCCAAGTAGGTCAAAGTAAGAGCAATTACCCTTGGTTGCTTCCCATGGGGCAGTGGCTGCAGCTACCACACCTCTGCCGCTTCTCGTTCCAGGGGTAGTGCCAGACCTGCTCTTCTATCTCCCCGTGTAACCAACAATGTACCACACTGATCTTTTACTTTGTCTTTGGCATTTATGGAATGAGAAGTCTGAAAACCCCTACAGCTGCTGGTGATTTACTCTCGTGAAGGCTGTTCCAACCGTGGCTGGTCCTGGCCACGCTGGGGCTAAAACCAAGGCTCAGGCTGGACTGTGCTTTGCTCTCAGCATGCTGCGATGGACCCTTCCTGCCAGCCTGCCAGGCTTCCTTCAGTGGGAGAGTTGTTTCTCTCTGTCACTTTGTGGTTTCTGTAGCTTTAAAGTTTATTTAGAGTCCTTTGTTTTACATGTATTGGAGGAGGTGGAAGCTGGAGCAGCACAGATGTGCTGTTTCTACTCCACTGTCTTAGTTCTGCCAGAATCAGTCATTTTAATATCACTATTATGACTATCTGCTATCCTAAAAAAAGGCTCAAAAGATGATATCTAAATTTTGATTTAATAAATAATCACATTTTAAATTTATTTTTACTTGATGGAGGAATTCTGCATGATTTACTCATTTAATTTTGTAGTAAAAACATAGACTTGGACTACATAATTCCAACAAATTTTCTTCTTGATCAGAAGTGAAACAAGGATGAAAGTCATAAAAGGGCAACCCAGGCAATGAGTTTCACTGCACAGATTGGGACTATCAATGCAAGACTAGAAAGAAACACTCTGTTCTGTTTAAAGAGTATCTTGTGGTCATTATCTTATTTATTGGAAAGACTGTATTGGAATGAGAAGAGGCATTCTCTCTACTTATTTTTGATGAAGATTAATCTCAAGCAATGTAGCATAGCTATTGACTGTTGGAAATCAATAGCATCAAACCGATTATCCTGGCATGCCCCTTTATTTCCTGGCTCTCTTCCTACCTCTCCAAATGCTTCTTCAGATTCTCTTTAAGGAATTCCATCTTCTCATCCTGTCACCTTTCATCCACAATGAAGGACTGGCTTTTGTGGGATTCTCAAAGTGCTTGTATATGTAAAGGAAGAAAGGGAGGGGGAAAAGAACAAAAGTCAAGTGTTCTTTTGAGGCTAGACCAATGTTATATAACAAAATGAATAGAGGAAGCAACCAAAAAATGTGAATAATCATCAGAATTAGAATAAAAACAGCAGTGAAATGGGCTAGGAAATTATTAGAATGGTAAAATATATATTTAAGAGAA
The DNA here is from genome assembly GCA_028627135.1 of Pseudochirops cupreus. Taxonomy (NCBI): domain Eukaryota; kingdom Metazoa; phylum Chordata; class Mammalia; order Diprotodontia; family Pseudocheiridae; genus Pseudochirops; species Pseudochirops cupreus. The sequence continues at coordinate 179,005,319 of CM053580.1, read as the reverse complement.
TGAAGTGGTGAGAAAAAGATATATATATGTGTGTATGTATGTATGTATTTATGTATGTAAGTATGTATAGGTTTGAAGTTGAGATATGCCCAAGACAGAAATGCAAATGGCAAATGAAGTTTAATGGTGTCAGAAAAAAATCGGACTTTAATACCAACTATCACTGAATCTTTGAGTAGCTATATTTTCTATAGGACATGAGCTAAAATATTGCCAGATATTACTAGATGCAGACTAGTCATGGAGATGGAAACTAGACAAGAAGCTTATCAAAACAAACGGTGTACTAATGGATAAGTGTGACCTGGATGTGGCCTAACCCCAATGATTTATGCCTTTGTTATTATTTAAAGTTTGCAATCCGCTTTACTTAAATAATTTGTTGATCTAAGTAAAACAATTTTTATTCCCATTTTACAGATGAGGAAACCCAGGTTATGTTATTTGCCTGTGATTATATAGTTATTACGTGATTGAAATGGGATTTTCACTTCATTGTCCTGACCCTAGATTCAGTGTTCTAACCACTATGCTATGTTTCCTTTAAGTGGTCAAATTTATATATAAAATGCATGTGTTTTTGCATGCAATCGTTTTTACATATACATGCACCCAGCTATTTTGTATAGGCCTAATTTTATGTTTTTAGAACAAATTAATCTTAAATTAAGTAAATTAGAGCCTTCAGTTCAATAATAAGTATTTATTAAGTATATAATAAAGGTGGAACACTGCTAAGTCTTGGGGGTTTCTATGAAGTTTACTAAAGACAGTATCTAAAACTACTAATCTAGTATAGATATACAACACGTGTAACACAAAATAGCATTATATATCTATACGTATATATAGCCATATATATGTGTGTGTGCTATATATTCATATATATGCATATTTATGCATAACTGGTAGAACCCACCCATGATCATGTAGCTAGTATATATCATAAGCAAGACTTGAATTCTTGTCTTCCTTGGTATAAAATCAGCCCTCTATACACTATCGCAGTCTGCCTTTACTCTGAGTTCATTAGAGAAGAATAAAAAATAAAAATTCTAAGGTGGAAAAAAAAGCATTAGTAACGTGTAGGGTAGGAGGAATTAAAGAAGACTTCATGAAGAGAGCATTTGGGCTGAGCTTTAAAGAACCAAAAGGAATTTTATAGGCAAAAAGGGAGGGGGAAGAAGCATGTTCCAGGATAAAGGAATAGTGTAAACAAAGCTGTTAAAGCGGGAAAGTAAAAAGCATATAATAGGGACAAAAGCATTAGTTTGGAGTATAGAGTCTATGGCAAGTGGCAGTAGGGCAGGTCATATGGTGGAGGGCTTTGAATGCTAGGGAGATGTACTGAATTTTAATCCATAGGTAATAGGGGATCTCTGAAAATTTTTGAGTATAGGAATGACACAATCACTATGTATAAGCAAGAATAACCTTATGAAGGATGAGAAGAAGATGGAACAATTGAATTAGAAAGATTTTTTGGGACAGTAATGAATATGTGATTAAAAATGAAATATTGTTTTTTTCTTTGTGTTTTCACAGACTTTATTATTAAACATGGATTGCATTGAAACTTTTAAACTGGAGGCTACCTTTATAGAGCACTTCATAAGGTTCTCTACCCAAAAGAGTACATACAAACAGTTAAATTCTCATAAATCTGGTCTAAATCAAAGTAAAATTGTTTATAGACAATCTAGAAGGTCAGTCAGCAGCCTAATCAAATGACAGACCCAGATGCCATTCTAAGCTGCCAACACAGTTGCTTCTTGGGGCTGCCAAAACGTCAGATGCAGCTGCAAGGGAATAAATGTTCCACCCATTGCAGATTTTACAATTGCCATAGAAAGAACAGACTTAGAAAATGTAATTCATGTGATGCTCATTTCGCTTCCCTATTAATGATTTTCAAATTAATTTTATGTGAGCTGTAAAACATGCAGACAAAGAATGCTGCTTAATATATGCACTTAGTTAAATGATGATAGCATTCATGCTTTGAAAAGAAACTAAAATATATTATTCATTTTTCTTCTTCCTGTTTACCTTAAATGTAGTAAATTATTGTTGGATGTTGGGAAGTTGTGACACAGTAGGTAAAAGGAAAGCCCAGTTTCAAGTTATATTTTCATATGCTTTGGTAATATTAGAAATCTGTTTAAATATTGGTTGTATGCTTTGAGTAAAAAAAATTAGTTAAATACATACTTTATACAACTATATCTTAGACATCTTATATATTCACTGTTAGTCATTTGGAAATATCACACTGTGGTGGTATGTAAATGATAGGATACACCTAGAAAGACTGAAGGAGATGAATGAACTAAATATTTTCTCAAAAGAAGTATTTATGTGGTAGTGACATTACAAATCCTGTATGTGAAAGACTAGAATTATATGCATGAGGATGCTAGATATTGAGGGTGCAATAGACGAGGAGGAACAAGGGAAAAACCTGACAGTTCAGTCCTTGCCAACCGAACTACAGTACTTTATAAATCATGTAATGAGCTCTTTGGAGGAAAGGTGATATATAAATGATTTAACAGTAACATTGTCAATAGAAAATAAATTATTTCCATTTCTGGTACTGGTTGCCTGAAGATAACTTGAAAGAGCATAAGAAACATTTCTGTACTATAACAGAAATATCTCTTATTGGCCTGCTTTTGACTAGAATATACCACTAAATGGATTTTTTTTTCTTCCAAGTATTAAATATTTTCCTTGAAAGGGGATAAAACACATCATCTTTTCAGTTTTATTTTTGGAAATATTGGTTTTAGAGTCCAAGTACTTAGCACTTTACCCAAAATTGTATCCCTAGATTGGAAACTTTTGCCAAGGTCTATGGGGTGATCGTATTCTGTTTCTATTCTGGTCAGAAGTACAATTATATTTTAGTACAAGGCATCATTTTAAGCCACAAGGGATATCCAAAACACATTATCTTTGAACTATTGTTCTTGAGCCAAGTTTATACAAAATCCACAATGTCCTACTGATCAATTCACAGGAGGCAAATACTTTATGGCTGATGAAAAACACAGTCTTAAGCTCTAACATTTTAATAATCAAATCAAGTTTTTAATGATGATCCTGGTATCCTGGGGATATTATTATATCATTGAGCCACCTGGGAGACCAAGATTTTATGCCCAGTCTTTTTCACATGGTTTTTTTACTAAACCTTTTTCTTTTCTGTATTAGTTTCACAGGTTATTTTCCTAGAAAATGCCCTCAAAGTATCCAAAAAGTTCTTGGTGGTATTTAAGTTTGAAATGAGCAAAACCTCACCAACATGTTGATTCTTTGAGTTAAAAAATCTTTTTAGGTGTAGATACAAACATAATTACTCAAGTATTTTAAAGGATCTTTGATCTGGGTGGTATAGGTAATCCCTGGGTTTGTGCTAAAAGCAAGCCATCAATGCTTTCTCAACCTGTGTGATTCTTGTTCCTATCCTTCCACTAATCTTATATAGATATATTGCCCAGTGTGCTGAGCAATAGTTTGATTCTAAGTTCAACATTTGGTTTGTCTATTATCTCTTAAACTTTTTATACAGATGGCTCTCATCCTGTTTAAGTCATATATGTAACAGTCACAATTTGTCACATTTTAGTTACTGTTTATTTTTAATTTTAAAACCAGACTTGAAGCAACTTTTATAAGCTATTTGACTACATTCCATTGGTTTTCCTCCGCACAGAATAGCCTATGTATTTGATGCCAATCTACAAAATACCAAATTGTGCAAAAGAAAAATGAAAACAAGATTTGTCCAAACAAGTGGAAAGTTCTAGTTACATGAATACTTACTAACATGTAGATCAGTAGTGTCAGACTCCAATAGAAACAGGGCAACTAAATGATAGGCCACATATTGACTTATAAAACCACACATTAACAATATAAAATATTTTATTTTTATGTTGTTAAATGTTTCCCAATTACCTTTTAATCTGAGTCAGTACTTTCATTCTGGTTTGACACCTCTGATGTAGATCAAATATGCAATCTTGACTGTATTTGTACCTTTCTGTCATGAAAGTTTTGGAAAAAAAGGTAAATTGATTTAGAGATAGGGACAGAGACTAGACCATTGGTATAGTGAACTCTGTGGTGAAGAAACATTCTTTATAATGCACACAGGCACCTTGTCTACAACTTACAATGTTAGAGAGATGCCTAGAACTCTGAGATGTTAAATAATTTGTTTAAAATCAAGCAACCATTATGTGTCAGAACCTAGGTCTTCATAGCTTTGAGGTCATCTCTCTCTATTTTACCATGTGGCCTCCAAATATTGACTAAAATGATGGATAACAACTGTCAATCATACATGTGTGAATAAATCTATGATTTCGTCAATGCAGGGGTGTTATGCTACCAAGACAATTGTCAGTCCATTTATGTCTTAATAGTTTTTTTAGGAAGTTGCCTAAAGCACATAGAAGTTAGGTAACTTGCCTTGGATAACAAAACTAGTAACTAAGAATAATAGATGCATATATAAAATTATTTTTCATATTAGGAAAATCATTACTCATAATATGTTTCTAGTTATTTAAAACACCACTTCCTTCGCAATAGGCCTGTGAGGTAAATAGTATAAAACCTATTATCCCTATTTTCCACATTGGGGAAATTTAGACTTTTAAGTTGTGACTTGTCAAGATTCATAGAGACCCTGGACTACTCAAACTCAGTTATCTTCCATACTTAAGGAAGTGCAAGTCATGGCATCATTTTCCTGAGGTCATGATCGTCGTTGAATGTGAAGGACAAACTACACACATAGCTATTGTCCCTACACAGATGCCATAGCAGGTTATTTTATTTTAGGTTTCATTATTTAACTCAAGAGAAAAGTTTTGGGAACTATTCTTATCATCACAATTTCACATACTCTGCTTAATTTTTTAGGTTCTGATTTTATATTCTTCCTTGTGATTCACAACAGAAATGTATTGGGGGGAGAGAGGGAAAGGGAAAGGGAGAGATAGAGAGAAAGAAAGAGAGAGGGGGGGAGGGAGAGAGAGAGAGAAAGAGAAGGAGAGAGAGAGAGAGAGAGAGAGAGAGAGAGAGAGAGAGAGAGAGAGAGAGAGAGAGAGGAAAAAGGAAGGGAGAAAAGGAAGAAAGATGTTTTTTCCTGTAATTGAAAGGTCAGTATTATGGACAATAAAATCTTATTTTGAACAAAACCCTAAAGTCTGCATCTATTCCTTGCATTCTGAAAATGTTAAGTTATAAACTCCATAGAATCAAGGTTTTCTTTTTGCTCCTCTTAGATTAAAATGAAATCCTACAGTCTTAACCTATATGTATGTCTCTTCTAAATAAGCTATTTCTGTTGAATGCAACAAGAAAAATAAATATAGGTCTGATTTATGTAAAATAGGAATGAAGGTTTGCTAATGCCTGTAGGATAATTCTGACTTTTTACTATTGCATTTCTAGCTCAAATCTAGTTAAATCTTCTTAAAACAAAACTATTTATAATTTGGAAGATTATTTCTCTTAGCTTGTTGAATCAAAAGAGGGGAACATTCTGTTGCCTGGTTAAAAATTAATAAAATCTAAACACTCTTACACATAGTTATCATAGCTAATAGTCAATAGATAGTATGTATGACATATGTAAATGAAAGCATTCTGGGTGAGAAATTATGTTTGAAAATCAGATCTTCATGTGAGGTTATTTAAGGTAACATTGGAATCAAAGCAGAATGAACAAGAGATCAGAGAGAAAAGACAGATACTTTCAGTCTTTTTTTTTTCTTGCGAGCATTTATTGATTCAGTGATAAGAGTTATGTAACTCTGGACTTTAAAACAAGCTATATTTTTATTGGCTTGTAGATATGCATATTATTTTACTATTTTGTTTTATTGTTTATAAGACTCCTTTATTACTACATGGACCATATTATAATTATAATTAGATGTTTGATGTTAGTGGATTTGAATTTCATGTGTTCTTGTCAGCAGTATTTTTTATTATTACAAATCAATCAGACTTGTGAAATATAAATCAAAGTAGTATTGCTTTATGTCTACCTCATAAGCAAACCAGGAGAAGCAGAAGAGCAGTTTTGTGGTTGTTAAGTTAATGTAATAGTGTACAATTAAATGTACATTTTTTTGTTCATGTGTTGCGATTTGTTCCTATATATTTGACTTATTCTGAGGTTAATGTTTAATTGTGGCTCATCCATTATAATTAAAATAAATGTAAAATAGCAAGATTCAGGATGATAAATGTTTTCTTTTTTGAGACTGAATTATGACATGTAGCACTGATTCCAGTTTGGTTTTGTTAAAGTGTATGAATATCACAGAACTCAAAAAATTTAGTCAATACATATATGAAAAGGAAAAACATTTTATAGATATATATGTGTATATATGTATGTGTATATATGTACATACATACATATATATGTATGTGTATGTGTATATATGTACATATATACACATATATATACACACACACATATAAATATAGATATTACCTTACAAAGCAGCTATATTTATATCAGTGGTGACTCAGTAATTGCTTGTAACTCAAAATTGAATTGACTTCAATTAATCTATCGATAAATGGAATACCTTTAATGAAATTATGAGATTCTAAATTAACCTAAGAAAATCATCTTATTCATATTGACCACTTTAAATTCAGAGTGTGATTTAATATTTTTCTAGCAACATCAGAGCTTGTCTGATCCCATTAGTGGCATCATATTGCATTTCAGAATAGGCATTTCCTGATGATTAGGCATTTCTCTATGTGATCTAGAAAACCTACAAAACAAGACTAGAGAAAATAGCTCCAATAAAGAAATAAAAGTTAAGTATATAAGTATACAGAGGGTTCAAAAGACATGAAAACATGAAGCAAAAAGTTGTTTTTTAAAAAAAGTTCTAAGTCCTTATTCCATTTGAAATTAATTCAGAATAATATGTTTCTTTAAAATGGTCACTTATTAGAAATGAAGCATTAAAGCAATCATTCTTACATCCTGTCTTACATTAAAGCAACCAGAAACATATAAGGTAATTATTTGATAAAATTTAAGTTCATAATGTGAATTAACTGATGACCATTAATAGCACCTAATATTTAACTTTTGTTTGTCATTGAGTTACATCTGACTCTTCGTAACCCCATTTGGAGTTTTCTTGGCAAAGATACTACAGTGGTTTGCCATTTCCTTCTCTAGCTCATTTCACAGATGAGGAAACTGAGGCAAACAGGATTAAATGATTTAGCCAGGGTCACTCAGCTAGCTGGTAAGTGTTATTGGATGCTAGATTTGAAGTCTTCCTAACTCCAGGCATGGTGCTCTATATACCCTGCCACCTAGCTGCCGGCAACCACACCAACAAATTGTTATACTCCCGCAGACATTTCCCTTTTTGTTTGTTAGTGCTTTCAGCCTCATATCCTTTTTTCCTCTCTATACCTGAAATAGCGTGAATCTCTACATTATTTCTAGTCCTGGGGGGAAAAATATTTTCTGACATTGACATATGATTTTTTCTTCCGTTCCTTATTTTCCTATCTCAATTATATTAATTGACTAATGCTGGCCATTTTTGTTGGTGATGTGGAGACTTTTTACAAAACTAGCTATTTCTACCAGAATTATTTTTCTAGATCATTGAAGTTCCTTCATTTTTTTTCTTCTCAATTCATTTTTACTCTGATCTTCTGTGTATGTACTGGAAAAAAAAATTCTTTGTGCTGACAGACTAATCTCACTCCATCTTTTGTGTTGATTATGTAACCACAGTAGTATTAGCTGTGATTATTAATGTGTGTTTATTAAAAGTTATTGTTTAAATAGAACTTTCCAAGCCGTCAGCAGCTCAAATTTGTTTGTGCTTAGCCCAGCTGTCTCCCCTGACTCCCTAGACCATGCAATGGCACAACTGTTCTATGAAGCATATGTTGTTCTAATTACTGGAACAGATAAGGATAAATGAACCCAATTCTTTCTTTGAAAGGGGGGGGGGAGTTAACAATGTGCTGTCATATACCTACTGAGGATAGCCTTGGGGAATGAGGGGCAAGAACCACGTAGGAGAAGAAAAGACAGGAGTGGAGGAATTGTAAAAAGTATCTGTTACACAAACAGTGATTTTCAGATATTACTAAGAAGGAATGGTGCAGTGAATATTTGGCTTTATTTAATTGCCTTCCACCATCACCACTCCATCCTCACCTCTTCTTCCATGTGCCATCACAATGTTGCCCACCCAAGAGCATCTGGGTAATAATATAGAGTGGCATAAGTATTTCTTTCCTCTGCATTCAGAAGAACATTTTGCTCAGATTTTTGCCCACAATAATTTTGGAATGACCCCTTACCATAACTCTGCATAAACAGTTTGTATCCTCTTCATTGTCTAAAACTCCACTTGGTTCTCTCTAACCTCATACTACACCTAGTCATTTTTTACCTGAATTATTTTAATAATATTTTGTCTCATTTTTAGCTTTTGCCCTTCAGTGTATCATTGATGAAGTAATAGTAATAGAGATAAAGTTTATGTAATACTTTCATGATATTAAGCAACTTCACCTAAATTAATCATAGGATCATTGTTCTAGTTCACATCTACCCTTTCCCATTTTATAGATGAGAAAATTTGGTCCAAGGAAGTTAAATGATTTCTCCAAGGTCACACAAGCAATAAGGAACAGAGCCAGAATTGGGGTGTAAGTTTTCTGATGTAGGTACTGGTGCCATTATACCACACCTTTACAATAACTGGGTCTCACAGATATTATAAGTACTGTCTCCAGTTTGTAGATAATCTATATGACCGTTGGGTTCTTTAAATGGCTTGTCTAAGGTCGTATAGCAAGTAATGGACAGAGACTGTATATAGTTGCAGTCATTCTGCTCAAAGTCTAGGTCCCTTTCCACTGAACCCCCCAAATTGTGTCACTTAATTCTTTAGAGTTTTAAAGTAACTTCCTATTGAAACATCAACCCAATCTAAGAACTTTCTGTTTCATAATCCTTCATTAAGAATCTCAACAATCTTGTCTTCTGTTTTTCTCTTTTTTTAACCCATATGTCAACTTCCTAGCAACATGTTATTTTCTTTTTCTGAATATTCTTCCCTGATCTCTCTGTTTGGAATACTTACCTCTTATATCTTCAGCTTAACAAACCTTCCTTAATTTACTACTAGTTCCTATAAACTTGTACTAGCAATTCAATTATATAAGCATTTTTGGAATAATTTAAAGCTCCAGAAAGTCCCCCCCCCCAATTTTAATGTGTTCAAATATATAACTCATATATTTTTTAAAATATTAAGTCTGTATTAAAGAAACTAAATTAGATTTAACTCAATGTGTAGACAGTCATGTTTCTCTCAGATGGAGACCTCTAAAGAGAGAAACCTAACTAATTAGGAGTAGCTAACATAACTCCAACCCCCAAACTGATACTTAATAATTTTTTAAAGAATGAATATAGTATTAAGGAAGATGTAATCATGTTTTTAAAACATATATGTATGGGAAGGGAAAAAAAGAGGGTGGGATATGATATGTCAGCAAGTATATGAAGGGTTGCCATATAGAAGTGAGATGAGACATTAGACTTTCTTGTTCCCATAAGGAAGAACAAGCAGCAATAGGTACAAGTTGCAAGGGATTGTGTTTAGGTTTGATGTAAGGAAAAACTTCCAAATATTTTGAGATACCTAAGAGTAGAATGGATTATTTTGGTTCCCAGGGGAACATTTTTTTTTCTTTTGATAAAGATAATTATGAAAGTTACTGTCTTCCAAATGAAGGAGTAACACTTATTTTTTTTTAAGTGGCACCACCAAGCTGGCACATTTAGTTCTTCAGGAGAACTTTCCTTAACTCTAATTTAAGGGCCCATTATCAATCGGATTTTAGAAGAATTGGAAAATTTTGACAAAACACTTTTAAAACTTTGTTTACTGTTATGCTTTGTGGAAAAAAAAGATGTTAGAGTAAATAACATAATAATAGTCATTATAGAGCTTTTAAAGGAAAACTAATGGGAAAACAGGACAAAAAGGAGGAAAAATTAATAGGCATATGAAAATTAAAAAGCATAGTTAAGAATCAAACTGTGATGGGAATAAATGATTCTCATGAAATAAACTAAAGAATGGCTAATGAAATACTTATTAAATATATATTTAACAGTTTTGCTACTGTATGTTATTTAATATTTAATTATCTTTCTGTATTTAATAATAGATGAGAATGGGTATGGATTTCAAAACTATTACTCTGTCCATTAACTGAAAATTTCCCCTGAAATGAGTAGATGTGTAACTGTTCTTAAGAACCAAACACATATCAAGTCATTATAGCTCTCAAAACCCTGTCTGTATCTCTTTGGATTTTAAATAATTAAAACGTATTCTCCACTTAAATCTTAATGATCCATCTACTATTATGTTTGACTATTTAGTCCAATATTTTTAATACATATTCTGAGTGGAAAGCCATTTTCAAATTGCCATGTCTATGATAGCTTAAATTTTTAGAAGGAAATTAACATATTTAAGTGTTGACTTAAAAATGATCAAGTCAGAATATCATAGTTGAAAGAACTCTTTCAGGACATCTAATCTAACTGAAAAAGTTCCTGACTCCAATGTATTTTATAAGTGGTTATTGAGCTTTCTCTTGAAGATATGAAGTAGGGGGAACTCACACCTTCCAAAGCAATCCATTCCACTTTTTCAGTATCTCAAAATGTTTGGAAGTTTTTCCTTATATCAAACCTAAACATAATCCCTTGTATCTTCCATCTAATCCTGCTTGTCCTTCCTTATGGGAACAAGAATGCCTGATATCTCATACCTCTTCCATATGTCAACCTTTCATATACTTGCTAACATACCGTATCACCCTCTCTCTTTCTTTTTTCTGCTTCCCAATCAAGTCTTCTGTTATCCAGGTTGATTGACTATTGTTGCTTCAAACAATTCTTGTATGTCATGGCCAAGACCATCATCATTCTGATTGCTTTTTGATGAATATCCAGTTATTTTTTTTTCCTAAAATATAATGCCTAGAATTAACAAAATACTCAAGATGCGGTCTGGCGAGAACTGAATTCAGTGAGCCTATTACCCTTTCCTAGATAGTATGTATCTCTAAACAAGTGGTTCTCAACCTTCCTAATGTCCCGACCCTTTAATACTTGTACGTGGGCACATCCGCCTGGAAATGGATAGAGGAGCGGTGTCTAGGTTCTTAAGACCATTGGAAATATGTGTTTTCTGATGGTATAAGGCAATCCCTGTGACCCCTGTGAAAGGGTCATTCGACCCCCCAAAGGGGTTGTGACCCACAGGTTGAGAACTGCTGCTCCTAACGCTGGTTAGATTTTAGACTGATCAACTCCTTTTGAGCATTTATTTTCCCAACCAAATAAGACATTTTTTTTAAACTACATCTTTTGAATATAAGGAAGGTTTTTCACCTTCTTAGATTTGATCCAGTGCCACAGGCCCTTGAGATTTTAAAATTATGACTGTCAGTCAATGCATTCATTATCCCTCCCAGCTTTGTGTCATCTGCAAATTTTTTAAGGGCCCGTGCTTTTTACTGTGTCACAGATGCAGATTTTGCTGCATGGAGACAAGCATAAATCCCCAAAACACACCACCGTAAACCTCCTTTCAAGTAGACATAAAAAATCAGTGATTATTATTCAGTTACAGCCATTTAAACAGTTCCAAATCCAGTTGATTGCCTTTCCCTTATCTTTCTATATTTTCCATAGGTGGCCATTTTCAATCATCTTAATTTATATCTTGCCACTGGACCCAGATAGCTCCAGAGGAGAAAGTGAGGCTGGTGACTTTTGCACAGCCCTCCTTCCTTTAAATCCAAATTTATTACAAGTCATGTATCACTTTGATGATGCCATGGTCTCTTCAAAAACAAAGGACAAACAATGGCAACATATTTTCTACAAGAATAGCATGAGACTCTTATCAAATCTGTTGCTAAAAGTCAAAGCATATATGTAACATTCCAGTGATCTAAGGATCTAGAGACCGTCAAAAAAACAAACTTAAAAGTCCAATCTGTTTTGTTCTCCATGAAGATAGTTGACATAGTAATCACAAATGTTCCACTGAATTTTTCAGCTTGAACTTTTGAATGTAATCACTTATTCATTTGAATAATATGGCTTTTTTTAGTGAAAATAGAAATTAACTCACACCTCCACAAACCTCAGACCTGTTTTATGTGTTTGCTTTAGGCGAACAGTATCATATGCTGGCTGTAGTTATATAGGATAATTTTATTTTGCTTCTTAACAATACCTACCTTTTAATCAAAATAAGAGTGAGGAAAGAAAGAGGAAAGAAAGTTCACTTCTCCCAAAACAAAGTACTGAAATCCAATATAACCAACTTATTATTTCTGAAACCATACTGGAACTTTTTGATTACTGCTTCCTTTCCAAATGCTAACAAGCATCCCTTTAATAATATACTAGAATTTTGCCAGCAGTCATAGTCAAGATTATTAGTCTATAGTTTTCAGACTCGATTTTTGAAAATCTTTGAAAATCTTTGAAAAATCTTTTGAAAATTTTTGAAAAACTTTTTTTTTGAAAATAAAGATAACATTTGCCTTTTTCTGATCCTTTGGATGCTTGACAATTCTTCAGAGCCTTTCAGAGATTGCTGGCTATTGCCCAGTCTTCATATCTGTCATTTCTTTCTGAACTTTGGTGTGTAGCTCACCTTGGCATTGTAACTTGAACTTATCAAAGCTGCTAAGTGCTTCTTATCTCTTTGTTCATATTGGGTATCAATTTCCTGTTAGTTGTGCTTTCTTTCATCCTTTCCACACAGATATTTTGTTGTTGTCAGAGAAAATAAAAACAATATAAGAATTCAGTTGCTTTATTTTTTCTGTATTGTCATTTATCATCATCCCATCCTTCCTGAGCAGCCAGGTGAATTCTGACAAGTCTCCTCTTCAGTAATATCACATACATCATACACAATACCTTAGTAACTTATTTTTCCCATCTAAAGTTAAATTTAGCCTTTATCCTGAAATTAATTTATACCTATACTCTACCTTGTCTTATGATTAACCTTTGGCAATTTATTAATGTATTACAATAAGTATTTTTTATTGAAAATATTCTGGAAATGCATTACTTGCAGATTATGTGTTTAATACAAAATCCATTTTTGTTAGCAACTTGGAAAATATAAACAAGTATAGAAATTCTAGGATCACAGAATCATAACATATAGAGCTAGCAGCGACTTTAGAAAAGATCATATAATCTTACTCCCTCATTTTACATATTGGGAAAACTAAGGTACATAGAAGTGAAGTGACTTGCTCCTGGATGTACCATCAAGATAGAAGTAGCAGAGCATGGGCTCAAAACCAGGTCTTTTGTCCCCATAATTTTTTTTTTTCCCACAACTCACATTTCTGATAATTCCTTTCTTTGTAATTAGTCTAATATTGTTTTTATTCTATTTATGCCCCAAAAGGAAATGTTATGAAGCAGTATACTCAATAGTTCATTTTAACTGACATCTTCACTTACCTGCTGTGGGTAGACAGTAATATATTTTTTTTTTTGTATTTTATTTTATTTATTTTAGTTTACATCATTCATTTCCATGAGATTTTGAGTTACAAATTTTCTCCCCATCTTTCCCCTACCCCCCCTCAAAACAGCCATTCCCTTGTATGATTCCCTCCCCCAATCTAATCTCTCCTATGTCCTCCCCCATCATTCCTCTAACTTTCTGATAGGACAGGATGGATCTCCCTTCCACAGTACCTGTGAATCTTAAGACCCAGTTGGATGTAGTTAATAATAATAGTAATAATAATTGTATGTATATGTATATATACATAAACATTTGATTATAGATCTTTCTCTTCTTCCCTGGTCAGCCACCCCCACTGGAAGAGCAAGCCATCAAATACAGGCTATACATGTGTAATTACGCAGAACCTCTCCACAGTGGGCACATTGTGAGAGACTGATTACATGTCCCTCCTTCCTTTCCCCCCCCCCATTCTACTCTCTACCCTGTCCCTGTCTCTCTACAGAAGTGTGCACTTCCATCAACCCTCCCCACCAACCAGGCCCTCCCCTCCATCATCCTACCTCTCATCCCCATTCCCCCTAGGTAGACAGTAATATTAAAAAAAAAACTGCTAGAGGGGGAAGATTTGTTTCTGTATGACTAGACAGACAATACCTGCAGTTAAGTAGTTGAAATTATTTTTGTACTGTATTGATAAGATTGGAGGATAGGAGGACAGAATGATATGATAGGAAGAGAGGATAAGTTAACACACACACGTGTGTGTGTGTGTGTGTGTGTGTGTGTGTGGCACAATTGCACTTTGTACTTAGCTGTATATTCCCAGATTAATTGGATAATTTTAGATTGACTGTTCTCAAGTTTACCCTGATCCATTCTGAGAAGTTAATTTTCATACTGACCTGTGTGATGACTTTTCCTGGATTCAAGTCCACTTAGAAATCTATTTAGGTGAATTTGTTCTTAAGCTAATCTGAATTTATAGGAACCTCTGAACTTTAATCGAACTCCCTCTGGACCACATTGCCAGCCCTTGACCCAGATCCTGGGGCAGCACTTCAATTAACTTGGTTTAGTGTTGGAATAGTTTGCACATCGGGCTCTTGTACTCAGAGATGACCCTAGGCAAAATTGTGTAAAAGGGAAAGCTTGTCTTTGCGATTCCTACCTTAACTGAAAGGCATTTTGGCTCATATTATCTCCCTCATAGCAGGCACCAAGGACTGGTATGCATCCCTAGTTCCTCCAGAGTAGAGAAATCTTATAAACTAATTCACATGAAGGCATTAGCTCATTAATGCCCTACATTTATTTGGCGTATTTGCATTTTAAATGAGGGCCTGGAGAAATGCTTAACCCATAAGACTGAATTTCTTGTGGTGGAATTCACGTGATGTAGGAGTACTTAATACCATACAATGAAGATATGATAGCCCAAAATTTTATACCCTTGTAGTCTGCTGCTAGTGTCCACAGTCTTTAAAAGATAGGGTAGCAGAATGCTAACTCCTAACCTCTAGTGTTCATGGGGATGTGGGGATTATTAGGTAGATTTAAACAAAAGCTGGGGCTGGCTGAGAAATATGAGTCACTAAGTGATTGAGGGGCATACTTGTTATATTCATTGCCTTAACTGTAATATTGTGACTGTACTGAAGAGGGCACTGGAATGTCCTGGAGCCATAGGATTCTCTGAAGCATTGCAGACTTCCAATAAATAAATGAAAGAAAAGGAAAATGGGGTGGGGAAAGGGGGCAAATGGAGGACAGGGAATGAAGCACATGAGGGTCAGAGGAAGAAAAGTATGGTTTGTTGTAAGACTGAGTTATTAAAAATCCTAGCTATTGCTACTATCAAAATAAAATTTAAATGGTGAGTCTTGAACTACGTTACAATAGAAAGACCACTGGGTTCGGAGTCAATTCTTATCCATCTGCTACTAACTATCCAAGTGACCTTGGTTGGGCAAGTCACTTAATCTCTCTTAGTTTACCTCACCTTCCTTATCTGCAAACTGAGGGCGTTGGACTAACTGGTCTCTAAGTTTTCTTTTAGCTCTGGATCGATGATGTTGTGATCCTATGAATCATACATTAATAGTCAATTAGAAAACAGATAGCAAAAAACAATGCGTAAGGATTTTCCATAAGGGAAAACAAAACAAAACTTGACTCCTTGAAATGAAAATCTGAAAGCCATTAGTAGAAGTATTCTGAGTTTATCTAAATTGTCATTTTTATCATTGGATATATTCTACAAAGGAGTAGGAGATAGTTTATGTAGCTCTATAGCTAGCTTTGAGTCTCAAGGACCAGAACGAATAGGGAACTAGGATCTCTGTTTCATCCTAGCATCTGTAAATATCATCAGCGTTCTATTAAGTATTAATACTGTATTAGAAATTGTAAGACAAAAGTTACAATATTGAAATTAATATACATTTTCTATTAGCAATGACACCCCTTACAAGTTGTATTCTTCCCCAAAAGAACCTATTGGTTAAAATGGTTCTACTTGTTCATAAGCTTGAGAATTAGTGTAAACTAGGGAGTTGCTGAACATCTTTTCAGCATTTTGATTCACTAGAAAACATGAATAGGATGTTTCAGTTGTTAGGTAATTTTCCAGATGCTTTTTTTGTGTGTGTATGCTCAGATAATACAAATGGCGTCCTTTCAAAACTTCAGGCTTGTCACGAATATTAGTATTAGAGTGTGGAGCTTATTTGAAGGAATTTGGCAAAAATTCAGCTTTTCCATTTCTGGCTCTCTAAGTCTGAAGATTTCCAGTGACTGTATAAGTACATAGTAAGAAATCTATATTACTTCCTTTTATACCAGGCTGAGGGGGAAAAATTCTTTGAAACGTGGACATTATACTGTTAAAATGAGGGCAGTTTTATTATAATTTATATTAATCTTTAGACTGATATTTTTAAGGTATAGGTTTCAACATTAAAATAACTGAAGGTTTTCACTTTTTTTCTTTGAACAGGGTTTTTGTGTAATTGCTTGTGGTCAACATTGCTCATGTGAAATAGCTTTTTAAATTGAATTAATGGCTATATATAAATAATAATAAAAGGGGACTAGCAATTAAATTGTCATAAGGAGCTCCAGGTGAAGGAAACACTTTACCCATGCAGGTCAGCACCTACTCAGACATTTATTTTTCTGTAGTGTTGCCTGGGGATATAGAGTTTCAGTGACTCCTAGAATCACACTGCTGGTATATGTATGAGGCAGTATTTAAACTCAGACCTTTCTGATTTTAAAGCTAGCCTTCTATCCACTATGCCACACCTCTCTTTATTAGGACAGGACCTGAACTAAATACTATTCTGTATTACAAGCTTTTGAATGTATTATTAGACAGTTCTCCCAGAATTAAGCAAGATAGGACTTTGAATCAGCCATTTTCAGAATATAAAAGTGCCTACATAAACAAACATTATGTGAGCTGGAAAGTTTTTATTATATTCTTTTGCTGTTGTGTAAACCGATGGCTAGGGGAAAACATTTTAATCAAAATATTTGAGGCAATAAGGCTGGCTAGTCATTAATCCAGGGTCCTTCATATAGTTTGCTTTTCCACATCAGGTACAACTATCGTCCCTGCTCTGCTTTCTCTGCCCTAGAACAGCCGTGACATTTATTTTTTTCAGTGTGTACTTTTTGTTTTGGCCTTATTAGTATAATTATGCAAGTGACTAGGGTGGGTGAATAAGAAGGGCATAGAGAGCTTAGAAAAAACGTGAATTACAAGTGGTCACTATCTGGTGATGAACAGTAAAAAGTAAACATAATTTCTATTTGGTTGAAAGTGCTTTTATATACATTATTTCATAATATTAATTTAATTAATGATTGTACTGTGTTGAACGCTGTGATTACTAGTTTCAATCCTGGTCTAATTAGGGCATTCTTCAATACTCTCCTTAGGCTGGAAAGGGATTTGGTAGACTTGGGGAAGTGTGACTCCCGCACTTCTGGGGTCAGATCAGGAGTTTGGTGTGGTGCTCACATACCTTTACTTTCATAAAGCTGGAAGAGGCAATTACTTGAACAGTATTTTTTCAAGATGCATTTCATTCGACTTAACTTGTACAGTCAAGAAATGGATAAGGAAATTTATATCACTAGTACCTTAAAATTCTTTGGTTGCAGACAATACTTCCCAAACCACATCACTACTTTATTTTGTGCTGTTTAAAAACTTGTTTTCCTCTCTTAATCTTTGCTTGTATTGGATATCTGGCCTTAAAATCAGAAAAACCTGAATTCAATTCCTGCTTCTGACACATTAGCTATGGTAGCTTTGGCAAATCAATTTCTCAGGACCCCTGTTGACTCTTTAAGGCTGCAGAACCTTAGTTTTACCATGTGCAAGACCTCAGTTTTATCATGTGAGGGAATATGTGGCCTGTAAGGTCCCTTTTTGCTCCATATTTGATCTTATGACACAAAGTTATAGAACAAATTTGTGGATTTGCATTGGTAGAGTGAGTTACCTCAATGAGAACGGAAGGAATTTCCTCACTGAGAATTTTCTATACCAATGGTGTCAAACTCAAATAGAAACAAGGCCACTAAATCAGACATAAGGATCCTTACAGGCCGTACATTGACTTAGGAAACCACACATTGTTATGTATGATTTTTTTTGTATTTTTATTAATTTTCTTAACTATTTCCCAATTATATTTTAATCTTTTCCAGGCCATACCCATGAGTGTTGTGGGCTATGTGAAGCCTACAGACCATGCATTTGGCACCTCTGATCTATACTAATAAGTTCATAAACACAGACCATAATGGCCTAAATACCTAATGTTTTTAGTCTCATGATTTACTTGCTTTAAGATAAGGGGATTATAAATAAAATGATTACAAGGATCCATAATTACATCAGTATAAGAAGTTTCTCAATTGGTTTACATCATTGACCCTCTATGTAGATGTTCTTTAAGAAGTGCTATGACAAAAAATATTCTTTATTTCATCCATCATTTTGAAGATGAACCACTATGAACTTATGAGGCTTATTGAGGGAGAACAAATATAACCTATCACCAGGTCCACTCAAAGATTTTCCAGTATGGTGGGCTACAATGTAATGGCATGCTTTTCAAGAGCTTAGGCTCATCTCCATGCCATGATAAGGCAATAAAGAATAATAATGATAACAATAGTATTTATGTAGTGTTTTAAGGTTTGAAAAGCACTTTAAATATGTTAATTTATTTAATCTCTTTGAATTAGAATTTTATTGGTATTAAAAATGTAAGAACATGATTATAATATTTGATGATATTTTTATGTGGATTTTTATTTAGATGGGCTTGAAATGTATTCGGCTCATTTACTGGTGCTTAGATGTTAGCCGAGAGAAAAATGATAGGTCTCACACGCATTAGTGCAATACCAACAATAATAAGTCATTTTCTTTGTTTGTTTGTTTTGTGTTTTACAGAAGTCTAGTTAAGAGATTTCCCTAAAACACTAATTTCTTACCTGATATTTAAGACACTTCACATTATGACTTTAACTTACCTTTGGCGGTTTATTATATGGCATTTATTTCATTGACGCTGTGTTCCTATAAAACTATTTTTTAAATGTATTAAGATTTTTAATAATTTTCAAAATTATTTTAAAATGTTTTAGTGATATTTCTAAAAATACTTTAACCTACCATAAAATCCCAAGAACACCTTCCCCATCCCATTAGAATTCTCCTAACAAAGAGAATTAAATAAAACAGATCATTATACTGTATGGAATATTCCACAGTTGTAGACTTCTACCTATTATCTGGTTTTCTTACTCTGTTTTTTCCTGCTTTCCTGCACTCAGTCTGAACTATCCCTTAGACTTGGAATAGTTCCCTTCTCATCTCTATTAAATTTCCATGAAACCCAGCCCTGATTCTCTGTTCCTGAAAGTGACTACTCCTCATTCAAATTTCCCTAAAGTATTTTGCTTTGACCTCATCAGACTATTCTGTACTCTACTCAGTTGTGAACTTGTAGATCCTTCCAGTTACATCAGTGGGTTTTACAGGCAGACTGTATTGCTTTTCACCTTTGTATCCCCAGCACCTATCAAAGTGTTTTCTGTATAGTAGGCATTTAATAAACATTTGTTAAGGTGAATTGAATTGATTGATTTAAAGGATTTTTAGTTACCCCTTCTCCCTCTAGCTGCTTTTACCGTACATCTTCCAACACAATTAGAAAAGGCACCTTAAGCATCATTTTAATCATATCAATAAGTACCTTCTCAAGTCATTCCTCAGGTATGCTGGGTTCTTTGTCTTTTCTTCTTCACCTAAGGTTAGAGCTAAAGACAGTGAGTTCCCAATATTAGAAGGCAGCAGCTGACCAGCGAGGGAAGACTAGACTGAGATTCATTTTCTTGCTTGTCAGTCTGAACCTTATGTAATTTAACTAGAAAGCTATATTTTTTGCATGCAAAATTGCAAGCAACCATTTTACTTGATTTAACTGGGTCCTGTATTTTTGCCAGTGGGCTGAATCACTTTAATTTGCCCATGACACTAAAATGAAATATGTAAGGTACATAGCCCAAATCTGAGCTAATTAAACCTTTCCTATGAGTTTTTTTTCCATGAAAGTTCATTTTGAATCCTTCTGAATCAGGTATTCAAATAATGAGTTATTTTCATGCAGTGTTTTTTTTTCTTTTTTAAAAAGTAATCTGTATAAAGTTATAGGCTGAGACGCATTCATTTTTCAAATCCCTAGTTTAAAATCACAAAAGTTTTTACTGACACTGTCAATGTTAGTTTTCTACATCTATAAAGTCAAATCTGATTGTAAAGATCTAAGAATTTAGAAAGTACTGTTCTCCCCATTTTCAGAACTAAGTGAACAGATTTATTAATATGGGTGAGAACAATGGATGATGAAGGAGAAACCCTTAAATTCAAATGTAGAATTATGCTTCCAGATTATTTCTGGGGAATGAAAATGGAGTAGATAATTGAAAATAATAATATAAAGTGATAGATTTCACTGTCTTTTGGCTTTGTGTATTTTTACTTTAAAATATTACAATTATGAATAGTATAACATTGTCTCCAGTTGCTTAACAGTCTCCCAGATTGCTCAGGCTTAGTAATAGTTTTTTTTTTAAGTTTGTCTTAGAGGTTACCAATAAAGAATACAGAGTTACCTATATAACATTTTGTCATTAAGTTGTGGCAGTATATTAAGGGCTCAGATTTATTGATTTTAAATTCGTACCAAAGAATTAGTAAAACTGACGGTTCTGCCATTAGGTCTGTGTGAATTTTCTCTTGATTGTTTGATTCTACAAAAGGACTGAATAAAAGAATAGAGCAATGATTTAAGTATATGACTGATGAGAAGGAGCATTGGAGCTACTGCTAAACAATCTTTTTTAATGTTTCTTTACCACTTTCCTGAAAAAACAGAACCCCCAGGTAACAGAACACCCATGTCATCTAGAAACTCCTTTCTTTTTAGATCATTTTGCATATATTGTTGGATAAATTTGTGTTATAAAGGATGTAGATTAGGAAAAAAAAATCATACTGAGGATAACAGAACTATAGCTTTAGATTATAAAAGACCTTAGAGTTAATCTGCTCCAAACTTCATCATTTTTCAGATGAGGAAACTAAGGACTGGAGATGTTAAGTGATTTTCCCAAGGTCACACAGGTAGTAAGTGACAGAGGTGGGATTTAAACCAGATGCTCAGGGACAGAGCCAAGATGGCAGAGTGAAGACAGGGATTTGCCTGTGCTCCTCCCCCAAACCCTCCAAACATCATTTAAAAAATGACTTAAAAATTTTTAGAATGGCAGAACCCACAAAAGATGGAGTGAAACAAATTCCTAGCCCATAACAACTTGGAATGTCAACAGGGAAGATCTGTTATACCAGGGTGTGAGAGGAGTGCAGTCCAGCACAGGTCATGCCAGTGTAGACTGGACCCCAGCAAACCCAGAGCAGGTTTTGGGATGACTTAATCACTGGCAGCACTGGTGGTTTCCATATCTCTCAGTACATAGATGACAAAGATAACTTAGAAGGTTGGCAGGAAAGGTTTGTCACACCTGGGAGAGAGGAGCACAGTTCAGTGCAGGCTTGCCATCAAATCCCCAGCCTGAAGAAACCAGGAGCAGGCCTTTGGAGTGACTGAATCAACAGCAGCAGCAGCCACTTCTGGAGTTCTTAGGCCACAGATGGTAAGGGAGTCAAACAGCTTGTCAGAAGGAGATTATAGGGATCTTTTTGGTAGTACTGATGCAGGACTCTGTTGCTTTGCCCAAACTCAGATCCTGGTGGCAGTCTCAGGGTGAGGAGGAGAACTAGTATAATAGAACTTGCAGCCACAGTGGAGAAGGGACCCCCTCACAGTTCTAAAGCAAAAAAGAGTGCTTGTGGTCAGGCATAGATGAGAACACAGATCTGGAGAATAAAAATACCTCTCCTTAGATCATACCACCTTGGAAGAACTGAAAAGTTACAAGTCCCTAGAAGTATCCCTGAAAACAGTAACACAAAATCCCTAAATCTTGGGACAGTGCCCCCTCCACCCTGGAAGCATGGCCCTACTTTAACAAAGAGCTAAAAGTCAAGTAATAGGCTGGGAAAATGAGCAAAAACCAGGAAAAAACTGACTTTAGACAGTTACTATAGTGAAAAGGAAGATCAAAACACACATGCAGAGTTAAAGCACCTACCTCCAAAGTTTCCAAGAAAAATATGAATTGGTCTCAGGCTGTGGAAGAGATCAGAAAGGATCTTGACAATTGATTTAAGAAAATCTTGAAAAATGAGTCAACAGCTTGGTAAAGGACACACACACACACACACACATTATTGAAGAAAAATAACACCTTAAAAAACAGAGTGGGCCAACTGGTAAAAGAGATCCAAAAAGCTGATGAGGAGAAGAATGCCTTAAAAAGCAGAATTGGTCAAATGGAAAAGAAGGTAGAAAAGCTCACAGAAGAAAATAATTCCTGAAAAATGAGAATGGTGCAGGTAGAAGCTAATGACATTATAATAAATCAAGAAAAAATAAAACAAAACCAAAAAATGAAAAAATGGAAGACAGTGTGAAATACCTCATTGGAAAAACAACTGACCTGGAAAATAGATTGAGGAGAGATAATTTTAAAATTATCAGATTTCCTGAAAGCCATGATCAGAAAAAGAGCCTACACATCATCTGTAAAGAAATTATCAAGGAAAACTGCTCCAGTATTCTAGATCCAGAAGGTAAAAAAAAAAATTCAAATAATCCACTGACTGCTGATCCCAAAATGAAAACTCCTAGAAATATAGTCAAATGCTAGAGCTCCCAGGTCAAGGAAAAAAAAATTGCAAGCACACAGAAAGAAATAATTCAAGTATGGTGGAGCCACAGTCAGAATAACACAAGATTTTGCAGCTTCTGCCTTAAAGAATCAGAGGGTTTGAAATATCATAGAAGGCAAAGGAGTTAGGATTACAACCAAGAATCACCTACCCAGCAAAACTGGGTAAAATCCTTCAGGGGAAAAAAATGGATATTCACAGAGATAGAAGACTTTGAAGCATTCTTGACAAAAAACAAGCTAATTAACTAACAAACTAACAAAAACAACCCAGAGTTGAAAAGAAAATTTGACTTTCAAATACAAGACTCAAAAGAACCATAAAAAGCCTCTCAAATTCCTTAAGGCTGATGTTATTTTAGACTTCTGTCCTCAAAGTAAACATCCCCAGTTATTTCATCTGCTACTTGTATAACTTGGTCTCCAGTCTACTCAGTGATTTTGTTGTCTTCTTATGAAGCTGTGCCAGCTTGATGCACTTCCTTAAATGAGGCTCTAGGACTGAGCACAGCACTTCATATGTGATCTGACTAGGACAGAGAACAGTGGAAATATCACTTCCCTCATTTGAGTACAAACTCACTTTAAAACAACGTTTGCTAAATGCCTGCTGTGGGAGGAGCATTTTCATAAACATTGGGAAAGATACAAAATTTTATTTTATTTTTTTCCACTTAATAATATTCATTTTTTTCCAATTGCACGCATAGACTATTTCCAACATTCACTATTTTGAGTCCCAAATTTTTTTTCCTCTCTTCCTCTCCACCCATCTCCCCAGTACAGCCAGTCCAATGTATGCCATACATGTATAGTCATGTCAAACACACTTCCACATTAATCAAGCTGCAAAAGGGGAATCAGAACAAAAGGGAAAAAATGCAAGAGAGAATAAAAAGAGAGAAAATGGGAGCAGAGCAAAGATGGGGGAGTAAAAGCAGGAACTTACTTGGACTCCCTCTCCAACCACCTCCAATATCTGTAAAAAATGACTCTAAACAAATTTTAGTGCTACAGAACCCACAAAGTGACAGAGAGAAACTAATCTCCTGCTGAAGGCAACTTGGCAAGCTGACAGGAAGGCTCTGTTGCACCAGAAAGTGCGGGGGGGGGAGTGGAGCCCTGTCCCGAGTGGGCCACACTGGCCTAGACCAGTGACAAAGACTGGCTGGAGCAGACATCAGGAAAGTGTATCACTGGCAGCTGTGCCGGTTTCCAGACTTCTCAACCCATAAATGCCAAAGAGAATGTAAAAGGACAATGGGGGAAACTCTGTTGGAACAGTTGAGAGAACTTGATCAGGCCCCTGCCCCTGGAGTGGCAGAGGTGGCAAAGTCTGTAGCTGCTGTCTCGGTGGCTGCCTCCTGAGCTCCAGGCCCACAGATTGTGGGGGTACCAAGTGACTGTTCAGAGGGTAATTTGCAGGACTCTCTTTGCTGGCACTGAAGCAGGATTCTCTTACTTTGCCATGCTTGAAGCTGGGTTGCAATCTTGGGTGGCAGTCCTGGGGTGAGGAGCACTAATGTGACAGAGCTTGTTGAGGCAGTGGAAAGGCAATCCTCCTCACAGTTCTGAGGCAGGTGCCTAGAAGAAGCTCTCACAAGAGCTGCGCAAAACTCCAGAAATTTGGGACACTACATTCTCCACTATGGAAGCAGAGTTCTACCATGGCAAAGAGCTCAAAAGTCAAATAATTGACTGGCAAAATGAGTAGAGGAAATGAAATCAAACAATATAATTGTTTTTTGATTACAAAGATGATCAAAACATAGAACCAAAAGAAGACAAAAAGGTCAAAACTCCTGCATCAAAAGTCTCCTAGAAAAATGTGAACTGATAACAGGCTATCGAGGAACTCAAGAAGGATTTTGAAAAGCAAGCAAGAGGGAAAATTGGGAAAAGAAATGAGAGTGATGCAAGAAAATCTTGAAAAATAAGTCAACTGCCTGCTAAAGGAGAGCTAAAATAATACTGAAGAAAACAACTCCTTGAAAAATAGACTAACTCAAATGCAAAAGGGATCCAAAAAGCCAATGAGGAGAAGAATGATTTAAAAAGCAGAATTGGTGATATGGAAAAGGAATTTCAAAGGCTCATTAAAAAAAATAAGTCCTTGAAAATTAGATTGGAGCAAATGAAATCTACTGAGTTGATGAGAAATCAAAATACTATAAAACAGATCCAAAAGACTCAAAGAAATACAAGGCAGTGTGAAATATCTCATTGGAAAAACCATGAACCTGGAATATAGATCCAGGAGAGATCATTTAAAAATTATTGGACTACCTGAAAACAGTGATCAAGAAAAGAGCCTAGACATCATCTTTTAAGAAATTATCAAGGAAAACTGCCCTGGGCAGTTTGCCATCCCCAGGGGGCAAAACTGAAAGAATTCATTGATTGTCTCTTGAAAAAGATCCCCAAAAGAAAACTCCTAGGAATATTATGGCCAAATTCCAGAGTTCCCAGGTCAAAGAAAAAATATTATAAGCAGTCAGGAATAAACAATTTGAATGTTGTGGAAACACAATCAGATTAACACAAGAACTAACAACTTCTGCGTTAAGAGATCAAAGGGCTTGGGATATGATATTCCAGAGATCAAAGGAGCTAGGAGTAAAACAAAAATCACCTACTCAGAAAAATTAAACATTATACTTCTGGGGAAAATATGGATATTAAATGAAATAGAGGACTTTCAAGCATTCTTGATGAAAAGACCAGAGCTGAACAGAAAAGTTGACTTTCAAATACGAGAAGCAAGAAAAGCATGAAAAGGTGAACAGGAAAGATAAATTATAAGGAACTTGTTAAAGCTGAACTATTTACATTCCTACATGGAAAGAGGATGTTTGTAGCTCATGAGACTTTTATGCAGATATTTGAAGGGAATGCATATGTACAGATGCATATGTATGTATAGGTGGGTATATGTATCTATATGTGTGTGTATATATGTGTGTACATGTATACATAGACAGAGGTCTCAGCTTGAGTTGAATGTGAAGCGGTGATATCTAAAAAATAAAACTAAGAGGTGAGAGAGGACTATATTGGGAAAAGGAGAGGGGTAGAGATGTAATGGAATGGATTTATCTCACATAAAGGAAGAAGGAAAAGGCCATTGAGGAAAGAGCAAGAAGGTAAAGAGGAATGAGTCAACTTCACTCTCATTGGATTTGGCTTAAGGAAGGAATCACATACACACTCAATTGGGCATCTTATCCTACAGGAAAGTAGGGGAGAAGGGAATAGTAGGGGAGGATGATAGAAGTAGGGCAGATTGAGGGAGAGGTTAGTTAGAAGTAAACACTTTTGAAAACGGACAGGGTCAAAGGAGAAAATAGAATAAGTGGAGTGCAGGGTAGGATGGAGGGAAATATGGTTAGTCTTTCACAATATAACTACTATGGAAATGTTTTGCATAGCTACACATGTATAACCTCTGTTGAATTGCTTGTCTTCCCAGTGGAGGTAGGTGAGGAGGGGGGAAGGGAGAGAATCTGGAACTCAAAATTTTAAAAACAAATGTTAAAAAATTGTTTTTACATGCAACCAGAAAATAAGATATACAGTATAGGAATCCATCTTGCCCTAAGAGAAAGTAAGAAGGGACATGACAGGGATATAAGAGAGGGCAGATTGAGGGAAGGGGTATTTAGTATGCTTGCTGTCTTGCGGGGGAGCCAGGAGAGAGATGGGGAGAAAATTTGTAACTCAAAATCTTGTGGAAATGTATATTGAAAACTAAAAATAAACAAACAATAAATTTATATCTAAGAAAAAAGAAAATCTACTCTGCCCTCTAATAGACTGAATGTGGTCACATAGAGCCTGTGGTAGGAGAAGTTTGCTGAAGGGTGGAGTGGAGCCCAAAAGGAGAAGCTTGCTTAGGGGAGGCTTGTTTTTCAGGTATGCCTACAGCTTGTTACTTTGTAAACAGTCAGTAGGTCGTGAGGGTTGTGATGTTTTCTGACAGGGAGAAGGTTATACATACCTCTCAGGTGAGGTTTTGCTTTGGGGCTCACTCATGAGAAGAGTTGTATGATTTGGCCAGATGAGACTCTGGGTAGCTGTTGAGCCCCCCGATTTTGAAAACACAGATGTTTGTGCTTCTCTCTCTGGTAATTAACATTGTATGGTTGTAATGGTCAGACAGCTAGAAGCCCTGTCCATTGGTTTACTGAATTGTGTTGTTTTCTCTGTCTGTATTTTTTCTCTAATTTTAATTTCTGTTTGTATTCTGTTCAGGGTACTAGGACTTTTTCCCCCTGAACTAGGTAAATGACAAATTTTTGATTAAAGTAAGATTATTAACCCTTAACAAAAGAGAGAGAGAGGAAATAGAATGCTTCAATCTGCATTCAGACTCCATGGTTCTTTCTCTGGTTGTATTTTGTAATTATCTTATATCATTGTATTGCTGAAAAGAGCTAAGTCTATCAAAGTTGGTTGAGATGCAAAATTTTAGTTAAGAATACATTGTGCTTGTTTATGTAATCCTTGTTTTTCACTAGAATAATAAGATACATATTATATGTATCTGTGCTCTTAGTAATGTTAGCACCACTCCACTGGTACGCATGAATATGCATTCATGTCTTCATCCTGTAAAATTTGTGTCCACATTTTCTCATGAATTCTGTATTCAAGTTTGGCTCAATATACTAGAAACCTTCCTCTTTTAGCATTTCATGAAAACCAGTCATGAGTCGGACTGTTTATCTGTAATGTGAATAATCATAGCTTACATTTAAAATAACATTTTAAACTTCGTCAAGTGCTTTACACTTGTTGTCTCATGTAATTTCCTTTTAAGTACAAATCGTTTCATTCTTTGTATTTGTGTCTCCAGTGGCTGGCAGTTGGCACACAGCAGATGCTTAATAAATACATATTGTTTAAAAAAATTTAACCAGGTCATCTGGCTCCATATCTAGCTCCAAATTCAGCACCTTTTCTCTTCTAATATGCCATGCTCCCCATATTGCATTAGTTAGGATCCATTTTATTCTATGTATGATATTGTGTGCGCTACTGCTTCTGTACTCTAGAAAGAAATCACAAAATCGTTAAGATCTTTAAGTTGCAAGAGACTATCCAGCTTTTCACTCAAAGTAGTTACTTTGTCTAAAATGTTTAAACACTTCCACTTATTTTGATCCCCTCTTTGAAAGGTAGCCTATTCAATTTATGGTCAACTTGAATTGTGAGAAAACAGTTCTTTAAATATATTTGATATTGAACTCCCCTGGGAATTTTGCCCTCAAGTCATAATTGTGATTTTCAATGTCACACAAAAGAAAACTAGAAACTTTTCTCTTGTGGCAGGTATTCAATTTTGGGTATGTCCCCAAGTTTCTCTCCTAGACATTCTGTCCTAGCCCCATTCTATCTTTATTATCCTCTTCATACACTCTGTAGTCCAATGTGACTCATTTTCTTACTATTTTTATACATAACACTCCCCCACCATAAAGTAATCTCCTTGGTGATAGGTACTGTACCACTTTCTATTGCATTCCAAGGCACAAAGAAACCTTTATAAACATGTTAATTGATTGCTTTCTTTCCTGAAGCATGAACATCTCCACTTATTTCAGTGTTCTTTATGATAATTGGGTTTCTTTACCCAAATATTTTGGATGTTACCATTCAAGAAGAGCAATGAATTTTATTTTTGTCAATATTCATCTATATGCTTTATTTAGAACTGAACACAGTATTCCAGATGTTATCCAACCAGAGCAATGTATAATTATTATAGAGTATATATAATAATATTTTATATTATATAAGTATTTCAAAATTATTTACTATATGGTTATAATATATGTATATACATGTATATGTGTATATTGATAATATGTTCTCAAATTTTCAGGAAGAGAAATTAAGCTTCCTGGTCCAGAGTGTGCATGCTTGATTCTCTTCTTTTTTTAAATGGAAAACTGAGTCATTATCATAGATGATTTCAAGTCTTATTTAATTTATTAAATGTTTCTACTGGTTGGATAATCTGCATGCCCATCTTTGAATTCTTTAGAAGGAAAATATTTTTATATAACATGCATAGTTTATTTCCATTCTTAAGATTCTGAATTTTATTTTTTGAGTGTGTCAGATAACCTGATGAGGACCAATATTCATGTTAGCTTTTGAGTTACATTTGCAAATGCCTCTAGTGATTTGTATTTGTCTTATGCTTTGTTTTGAAAATAGCCATTCCCCTTCTTTGCCCCCCTCCCTTTATTTTCTTCTTTTCTTCTATATTTGCTTTCAAGTCCTTCCCTAGAGGTTGCTTCTTCCTATTCTCTTCTATGGTATGCTGCTGTTCTGCTCCTTGCCTTTTTCAAGGTCGCACCTCCTGCTGTGCTCTATTATATTCATTTCTGTCTGCAAGTGACAGCAAAGCTGAATTTCCTAGATTCTTGATCTTGTTAAAGTCAGTGTTACAAAGATCAGTATTAGAGTCAGTTTCACTTTGCTGCCCATCACATTCAAAAGCAAACACAATATAAAGGCATACAGATTCATTCAAAAGAAGCATTGACCGACCAATTGTACAGATTCAAAATGCCCTTAGATCTTTCTGGGCTTCTAGAACAGGTTATTTGGAGAACAAATCACCAGATCAGCCCTTCACTTTTTTTTTGTCTCTGTTTTAAAAAAAAAAAACAACTGGCTTTTTACCATCAGAACAGTGAAGATATTCAAATCGAATGTCATGTGTGTATAGCAAGTAGTTTCACAGATAGGTTGATTTGAAGACTCCACCTTTACTAGGCCTTTCCTTACTAAACAGTCTCATGACAACGATGCATCTGTTAGCATGGGCATCAATAGCCTGAAGGGAAGTACTCATGCTGAAGGTTGTATTTTAATTTTTCATCAATTCTTTTTCCTCACAGCCTGATTTTTCCTTTTAGACTCAGCCAATTTGCATTTGCCTTGGATTTTGCTACTGTGGGTTACAGAAAAATATAGTCTAGAATATACTTGAAGGAAATTGGAGCAGTGTTTTTCATGTGAACTGGACCCCTTTCTCAAAGCTAAGGGATGTTCTAGCATTTAGGGACAGAATTTCCTCATAAAAAAGGAGGGAAAAAGCATCAGTTAACTACAGGGGAAAAAAATCAATATCAGCACTGCAGACCTGGAAATTTACCACACTTGGTTAAGTAAAGTGATCAGATGGTAAAATAGGCTCTATTTTAGGAAGCCAGGCCTTTTGTTCCAAAGTGTTAGGCAGTGAGAGCAGCAAGTTCTATTATTACTAGTCTGATGCACACAGGGCCACTTCGAATTTGGAAAATGGTCTTTTATAAATTTTCTGTTGTGATATAGATAATATATCTGTATATGTATCAATTTCTAAGCAGAGTTTTGCATCATAATGAAGATCTCCCTTGAGGTGCTCCTGTGTATTACTATAAGAATTCCCTTTAAGGGAGAAGCTGGAAAACTCCATGAGCTCCCCCCATAACCCCTCAAATACCTATAAAATATGACTCTAAACAAACTTTAGAGCTACCGAAGCCACAAAATGACAGAGAGAAACATATCTGCTGAAGGCAGGCCGGCAGGCCTATAGGAAGGGTCCATCACAGCATTCAGGGAGCTGAGACCAAACCTGTATGAGCTTGTGGTTTTAGCCCCAAGGTGGCCCTGATCACCCTTGGCTGGAGGGACTTTGAGAGAGTGGATCAGCAGCAGCTGTGGCCATTTCCAGAATGGAAACCATAAATGCCAAAGGCAAAGTAAAAGGTCAGTGTGGACTTTGGGAACAGGGGGACCGAGAGTACAGTCTGGCCTCCGCCCCCAGAAGGGAGAAGCAGCTCAGGTGTGGCAGCTGTGCAGCCACCTCTATGTGGCTGCTTCAGAGCTCCTGGCCTGCAGATCGTAGGGGGACCAAAGGACCATTCTGAGGGGTAATCGCTCTTGCTTTAACTTGGCTGGATCTGGATCGCTGTCTTAGATGGAGGTCCCAGGGTGAGTGACGAGGTGCCAGAGCCTGTGGAGGCTTCAAAGAGGGCATTCAACTAACAGCTCCAGCAGCTGCAAAACTCCCAGCAATTTGGGACAAAGCTCTTCTCTCTGGAAGCAGAGTTCTACTATCAAAGTTGAACTATTTACATGCCTACATGGAAAAATAATTGTAACTTATGAAACTTTTCTAAATATGAGGGTAGTTGAAGGGAATATAAATATGTGTGTATATATATATATGTATATAGACATATGTATGTATGTATACATATGTATGTATACATACATACATACATACATACATATGTCTATATAGGAGGATATATGGGCATATGAATACATATGTGAGTGTGTATATATATGTGTACAGGTATACATAGACAGAGGGCACAGGGTCAATTGAATAGGAAAGGATGATACTTAAAAGGTGAAATTGAGTGATGAGAGAGGAATATAATGAGAGGAGACAGGGAAAGACAGAATGGGGTAAATTATCTCATAGAGAGGAGGCAAGGGAAAACTGTTAAAATGAAGGGGAAGAACATTTATATATTCCTTCCCACTCAGGCAGTATCCCCCCTTACTCAGGCAGTATTCCCTCTTTCTTATTGTTGAATTGTTCTCTTACCTCCAACTGCCACAAATGCTACCTGTCTTTTAAGTTCCATCTCAAGTCAAAGTCCATGAAACTTTGCCTTTACTATCAAGCCCTCAATTATTTTCCTGCCCTCCTAACCTAGGAGTCACAATTTTATACTTCATTTAAATAGTGTACTATTTTCTTTTTCATGTGTAGGAGTCTTTTCTCCACAACTTCCCAGTTTAGAATCTCCTTGATGGAAGAATATCAAGTAGAATTCTTCTGTATAACTTCTATAGCAGTGTTGTCAAACTCAAATAGAAATGAATTCCTACAGATTGCGTTAATACTTAGAAAACTATTTTATTTTATTAAACATATCCTAATTACATTTTAATCTGGTTCCAGCTATACTTGGGAGTTTTGCTGGCTCCTTGAAGCTTTCTGAGTCTATGACTTTGCCACCTCTGTCCTATAGTACTTAGTAGAGGGATGAACATAATACTTATTGGTTAGCTGAATGAATGTGTCAAATCTGGTCAGTTTCATACCTGACACATACATAAGTACTCTCTTGCATTGAATCACTACCCTTTTATGACTACTTTATTGGGGGATAAGGAGAGGGCTTTCTATTATTAGTAATGAAGGGAGAGAGGTGAGGATTAAATTATTTGGTAATAGCTCTCCTTCCTGTCCTCCCATTCCCACTCATGCCAGGTGTTCAGACCATTAGGGAGTTGAAAACTAGGGAGCAATCAAGTGTCTCTTAAACATCAAACATTAAGTTTGCTGAAGTTATACCCAGTTGTAATCCATTTGGTGTTGTTTTACCTTCATGGGTATATTATTTCCCCTTATTTTGCCGTCAACAATGTTTTCATAAAAGGTTTCTAAGTATATGTTAAATTCAAAGTAGATCCAACTAGAATAATAAAAATAATGGGAACAAACAAAAAAATTACTTTTCCCAAAGAATTCCTTTTATTTATATCCTTTTCTACTCTTAAAATCATACTCCTAAGATTTTCTTCATTTGACCTTTGATTTTGTGATTTCTTTTTACAACATTCTAGGACATTGCCATCAAGAATGAGTAAGTTTTTCTCTGTTAGTTTTTCATTGTGTTTCTCAATTAGATTTACATTTTCTATTTTTTTGCTATTCCCAAGTTATATTGTATCACCAGATGCTCAGCCAGGTTTATTTCTTAGCAAAAGATACTGATGGGCCATTAATAGGCCATTAGCTTTCAGCTTAGGGAATGTCTATCATTCCATTTCAACTCTTCTGGGCAAACACAGCTTCTGGGATCCTGGCAACAATGCTAACACAGTCCTAATTTCTTAATAGGAATTCCCCCTTAATTGCATAAACATCATTGTTATGCCCCTCTAGTCATGAAAACATGTCAATAATTTCCATTAGGAAATCTACATTTGTGCTTCTTTATACTTTCTTATCTTTGCTATACATAGATAACAGCACTATTATTCATTGAGTGTATGCCATTTTGTATACTATGTGTAAGTGCTAGAGTAACAAAGTATAATAAATTTATTCAAGTTCACAGGTTATTTATTAGTGTTGTCTACTTAGCTTTTTCTGTTATGTGGCCTCAAAAAACCAACAACATAATCTTCTTGCCATCTCTCAAACATGCGCACCCTCTTATGGGGTATTGGGCAATAGATAGGTTGGTAGCATAGGGGTAAATATTTCGGACTACTAGAACAAAGATAAATGCATATGCAAATGATAGTGGATCAACAGTATCTTAGAGTATGGAACGTACTAAAGTAACAGAAAATCAACTAAATAATCAGAAGATAGAATTAAACAAAAAGAAACACACTGACTACCTGGCTTTGATTAGCCTACTTTAATTTTAGTACTGAGAGGTTAAGCCAGTATTATATTTGTGGATGTCTTAAACTGATTTGCTATCCTATTTTTCATTCTTTTAATTGAAAATGTCCTTTGTAGTTCACTAGAATTGTGAATGCCCTGTAACTATAAATTCTGAGTGGTTTACTAACTTACATTTGATCATTTAGCATCAGGCATCACACGTGCTAGGCACTTAATAAATGTTTTAATAAAAATTTTAATAAGCAGATTTTAATTAACCTCTTTAAGACTGATGTTGATTTGGGGGTTGGTAAATAGCACAGGGGATAGAACTTCAGGTATGGAGTCAGGAGGACCTGAGTTCACATATGGCCTCAGACACTTACTAATTGTGTGACAGCAAGTAACCATCACTTAACTCTGTTTGCCTATTTACATATCTATAAAATGAACTGAAGAAGGAAATGGCAAACCACTCTAGTATCTTTGCCAAGAAAATTCATGAAGAGTTATACACAACTGAAATGACTAACCAACAACAAAATGTGTCATTTTCCCTGGACACTTAGCCGTTCCCTCATGGAACTATGACTATCAATCAGGCTGGCAGTATATCATGATGGCTTAATAAAATGACAATCTCCTATTATTATAAAACTGTTTAGTCAGTTGCAGCAATCCCAGGGAAGAGGGACAGAAGAAATGCTTTTATGGAATCACTGAAACACAACCTTAAACATCTTATTACAAGGTGGCTGGGAAACCACCTCAGTCAACAAATATGCCTGGTGTACAGCTATAAGGAACATTCTTGGCTTTAAAAAATGTAGGGCAAGGGGGCGGAGTAAAGTTGGTGGCAAAGAAGCAGGAAAACTCTGTGGCTCCTCAAATAACCACCTCAAATACCTATAAAATATGACTCTAAACAAATTTTAGAGCTACAGAACCCACAAAGTGACAGAGAAATAAAGCTCCTGCTGAAGGCAGCTCAGCAGACAGACAGGAAGGTTTCACTGCAGTGTGCTGGGAGCCAAACCAAGCCCCACATTAACCCTTGGTTTTAGACCCAGGGTGGCCTGGACCAGCCACAGCTGGAGCGTTTGGGACAGTGGATCAACAGCAGCTGTGGTGGTTTCCAGAGTTATTAACCCATAAATACCAAAGACAAAGTAAAAAGTCTGTGAAACTCAATTGGATTTGGGGGGACAGAAGAGCAGGTCTGGCCCTATGCCCCCAGAACCAGAAGTGGCAGCCCTGCAGGTGCCTCCACTTGGCTGCTTCAGAGCTACCCGCATGCAGATTGTAGGGGGGGGGGAGGGGGAAGGTGTGTGACCAGTGAGCCAAAGCTGGTGGGTACTGTACAGACTGTCCCCTCCTAATAGCTCCAGCACCTGTGAAAACCCCAGTGATTTGGAACAACATGCTCCCCTCTGGAAGCAGAGTTCTACTGTGGCAAAGAGCTCAAAAGTCAAGTAATTTACTGCCAGCATGAACAAGCAAAGGAAGCAAAGCAAGTACAGCAATCCAACTTTAGATCCCTTTTTTTTTAGGACAAAAAGGATCAAAATATGGAAAGGCAGGAAGGCAACACAGTCAGAACTCCTGCACCAAAAGCTTCCAAGAAAAATATGAACTGGTTACAGGCCACGGAGGAGTTCAAGAAAGATTTTGAAAATCAAGTAAGAGAAGTGTAGGACAAATTGGGAATAGGACAAATTGCAAGAAAATCATGAAAAGAGAGTCAGCAGCCTGACTGAAGAAAATATCACCTTAAAAAATAGACTAACTCAAATAGCAAAAGAGACCCATGAAGACAGTGAGGAGAAGAATGCTTTAAAAAGCCAAATTTGCCAGATGGAAAAAGAATTTCCAAATCTCACTGAGGAGAATAATTCCTTCAGAATTAGATTGGAGTAAATGGAAGCTAATGACTTTATGAGAAATTAAGATATTAAACAGATCCAAACAAATGAAAAAATAGAAGGCAATGTGAAATATCCCATTGAAAAAAAAACCAATGACCTGGAAAACAGATCAAGGAAAGACAATTTAAAAATTATTGGACTACCAGAAAGCCATGATCAAAAAAAAAAAACTTAGAAAGAATCCTTCAAGAAATTCTCAAGGAAAATTGCTCCAATATTTAAGAACCAGAGGGCAAAATAGAACTTGATAGAATTCACCTATCTCCTCTTGAAAAAGATCCCAAAAAGAAAACTCCTAGGAATGTCATAGCCAGGTTCTGGAGTCCCCAGATCAAGGAGAAAATATTACAAGCTGCCAAGAAGAAACAATTACAATTGTGGAAACACAATTAGGATAACCCAGGATCTAGCAGCTTCTACATTAAGGGATCGAAGGGCCTGGAATATGATATTACAGAGATCAAGGGAGCTAGGATTAAAACCAAGAATCACCTACTCAGCAAAATTGAGTATAATGTTCCAGGGGAGAATATGGTCATTCAGTGAGGTGGAGGACTTTCAAACATTCTTGCTGAAAAAACCAGAACTCAGAAGAAAATTTGACACTCAAATACAAGAAGCATGAGAAGGTAAACATGGAAAAGAAATCATAAGGAACTTATCAGAGTTGAACTATTTCCATGCCAACATGGAAAAATGATCATTGTAACTTCTGAAAATTTTCTCGGTAAGAGAATAGTGAAGGGAATACAAATGTATCTATATGTATGCATACACATATGTCTATATAGGAGGGTTTATATATGTGTACGAACACATATCTGAGTGCATATATATGAATACATAGAGGGCACAGGATCAATTGAATAGGAAGGTATGATACTCCAAAAGGTGAAATTCTGAGGTGGGAAAGGATTAGAATGAGAGGAGACAGGGAGAGACAGAATGGGGTTAATCATCTCAAATAGAAGAGTCAAGGGATAATTGTTACAATTGAGGGGAAGAACAGGAAGGCAAAAGGGAAAGGGTCAACCTTACTCTCATTGAATTTGGCTTAGGGAAGGAATGACATAAACTCTAAACTGTGTGGTATCTTGCCACACAGGGTAGGGAATAGAACAAGTGGGAGGGTAGGATAGGAAGGGGGGGACATATACACCATCTCTCCCAATATGCCCTCTATGGAGGTATTCTGTGTAATTACACATGTACAGCCTGTATTTAGTTGCTTGTCCTTCCAGTGGGGGTGGGTGACAAGGGAGGAAGGGAAAGAATCTATAATTTAAAGTTCTGTAATCAAATGTCAAAAATATATATGTATATATTATTATTGTTATTATTATTATCTATATCCAACTGGCAATTGAGATATACAGGCACAGTGGTAGGGAGATCCATCCTGCCCTACCTGAAAGCCAGAGGGGCGAGGGGGAGGACACAGGAGAGAGCAGATGGGGGGAAGGGTTTTGTAGTGAGATGGCTGTTTTGGAGTGGGGGGTGGGGGGAAAATGGGGAGAAAATTTGTAACTCAAAATCTCGTGAAAATGAATGATGTAAACAAGAAAAATTAATTTATTTATTTTAAAAAATTAAATTAAATTAAAAAAAAGAAAAGAAAATCAGAGCCCTGGATGTTATCTGGAGGAGAAGGCTTTGAACTTTCCCTGTAATACCTTTGGCATTACCAAAAAGATAAAATACTCAACAGTTATGGAGGATGGAAGTTTTTGGTATTTTAACATATTCATTGAAAAAAAATAATTTAAACTATCTCTCTTTGCACACTGTTTTTAGTTGCACTCTGGGTGGCTTCATAATTTTTCTATTTCAGGTCCAAGTAATGATCAGTATAATTACTCTGGTGGTTGAAAATGAAGGAAATTTTTTAATTCCATAGCTCTTATTGGCACAATTGTTAAGAAAACCAGTATCACCTTTGAAATACTTTTATTTAGAACACTCCTGTTGTTCAGTCATTTCAGTTGTGTCTGACTCCTTGTGACCCCATTTGGGGTTTTCTTGGCAAAGTTACTGGAGTGGTTTGCCATCTGTTTCTCCAGGTAATTTTATAGATGAGGAACTGAGGCATACAGGGGTTAAGTGATTTGCCCAGGGTCATACAGCTCGTAAGTCCTTAAGGCCAGATTTGATCTTAGGAAGATGAGTCTTCCTAATTCTAAGACCAGGACTGTATCCATTGCACCACTTACCTGCCTTATTTAGAAAACTGGAAAAATATATAACTCACTTCAGAGTTAGCTAAGTTTGAAATGAGAAGGTTAATTTTATGGCATGTCATTCCCATAGCTGACCCATGGCATGGTTTGTCTGTTGGGTTCAAAGGAGAGAGAGAGGAAGAGAGAGAGAGAGAGAGAGAGAGAGAGAGAAAATGTG
Organism: Pseudochirops cupreus; assembly: GCA_028627135.1. Taxonomy (NCBI): domain Eukaryota; kingdom Metazoa; phylum Chordata; class Mammalia; order Diprotodontia; family Pseudocheiridae; genus Pseudochirops; species Pseudochirops cupreus. Next base: position 178,967,577 of record CM053580.1, on the reverse strand, counting down.
TGTGTGTGTGTGTGTGTGTGTGTGTGTGTGTGTGTGTGTGTGTGTGTGTGTGTGTGTGTTGGTATAGTGGTAGGGACTGGTTGTTTTTGAAAGGAATAGTGCATTTAGTCAGTAGGCAAGAATTCAGTTTCTAATTCTGCCACTTACTAACTATGATCTTGGAGACGTCATTTAATTTCTCTTTACCCTACTTTTCTAATCTATAAAATTGGAAGTGGGGATGACAGGTAAGAAACAGGAATATATCTTCAAGTTTTCTTCAAATGCAAAATCCTAAACGCTACTGAAAAACAATAACTATTTGATTTTAACCTAGAGTCCTATGATATGCAAAATATCAATCAAACAAATTGTTAAGACTACTTTTTAATCTGGTGACTTATTTCAATGCCACCACCTGATAGTCCCTTCACTCTTCATTAATATTTATCCCCAGGAATCCTATTCATTCAGCATTTCTTGAGGTCTTTCTCCAGTCATCTATATCATTACACATCCATTGGATTTATCTCCTTCACTCAGAAATATGTAGTACCAGTGTTTAACAGAACCTAAGATTAATACAAATCATTCCCAAACAAGAATGAAGAATCCTTTCCATAACATAAGTAATTATTCATCCTTTGACTGAATACCTACTATGAAGGGAGGGACTCACTACTTCCAGTGACAGTATACTTCTAAATATTTAAATGTATTTGGAAATTATTTTCTTTTATCAAGCCTAAGTTTACCTCTTTGTGGTTTGTTGTTCTCTCCAAGGCCAAGCAGAAATTTCAATCCTTTTTCCATGTGACAATCTTTTAAATACTTGAAGGCCATTGTCAGGTTACCCTGAAATCTTTTCTAGTTCAAATTTAAAATCCTAAGTACTTTCAACATATCTTGATGTGTTAAAGTCTTAAGATCTGCATTATCTCCTTTGACTTCCTTTGCACAGTATCCAACTTGTAACATCCTTCATAAATTGTGGTATCTAAATGTGAATGTTGCCATCTAAACATAGATTTGTGTAGAGTACAGTATAGTTACTATGTCCTTTTTCTTGGATACTATAGGTTTTATGAATAAAATCTAAATTCCTATTAGTGATTTTTGGCCACCATTTCACTGTTAACTATTGTTGAGCTTAGACTATGCAAAAACCCTTAGGTCTCTTTAAGCCAAATCACAAATTCCCTGTCTTCTACTTGTGAAGTAGACTCTTTGAGCCTAAATTTAGCTTTTTGTTTAGCCATACTACATTTTATCTGGATCAATATGTTAACCTTTCAAGATTTTTTTTTCCTTTTTTTATATGAATTTTTCATATGGTATGTAGATTACTCTTTCTGACTTAGTACTATTTGCAAATTTTATAAACATACAATATTTGCCTTTGTTCTAGTCATTGTTAGAAATTTAAGATAGTAAAAGGTCATGGACAGATCCCTGGTAGCCTCCACCCAAGTGCCTAGAAACTGGCATCATTTCCCTTACAGCTGCACCCCTCAGGTCTTCTTCACGCTCCAGCAACCTCTTTATCCTGCAAGATCACTTGACTACTGGGGCATCATCAGTATCCTCTGTCCCTTGGGCCCCTCCCTTCCTCTGATTTGAGGAACTAAAGGAGGGTGCCATTTAAGGAGGGTGTCCAGGCAAGCCATCTCTTCATTTCCTCACAGACTGCATTCTTATGGACTTTTTCATGTCCCTTCTCCTGTTTGTTATCCTGTGTCTTGTTTTCCTGATTCCGTGTTTGAGTGTGTGTGTGTGTGTGAGTGTGTGTGTGTTATCTTCTCCCATTAGACTGCACGCTCCTTATGAGTAAGGACTATCTTTTGCCTTTGTATCCCCAGCACTTAATACAGTGCCTGGCACATAGGTTTTTAATAAATGTTTATGGATTGACTTCAAGTCACTAATGACTGCCCTTTGTATTGGGATCTTTAATTAACTCTGTATCTACCTACCCATTCTATTATCTATTATCAAATCAATTTCCATAAGAAAAATATATACCAGATCTTTTCAAGTATCTTGCTAACATCTAGGGAAACTACATTTATATAAAGCCTTCCCATGATCTCTCATTCTAGTAAGAGACAACAGAAGTAGGCTGTAACAGATGAGTACTTGACTTAGAGCCAAGAAGAATCCAGTTCAGATTCTCCTGCTCTTGAATAATGACCCTCTCATATTTTTTTTTCTCATCATATTTTCTGGGTCCTATGTTTAATTATTTTTACATATAAAGTATCATTTAATAATGCCTACTTACACATATTACAATCTCTCCATTGTTCTTTGAGTAACCCACAAGTCTGGACACTCAAAGTTTGTAATATTCCATGATTCATAGTACTATATCATCTCCAGAAGAATATTGGTATTTTTCAAAAGTTGAGGTTTTGTGTTGAAGAATAGTTTGGATTATTGCAAACAATGTGAAATTTGCTAAATGCAATCTACTCTTCCCCCCCTCTCCTATTAAATTCTTACCCTCACTTATTTTCATTCATGTCCCTCTTTACTGAAAAAGATATATTAAAGAACTAATGCAATATACTGTTCATCCAGGGGTATGTCATAATCTAGACCAGACATGTCAAACGTGTTTCCCCTTATTCCACAACACACTAGAGTATGATACAAACTAGATTAAAATACAATTTAGAGATATTTAACAAAATAAGTAAGAATGCTACAAAACATAGATAAAGTGTGTTTTTTGGAGTAATAGGAAGATCATTAGGTATAATTTAGTTTCCCTCATTTCTATATTAATTTTACGCTACTGGTAGAGAGAATAGGAATTCTTCATCTATCTCATTTTTCTCATATATTTTGTTAAATGGATATCTTTTTAGTGGTCTTGGATCTCACTGTTGTTTACAACTGTCAAAAAAATTAGAATTAGCTATATAAATTAAACTGAGAAGTCTGCAATGAAATAATGTTATGATAATTAAGAGAAACCACTTTGAATTTTTAGCAATAGCAAAATGTCATGGAAAATGCACTTGGCTTAGCACCAGATGAGATTGGTTCAAATCCCATTTCTGCAATTTGGAAACTTTATGATCTCATACAATTCACCCTCTTTGGCATCTCCCCATAAAAAGAGAGTTGTACTAGTTGTCTAAAAGGTCTCTTCCAGGTATATGACATTTTACGTTTTAAAAGTTTCATAAAAATGCGGACTTAATTTTTAATGCTATCCTTTTGGCTTAAGTATTAATATGATCTCAAATATGTAGCTGAATATTTTTGTGTCATTTGCAAACCCATAGTTAAGCCATTGTCCAACATAATGTCAGATGGCCCTCATGTGAGTAAACATTATCAGTAAAAATTCAGTAAAAGCTGGAAGTTTGTATATCCAGATAAACTTGTTTTCTTTTATTATATAATAAGAACTATAACATCCAACATGTTTTACATTACCTACTGGGAAACTGAAAACAAAAAACTGCATATCTGTAGTCACTAATCCCTGGTACCTGGTAACATCCATTTCTCTGCTCCTTTTACATGTTTTTGTATTCTATTTTCATTTTTTGTTGTTGTTTTATATTATGGATTTTTTAAGCTTTCCTAATATATTATTTTGGGAGTAGATGATATATAAATAATAAATAAACATGTTTAGAGATTTTATATAAATTAAAATAAAAAATAAACATACGAGAAAACACCTGGCTTTTTTCTACAAAATATATTTCATGTTCATAAAGATAGAAAATAACCATGTAAGACCAGTGTCTCTAATGAACTCCTATTAAAATTTATCTCTAAATTATACAAAGTGTAAATCATCTATAACTGACCTGTCCTAATAAAAATTCTCTGTGATTTAGATAGATATAGCCAATTACCTGTGTTGCCACAGGCCAAGAATACTATTAAGATTCATTTATTTGAAATATAGTGCACATTTACTTAGCTTTTCATTGGTGGTTTGCCTGCTATAATACAAAAGTTCAGAGTCATCCAAAAGTCAGCATGAAAATAAAATTGAAAATGATTTTCATTTTATTAGCAGCTATTTATTTTTGACAACTCCTTTCTATAGGGATAGTGAAGGTTAGAATAGTATGGTTGTTAAGCTTTTTCATTCTATGACCCACCCTCAGGGTTCCTATGACCCACAATTGAGAAAAAAAAAAAAGAAGAACCAACAGTTTCCTTTTAGAATATAGGCAGACTGTAAAGAAAGAATGGGAAAGGTCTAAGAGTTCACGTCTAACTCAATCTATTTTCATGTGTTACCATTGGCTACAGCCACTGAACAAGCCAAAACAGTCAGAGTATGAGAGAGGTGGAGAGAGACAGACAGACAAACTCAGACCCAGAGAGAGAATGAGAAGAGGCAGAGACAGAGAGACAAAGTCTTACTTTCATCTGCTTTCTGTTCCCACCATTTAAAGGAGTCATGGAATAAAGAACCAGCTAGCACTTGTGTCTCTCACTGCTGCAACATTACCTTTGAAGCACCCACAGCTATTGAAAACAAGGAAGAACCTTTTTTTTGGTACCAAAGTCTTTTGTATGGTTAAATGGCTCTGTAGCGCCAGTGCAATATGTCCAGCACCCATGATCACAAGAAAGAATGTGACTATACGTATAGCATATTTGATTACAAAATATGCTAAACTCTCTAGACAGAGGACAGAACTGAAGCATTTATTTAGATATCAGAAAATTGAATCCTAAAACCAGTAAGCCGATTCCATCATAGTACCAAAGATATTTTAGAAGCCATAAAAACACTGAGAGACATAGCATCCTTCAACCTTCCCACAAACCAGTACAAGATCAATATCTATTCATGAGCCTATCTGACTCCTTGCCTGAGAGTCCTCTTTCTCCCATTGTCTCCTTAGCTCTGACCAGCTTCCTGTGGGCTCTGCTTCCCTTCATCAAAGTACCCCTACCATAGGCTCCATATGACTACATTCAGCCTATTAGGGGGCAGAGTTTATCTCTTCAGAAGGGAAGCTTCCTGTGGGTTCTGCTGCACCCTTTAGCAAATTCTGTCCATCACAGGCTCCATGGGATTACATTCAGCCTATTAGGAGTCAGAGTTTATTTTCAAAGCAGAGGAGGTCTTCAAACTTACCCCAGGTCTATTAAGGGTCAGGGAAGATCTTCAAATTCCCATTCCCCTTACAGGCCCAACACCAGAAATGAATATGGTGTTAGCCGTTTAAATTATAGTAAAGAAGATATTCATATATCAGTCTTATCTCCCTCTCAGCACTTCACCTAAACTAGGTTACTTGCTATCAGGACTACTATGTCTTATCATCTGTCCTGTAGCTTCATCCCAAGGATCACCAGACATTTCTAGCCATCATTTTGTATATCTGTACCCTCTTACATGTATTGTATTCCCTTTTTTGAAGGTGAACTCCTGTTTGTTTCTCTAAGCTTAGCAAAGTACTTTGCAAATAGCAAGTCCTCTTGTTCATTCACTACCAAAACTGCTATTTGAAATTGTTTATTTCTGATCTCTACCATTCCACTGCAACTCACCTACAAGTCTTACTCTGAGAAACACAAGTGTAGAGTGGAAAGTTCTTAAAATATTTTCCTCTTTGACACCGACGAGGACAGAAAAGACTGAAAACCTACATAGCTCATTGTTAATGAGGATTAAAAGTAATAATGCCGAAACCATTTTTACTATCTCAGTTGTTAAATTTCATATATCAAAATGTTATTGCCTCTCTTTCTTACACTAAGAAAATATTTTCTGACTTGATAAAATAAAATTTATCTTTGCAGTACTTTAGTTTTAGACAGATGGAAGGAAAGAAAGAGAAAGAAAAGGAAGGAAAGAAAGAAAGGAAGAAAGAAAGAATTGTAGCTCACCCTGGAGTTCATGATAAAAATCAAGAGACCTTAGTTCTAGGCTTAGTTGCAACATTTACTTGCTTCCCAACCAGGGGCAAGTCATTGAACTTTTCTAAGTATCTTTTTTTTTTCTTACTTGCAAACTAGGAATCCATTTATTCACTCAGCAACCTCTTATTAAATGCCGACACAATGTAAGCTAGGTGGTGCAGTGGCTAGAGAGCCTAGACTGGAGCCAGGAAGACCTAAGTTTAAATACGGCCTGAGACACTTATTAGCTATGTGACCCTGGGCAAGCCACTTAACCCTGTTTGCCCTAGTTTCCTTATCTGTAAAATGAACCGGAGAAGAAAATGGCAAACTACTATTGTATCTCTATCAAGAAAACCCCAAATGGGGTCACAAGGAGTTGGATACAACTGAAACAACTCAAGAACGACAAATGAAATATATAAAACATTGTTAAGCCTTGGGAGAGAAACAGTGATACGTAAGATGTGTTATTTCCATTTCTGGAGCTTAAATTTTAGCTGGGGAATATGGCATAGACATAAGGAATGGAATATTATGAGACAGCAATAGGGCAAAAGAGAATATAATAAAAGCATAAGAGGGTACAAAATACTACGTGAGACAGATAAGATAGAAACACGGATAAGCAATGATAAAAAATGTATTACCCACGTACCCCTGTATAAATGTCTTTTACTGTAATAGTTTGAAGGTATAGCAGAAGAGTTAGTTCATTCTATTTGTAGAGTATCTAATAAAGCACATAGAACTCACTGTTCGTTTGGTTCTGAGGTTAGATGGATTTCTAAGATTTTTCTCCTCACTAATTTATTTTTTCTCAAAATTTTAGCATCTGGTTTCCTAATTGTTTCTGCTCCCTGGCAAACCTTCCCCAGATTAGCAATTCTGAGAGGACCCTTCTCACGTTTTTTTTTTTTTTTACCATTTTAAAATTTCTATCATTTTCATCCTGTTTATATGCAAAACCTATGGGCTTTATTAAGACTATATCAGAAATACATTTAAATCATGAAAATGCTTTTTGAATATTGTTTTTGTAAGAGGAACACTTGATTGTTTCTCTGAAATTTGGAGTGTAATCAAAGGCTTGAAGGTAGAGTTTGACTGTGACTTAAAATGACATATTGACAGAACAGGACATTTTTCTCTATTCTATGCCCTGAGTAAATGACCCTGAAAGACAAAAGGTTGCCATTAAGAACCACTGCATTTTTTTACTGAATAAGACGGACAGAGGGGCCAAGACACATTCCTTAATAGGACAGCTCTACCTATGGCCAATGCATTTCACCAGCATGAGTATGTAAGATTCATTCCTTTTAGACATGCTTTGATGACCTATTTGTATTGTCAGGATGTCTGTCAATATGGTGACTTGGTGCCAGCTTTCTAGTGGGCCATGTAATTGACATTTTCACCTGAGCAGTAAGCATAGTTCTGCTTCATAATAGCTCGAATTCAACTTCAGTTATTGCATGCTGATATCCTCATGAGTATGTACATAAAGATTGTTGGATTTTCAGAAAAGCACCAAGAATTTTGCCCACAATCACATGATGCAGAGTACTTGACATGGATTTCACTGTTTTTGATGCAGAGATATGCTATTGAAGAGACACTGAGAAAGTCTATTTTCTAGAAGGGTTTGCTTTGCTATCCTGCTAATGAATACTGTGTTAAAACCTGTGGTCACTGTACCTGAACCAAGTATCCTTGAGTACTAAAAATTCCAGAACATTGTTGTAGCTGTATTAATTATGATGCTGCCAAGTAACTGTCACTCAGGAAACATGACATCTTATGTTACTCAGAGTAGCCTGAGAATATCTAAGACTATGGTTTCCAAACTTTCTGGTCTCAGGACAATACAATTAAAAATTATTGATGATTTCCCAAAGAGCTCTTGTTGGTGAGGTTTATACTTACTGATGATTACTGCATTAGAAATTAAGCCATCTTTTATTACTAAAGCCTCCTGAAAGGCTTCTTGGAGCACAATTTGAGAACCTTTTTCTTAAAGGATGTGACCTATGCAAGGTCATGAATCACCAGTGCTAAGAACTTTTAAGAAAATTGAAACTGAGCAGAACGTTAGATGTAATAACCATTTTAGTTGTAGTATCATTTGCTACACTATGCAAATAGTGATATGTTGTCACTAGTGATTTTGTAACACCTAATATGTATTGGAGTTTTCTAATTGCATGCTGAAGGAACATCACAAGGACATAAGTTGAGACATTGATTGTCCCAGTCATTGTCACCAAGTAGTCATTGCAACATCAGGCACCTAGGGGTCACAGTGCATAGAATGCCAGGCTTGTAGTCAGGAAGACTCAACTTCTGAGTTCAAATCTGTTCCCAGACACTTATTACCTTTATAACCCAAGACAAGTCACTTAGCCCTCTTAGCTTCTCAGTTTCCTCATCAGTAAAATGAACTGGAGAAGGAGGTAAAGATACTCCAGTATCTTTACCAAGAAAATCCCAAATGGGGTCACAAAGAGTTGGATTCAGCTGAAAACGACTGAACAACAACAAAGTAGAATCAACCTAAAGCATGCTAACTTACACCAACTCAAATCACTCCCAAATTATATAGAGTCTCCTTTCTTTTTTGTAAAATGTAATTGTCCCTCTCCAAGAAATGACAGCTCCAGAGGATCCTCAAGTACAAATCTGGGATGCAAGAGTTCTTCTATGAAGAGCATTAGAAGCCATCCTTTATCCATGATCCCTATTCTTTCCTTGCCTTGGTCTGCCCATACTTTTTGTATTATTTAGAGCTAGAATGTCAGACCTTAGAGATCTAGTCCCACCTCAGTTCAATAAGGCAAGCGAAAGAAGGTATTGACTTTGTTCAAGGTCACAGTAAGAACAAGAACTAAGGTTGGCGTTAGAACCTACATCTTCGGGAATCTAGTGCTCTTAGCATTATACTACATTGCTGGTATTCTACCATGCAATTCATTGACTATCCTATAACATTCTGACTACCTGTTGTTTTGGTTTGTTTTTCATTAAATGCTTATACATGTGACTGGCAATATTTTTTGCTATTATCCACGTGGATCAAGACAGGAATTCTAAACTTTTTTTTTTTGAGTTATGGAACACTTTGGCCGTTTGGCGTAACCTCCGTATCCCTTCTCAGAATAAAAGTTTTTAAACAAGTGAAGGGAATTTTAAATTTCAGTTAAAATTAACTGAAAAGGGAGGGTGGCTATGTGGCGCAATGAATGGAGCCCTGACCCTGGAGTCAAGAGGACCTGAGTTTAAATCCAGCTTCAGACACTTAACACTTACTGTGTGACCTTGGGCAAGTCACTTAACTCCAATTGCCCTGCCTTCTCCTGTCTAAAAATAAAAAAAAAAAAACAAATCGGAACAAAAAGTTATTGAAAATAAAGTTACTATTTTTTTCTCATCCAAGTTCACAGTCTCACAAGTTAAGAATTTCTGTTCTAAGAATACAATCCTGTAGTTTTCCAGTTACAGAGGACACCTAGACAGTCTATCTGGAATTCTTATGTACTTGGATGTTTTGCACAAGAGTAAAGGTTGGAATTCTTTTCCTCGGGCAAGGGAAGTTCCATGATTGACATTTATTTAAATTTGAATTGGCTTTTCTTCACCAATTTCTCAAGATATTAGCAGAGATACTACCTTTATCTAGGCTCAAATCAAGTTCTATTGCTTAATTAATGTTTTATAAACACTTCTATATTGATATGATTTTAAAGACCTAAGTTTAAATACCAAATCTCTTAAAAAGATTTATCACAAGGATATTGTACTTTAGAAGAATGTAGCAGTGGGCAATTCAAAATCATGCTGTTATGAAAACAGTTGATTATTGAAATAGGAATCATAGTGTTTGCAGGGGAAAAAAGTTTCCATTCTATTACTTTTATGCAATGTAGTCTCAAGACTCGTCAAATGGATTAATTTAGAATTCTAGGAACAGGGATGTGTTAAAGTGTATAAAGGTTTTGTTTAGTTTTTTTTTTTCCCTCTTCTTCCTTCAGCTGAGAAATCTTCTGTATCACTTGTACATATTACCTCAGTGGGATTAGTTTATGGGTTATTTTTTTTTTACCTGAAGATGTCTTTTATATTATCAAAGAAGATTTTAATTTTAGCTTTCTTGGACATTTTCCCCCTTTTTCCTTAAAGAGAGTTGTATAGATTGTATCAATTTGAACTTTATTTTTTGTTTTATTCATTTTACCCTCTTACCAGTTTTTCTGATAGCTTTATTATTAGCTAAATAGAGATCTTCTACTTTATGTGTCTAGAAAAATATATTCTCAAGCACTCTCCCTTGAGTTGAATTTTAAAATATTTTATTCAGATGACTATTTCTAGTTTTCACATATATCAGCAAATAATTTTAATATATAAGCTGACATAAACTGGAAATTATTGATTTAATGTTTTTATGAGGAATAATGAGGAACACCTAAGAGTTAACTAAAATTAATTCTCTAATATACAATTCCTATCATCTACCACATTTCTGTTATATTAGTTTATTATTTTTAAACATTGACTTTATTTCCTAGGTTTTAAGATGAGTGTTTGAATTAGTTATTATTCTCATGATATTTCACTAAAGCTATATTTCGTTAAAGTCTAGGAATACTGCGAACATTGAAAAGATGATCATGATTTTGGCCATGTATTATCTTTCTATTCATGCTAACGTGTAAGAAATACTATTCTGCCAGCAAAGCTTAGTGTTAAGTATCTAAGGTTACAAAGTTTTGTAGCATTCTCATATTTGGCATGGCCTATGTATAAAGGCAGCAATTAAGTGGACATCTCCATCAAACAAAATTTATTTTAAACTGGGCTCCTGCAAATCTGTTAAATTATGTGATATATGCCCTATGCCATCATGAGAAAAACACATTTTTGTCCTCTGATACCTTGTTTAAGAAAGTGCTTAACAATGATTTACTATCCAAACAGATATCAAATATCTGTATAATGCCTGTTAATAAATCATAACTTCTGCCTGACTCCAGCATGATTACAGTTTAATAAATGTCAAAAAATTTCTTCAACTTTCAACTTCCATAAATTTTATTTCCTAAGCCAAATCACTGCAAGGAGATTAGAAGCTAAAATATAGCACCAAAATAAATGCATGGTAAAGATGACAGTATTTGTTTTTAAGACACCAATTTAATTTATGTTGAATTTCACTATTCAGTACAAGACAATGTTATGTGTTTCTGTGTTTGTGTATGTGTGCATGTGTGTATGGATTCCCTTTACTGTTTGCTTCAGTAAATAGATCTGTGGTCTTTATGAGTACTTCCTTCCGTGATACAGATCACAGTTGGTCCAGGCTTTCTTATTAAGTGTCTTTTCTTACAAATGATTTCTCACAAGCTTCTCATTTCTCATTAACTTCTCATTTCTCATTCTCTCCTGTCTTCCTATTAAGTTACCGTAGAGGTTCCACCGATGGTGTTGAGGGTTGTTCATCTACTATGTCTTTTGACTTTGGGTAAATAACCAATTCCACATGTGTGCTGTTCACTGACAAGTTTTCATTCCTTTGGTTTGACTATGCTACCTTTTCCAGTCACATATCTCTCTAATGGCATCTTATATGCAGATTTTCCCACACATTTATTTGGCATTAATAATCTTTTATATTCACTCTGCCCTTCTATGTTATATTTTGTATGACTGCATTTTTTAATGCATCATCATATGGAGAATCCTAAGGTCACAGATTACAAATTTAGAGCTAGGAGGAACTTAAGCTGAGCCTATCCCCTCCTTTTACAGATGAGAAAACTTATATACAAAGAGTTTAAGTGATTTGCCCATCAGACACAGGAACTAAATAGCAAAGTAGAAGTTTGCATCTTTGTTCCCTGAATCAAAATCAAACACTTATCTTCCATAGAGTCCAAACTGAGGAAGGATTGCCATTGATAATAACATCCTAGAGATGATATAGTTTGTGGGTAATGTTCTTATTCCATTGAATCCTTTTATTTTTTTTTTATTTGACTTTATTTTTTTTATTTGTTTTAGAGATGGGAGGGAAGAGCAACTTGGGTTAAGTGACTTGCCCAAGGTCACAAAACTAGTAAGTGTTAAGTGTCTGAGGTGGGATTTGACTCAGGTCCTCCTGACTCCAGGGCTGGTGCTCTATTCACTGTGCCACCTAGCTGCCCCTCTCTGGACCCTTCACGAGGTCCATACTCATTCAAAATATTTCAAAGAAAAAACCAAGGGAATTAAATTTGTCTACTGTTGTAATGCCATGCACCAGCAGATTCCCAAAGGAATGCTACTGTGAACAGCTTTTAGAGTTCAGATTACAAAATAGAGTGAACACTCTGTTTATTCCATTACAAATCAAGACAAACATTCAAAACATTATTAATATTCACAACATTACATCTTATCACAGAAAATGGCCACACAGTTTTCACTACAGTGGCCACA
>CM053580.1:178937170-178954732 GCA_028627135.1 Pseudochirops cupreus | reverse complement strand
ATACACACCTCAGCCAATCCCCTTCTTCCACATCAACAGGGGAGTTCATGCCTTCTCAACAGTGGGACAGAGTTTGCACCTTCCACACTTAGCACTTAGCACTACTAAGTGCTAAGTATCCTGATAAACTAATTACTATTACAACTGTCCAGACCAGAAAATTAGTATGGATGGAAAATTCAGTTCATAAGTACACACATCCTACACAGATACTTTGAATGGAAAATGAACTTGGCCCTGAATTCAACAAGGAAGATGGGAATGGGCTAAATTTCATTTGGGAAATTTTTAGGACTTTTCTCATTCCTTATTCTTCTTGATCTCTCTGCAACCTTTGACACTGTCAATCACCATCTTCTCCATGATAGTCTCTTTATGTGTTTTTTTGACACCATTGTATCCTGGTTCTCCTTCTATCTATTTGATAACTCCTTGTCAGTCTACAAATCTCTCCCCACTGGAGTCCATCCTCCGCTCAGCTGCTGAAGCGTTCTTCCTAAAGCACAGGTCTGATCCTGTCACCCTCTCCTCAAATCAGTAAACTCCAGTGGCTCCCTAGCACCTCCAGGATTAAATATAAAATCTTCTGGCATTCAAAACCCTTAATAACCTGACTGCCTTTTACCTTAATGGTTTTCTTACACTTGACCTACATACTTGACCTTACGCTTGACTTACATACTTCTCAGTGCAGTGACACTGGCCTCCTTGTTCAACAGTCATCATCCTGATTTGGGAATTTTCAACAGGTCTTCCCCCTTATCTCTACCTTCTGTCACCCCTGTCTTCCTTTGAGTACCAGCTAAGATTCTACCTTCTACAGAAAGCTTTTCCTTGTCCTCTTTAATTCTAGTTTCTTCTCTTGATCATTTCCAACTTATCCTGTATATGGTTTGTTTATACATAGTAACTCACATGCTGCCATCTTCTTTAAAATGTGAATTGATTGAGAGCTAGGACTATCTTTTGCCTTTCTATCTCTAGGACTTCGTACAGTTCCTGGAACATAATAGGCACTTAATGTGTGTTTATTGTGAATGAATGACTCCAAGATTCTGACACAGGACCATCTTTCAACTATAATACTCTGTTTTACTATTTACTAGAGATAGCATGCAAATTTTGCTCTTTAAGGAAAATTGTATACATTAAATGTTACTTTTATTATTCAAGAAAAACACTTGCTGCTCAACTAAGGTAACTACGCTAGGAGACTAATTTCTGGATTTTTATGTATTTATCAATATTTATTCAATACTGAAGGGAAAATATTGGTTAATATTCAATATACAAAAGGATTAATCAGCAAATCATATAAATATTCAAATGTATAAGCTTCTTAATTCTTACTGAATTTGACATTCAGTATGTTGTGCTAGGGAACCATTGTTTTTAGTTGGAACTCAGTTAATCTTGTTTGTTTCAGTAAATGTAAACCTAGATAAAAGATTATTCAACCCTGAAATAATAGTGGTTAATCCAGCTTTTCTATAGCTCATTAAAATTATACTTATTCTTTGTTAGATGTGTCCAAAAAATAATTATCCTACTTAACATTCTCTACTCCTTTCATCCTTTGCGAAAGACAGAAACTCAGTGACCTGTAAAACCATGGGGTGACTTATGCCTATGGGAAGCCAGCCACTTTATTTTTTTTTTTCATATGAGTGTTAAAATTTCCTTTGGGCTGATATTTGGGATTTCTGACCTAATTGTTTCTTTAAGGTCCGCATGGTCCTTGTCTTAATTCTTCGCAGGTTTTTTAAGGCCATGTGGAAACAAAGGAGTCAAGGACCTCTTTCATTTGAGGGTAGTGGATAACTGTTGTATATTTTATCTTAGAGTAATTTAACTCAGATTTAACAAAGTCAAACTCTTTACTTCAAGTGTCATATTCTTTTGTTTGGAAAAAAAAAACTTTAGAAAAATGGTACTTGGGCTTAAGTATAAAAGGTTTTAATAAAAATGTGAAATTATCCTTATAGTATAGTCTATCTCAATGTTAGCGTAGTGATTCATTACTGTTTTTTCATTGTCATTCACATTGATGATTTCTACAGATTGTACAGTCATTGAAAGCTTCCCTTGAATCTGTTGCCATTAGATGGAAGAGATACTTTTAGGAATGGCTAGAACATTAAATTAAACATCTACTTTTAATGGGAGTGAAGGTAGCTGTGTCTGCCTTTAAGACAAATGATATATAAATTTCCAGACAAATAAGATGATCATTTTTCAATTTAAAATTCTTACCAGGGGTGGCTAGGAGGCGCAGTGAATAGAGCACCAGCCCTGAAGTCAGGAGGACCTGAGTTCAAATGTGACCTCAGACACTTAACATTTACTAGCTATGTGACCTTGGGCAAGTCACTTAACCCCAGTTGCCTTGCAGAAAGCAAAAAAGGAAAAAACTAAAATTTTTATCAGTTTAATTGGAATATGCCATATATATGCATATATGCATCTCCCTCTGTATACATACATATATACATACTCACACATAGAGAGATAGATACATAGGTACTTTTAATGGCAAGCATTCATATTTGAAGCATTTCATCGCTATGGGCACTTTGTACACACACACACACACACACACACACACACACACACACACACACACACGCACAAACCTTCAAAACCTTAGTAGATGGATTCATGAGTTTCTGTAGCCAAAAGTAAATCCAACTCCTGATGGTCAAATTTTGAATTAATGAATCTTTCAAAATTTAATTTGGCTTCCTCTTAGAAAAGTCTATTTCCAGACTTCTCAAGATTTTCCATTAGGGAGCAATGTTTCAAGTTCTGGCAAAACCTGAATAATCCAGGGTCTCTTCTAAGTAACGATGAGGCATTGGAGGAGAACTTGAGTTTAGGATAGTGATATATTTAAAACATGTTCTCTCTTTATTTTCACGTAACCCCGCAGTAACATTTCTTTTATATAAAGTGAGATACACATTTTAACAATAATGTAATGACAACTGATATTTATCAGATTCTTTAAGTCTTTCTAGTTCTTGTTTACCCCAATCTTACTGTGGTTCTCTCTCCCTTATATATAAAATGTGATTGTCCAGCTCACATCAAAATCATTAAAATATTAAGAATTTTTGACTGAGAATACCAATTCATTTTGTTATATTGAGTTTGATTTTGAGAGAAATTCAATCAGTCATTGATTATATGCTTACTATGGCTAGGCACTGTGCTAGATGCTAGAATACAAATTTAAAAAGTGAGACTGTGCTTACCTTTAGGAAGCTGTTATTATACTAATTGAAAACATAATATGAAAAAAAGTGTATCTTCTGGATTTGACTCCAAAATAGTCATTCTGATAAGTAGATATACATGGATATGTCAAAAATGTGTCACTCAGTATTAGAAAATCCTTGTCATCCTCAGCTCCTCCCCACGCTTGCCCCATGTAGCCAGTCTGTTAAATCTCACCATGTTTTTTATCACATCATTTATTTTATGTCCCCTTCCCATCACTCATATAGCCAGTATATTTTTGCAGACCCTCATTTCTTCTCATTGGGACTGTTACAGTACCCTCCTAATTGGTTTCCTTATATCAAGCTTCTCCCCACCTCAAGTTATCTTCCTTTCAGATACCAAAGTGATTTTCCTCAAGCACAGGTCTTCCTCTAGCACTCCCAATCCTTTCTAAGCAAAGCCCAATGGCTTCTTGTTGCCTCCAGGATAAATGATGATAACTGCTGTTTGGCATTTAAAGGCCTTCATAATCTGTCTCCTTCTAATTTTTCAGTCTCCTTACACTTTATTCCCTTCCATTTCAAACTCCAGCCTTGTTGCTGTTCCATGCATTTGTACTGGCTGAGACCTCCACCCCAGTCTCCCTCATACCTAGAAAACTCTTATCTCTTCACATCTGCCTCCTAATTACCTTATTTTCTTCAAGTCTCCACTCAATTCCCACTTTTGCAGGATGTGTTTCCTGGTTCTCGGTGCTGCAATTACTTTCTCTCTGAAAGTATATCATATTTATACTGTACATATTTTTAATGAACATAGTTATATGCATGTTGTCTTCTCCATTCATATGTAAGCCTTCGGAGATCGGGACCATGCTTTTGGTTTCCTTTCCTCCCCTACACAGCACCAGGAACAGAGTAAGTGTTTAATAAATGTTTCTTGACTTGACTTGGCTAACCAAGAAATCAGTTCCTTTTTGTCAAACATCTTGAAAAACAGTTTCAGAAAACGTTATCCTCCTTCCATCCTCACCTAAATTAAATAAATGAATGAATGAATAAATAAATAAGCTAGGCTACTAGCTGGAAGCTTACACAGTCCAATTATAGCCAATCCTTTCCTTTAACTGCGTTAGCAACTTTTTTTGTGCTGTGTTTCTCATAATGATTTCTGGGACTTCATTAGTGTAAACAGATCAGCAGCAGCAACAGCAGCATTATAATAGCAAGCATTTATAGGGAATTTTAGGATTTGGAAACTTTGCTTTGTGAATATCTCACTTTACCAACAGAACAACCTTGTGAAGAAGGTACTGTCACTACGCTCATTTTATCTAAGAGGAAACTAAAGAGGTTAAAAGATTTGCATAGGATCATTCAGCTAGTAAGTGTCTGAGGCTTGATTTGAACTCAGGTCTTTGCCACTTAGTTGACCATAAGTGCACATGGTCCCTATAAACTAGCTGGTTATTCTTTTGCTATTTCCAATTCTGATGTTCTAATTGTCCAGAAAGCTAACATATTTTTTGGATCTTGGAACACACACACACACACACAATATCTTTTATTTTTCTTTTTGGTAGTGAGAAAGAAGTGATTTGGGTTCTCAAAAACTCTACCTGCAGGGGAAGCTAGATGATGCAGTGAATACCACACCAGGCCTGGAGTCAGGAGGATCTGAGTTCAAATGCAGCCTCAGACACTTAACACTTACTAGCTGTGTGACTTTGGGTAAGTCACTTATCCCCAAATTGCCCTGCCCTCCTTCCTCCAAAAAAAAACAAAAACAAAAACAAAAAAACTCTTACCTGCACAGTATAGGCTCTGGCTAGGTTAGAATTAAAGCTAGAAAGAAAAAAAAATAAGTGTGGGACAAGTTATTATGTTGTGAAGACTACCTGTCCCAGTTAGGAGATGCTCACTGCCAAAGGGTAGACCAGAGAATCTTGGGAAGGCAAGGAGGGTTTGTGATCTATCTTGTTTGAAGAGAAATATTCATGTTGATGAGATCACAAATCTTTTGTAGTACAAAAGTATTTACTTTGTATGCACATAATTTTTACGATATAACTATTTAAATTTTAGTTTCAATAGTTTCAGTAAAATGCATTGCTTTCTCCATTTACATATTTCTATACCTTTGTGTTATTTTTAAATGTTGGTTGAATTTCATTGAACTGTGCTAATGTGCAATTAAATTGTATTTTGATCTTAAGAATGGAGGCATTTCAAAAACAATTACCTTACCACAAGAAATTATATATTTATTTCCTAGGTTTAGTTGACATCTGTTTTGTATTAATAAGGTTATTCATGCTTTGCATAAAAGGTAAGCTTGAATCAAACACAAAATGCTTAGAATTCTTTTGGGAAAAATTTATAGCATCAGAGTGAACTTGATAGGTCATGCCATAATCAGAGCATTTGACAGGTCATGGCTAAACACACTGAATTGACTGTATCATAGTAGAGTAGTAGTCACTCACTTCAAAATAAAATGATTTTTTTCCTCATCTCTTTTTTATATGTATGCGTTATTTCAAATTAGGCATAATGCGAATTATCTTTGGATATATTGTCTTCTTCTGTCTCACAATAAGCGTGCCAAAGACTGGAAGGCCCATATTTAGTTTTATTGCCAAATTCCTTTAGCAGTCAATCAAAAATGTACTGAATACTTTAAAAGCACCTAGAATTGTGTGGTTATTAGTTGTATGTAAACACAAATTCATTAAATTTGACACCAGAATGCAGGAAAGGAATGTGAATCTTAATTTTTTGGATCCACATTGGTCCTTTTAATGCTGTATATTAAGTGGGATTTGCCAATTCATGAAGTAGGCTATATGTTCCATTCCACTCCGTTTGACTTGGCCTATATCAATATGGCATAATCATTTTTCTAACCTCCATTATAGTTTGTGGACAAGCCTTCTCTCATTTCTATTATGTAAACTCCTCAAGGGCATACACTGTGTTGTTTTTCACAATTGTATCCTCAGCACATAGAAAGTAGGATTCTAATAAATTTTTATTGAATTGAATATTCTCACAGTGGATACTACAATAAATGGCAACTACTGAAAAAGATGGAAGACATATAGCATTTTTCAATTACTGATTGAGTGGGTTGCTGGATTTGAAAACAAATAGGCTTCCACAAGAATCTGTGTTCCCAGGTTGAGTTCCATTCCTTTCTCCTGAGTCATTCCAATTCAGTTTTACCTTTTTTTTCCCCTCCAAAGGAGGGTACTTTTTCCCCTTGCAAAATAGAGTTGGAAGCAAGAACCTTTGGCTACAATAAGACTAGTATCAAAGAAAAGTAATGAATCAACCTAACTCCCAGGCAGCAAACCACATTGACATTCTGGTGAAACATTCCTCCTTTCTCCAGTGCTACTTATTCAAAAGGTGCACATGGAGAGGAAATCATTGGGGTGGGGGTGGGGGAGAAAGAACTACATATAATCAAAAGGGACATTTACCTCTAAAGGATAATATACAATGTGCCGAAATCAGCCTTATTTTAAACAGAAAAATAGTGAAGAATAATCTAAAAGTATATAATGACTTTGGATTTAAGCGTATAATTTTAGTTTACATCCTTCCTCTTGATATTATCTTTCAATTATTTATGAATTACAATAAAATATTTACCGTGCACCTCCTTTTAATCACTTGGAACAAACTAGCTAACTTGAGGAGACAGTACATTCTGCATTATCTTGAGAATAGTATTGGAGTAGGTTTTGTCAATTCCATCATGTGGAATATCATCCTTTGACTTTTATGAATAGTTCTCTCAAATGATTTCATTGTTCATATGCTATATGAGCATCCCTGCTTGACTTACCTTGACAAAAAGAAGAGAATGGACTAAATATGTGTGCTGTGACTTCTGTGCCCTTCTTTGCTGCCCACTCAATGACAGCTTCCACATTAACCTTGTCATGGCAACTGTTAGAAAAGAACATTTTTTCTCATTAAAAACCTTGTTTTGTTCCTTACTTCTTTTATGCCAAGGGATTTGAAGACTTCTCTCTATTTTTTCTGTTCCTATGTATGTTTGATTTGGAATGATAGTGGGAGAAAAGAAAGAACATTGGTTACAAAAAAAAATCTTACATTTTCAAATGTGGAATTTAAAAAACCCTATGCTAAAAGAACATTTAAAAATTCTATGTTAGGAAAATTTATTATTCTCCACATTTATGACCTTGTATAGTTTTTTGAAAGAAATACTGCTTTGTTTTCAAAAAATTTCGAAAATAAAATTCTGAGAAGGCTATATTTTCTAAACATCAACAGTAATTAAAAGGTAGTTTTATTCCCTAAGCACACATTACATTTTACATTTCCCTGATTTGAATTTTAATCCCAAGGTGCTCAATGAATTGAAATTTATGGTTTATTTTTAGGCAGTTCTTTTGTGTTTACATTTCTCATTTTCTCTCTTTTAGAGACAACTACATAAAAAATGCCAACGCAGGGAAATTTAGAAAATCCCAATAAAGTGATTATGTTGTCTGAAATTTGTCCAGGAAAGTAGCATCATCCTATTTCCTGGTAGACTACAAGAAAACACAGCCTGAAACCTCTTCCCTTTCTACATTATAAATACATAAATTTGAACATTTTACAGGTACGCACAGACACACACATACACATACACATTCCTTAACAACTAAATAATGGGAAAGGAGTGAACAAATGGCCATGAAAAAAAAGGGTTATGGGACCTTGCTAAAAAAGTCAGGGAAATTGAAAATTTGAACACCTAAGACTGTGCCTTATAGTTAATACATCCTTTATAAATGTTGGCTCAAACAGGAAAAAAAAAAGAATCATGATCATGAGAAAACAGGAAAAAATAAATGGAGCCAAAATTCAGTCAATTTAATTAACATTTTAAAAATATTCATTGTTGTAACAGGAAAATAATTCATGATGTGGATATATATATATATATGTATATATATATATGTGTATATATATATATATATATATACACATACATATATATAAATTCCTTGTTATAAAAAAATACTAAAGTAAAAGTGCTGTGTGTGGAAGTTTTGGCCAAATACAAAGCATACCACATAATTATAGAGCGATAATATGTGGCAACTATATGCCTAGGTTTACTGACTAGATTTTGAGCTTTTTGAAGTCAGGGACACATAACAAACCACTGACTGACTTATTACTCAATTTTCTCACCCCTTCAAGGTCACTGGCCAGCCACAGCAATCTACTGTCCTAGTTAATTGTAGTAACTGCTTCATGGAATATATTTCTAGCCCATGTCTCATCAGACGCACAGAGAAAGAAATATGCTAAGGCCAATTAATCAATCAGCCGTTATTTACAAAGCACTTATTATGTATTAAGAGTAAGGATACAAGCACATGCAACAATCCCTCTAGAATATATTCCTCATCAAAGAAGACAGTTATACATATAAGTATATACCACATAAATATGACCCTATTAAATTCAAATATAAAAAAGAAGTAGAAGTAGTAGTAATTTTACTAATTATTTAGTATTCATAAATAATAGTAGAAGACTAATTGTAATAAAATACAAGGTAGTTTGGGACGGTGGACATAAGCTTCTGGGGAAATTATGAAAAATTTCATAAAGAAAATATTTGAGTTGTATCTTAAAAGAGAACTCCATTAAGATGTTCTAGATTACTCATTAGACATTTGTTTCTTGTCTTTTTAAATAGCCACGTTCTTGTTGCTCTTCAAGTTCTTCAATAAAATATACTTCTTGGGAAGCCTAACTAACACTGCTTTGAGCAATATGAAGATTTTCATTGAACAAACCTGATGTTGGACACTTCAGAATTCTAAATCCTGCTAGTCATAATTTTCACCCTTCATTTCCTTCCTTGTCATTACATGGTTTTCCCCCACGTCCTCTGTATGATTTCATCAGTGACTCAAGTTATGAATTAGCATACTTATCATGGTTCTTCTTGGAATTAAATTGGTGAGGTGACTAGAACCCCCAGAGGATAACACTAGGATTTAAAATTACATTAAATTGGAGAAATGGGTTGGAATTAAACATGAATTTCAAGAGACAAATATCAAGAAAATGACTCAGAAAGAGGAGAAAACAAACTCCAGAACTACTAACTAAGAAAAAGTATAGCCAGAATGTATTTATATCAGGCATTAGCAAACTCTGAATTGAGTACCATCTGATTGATTCAGCCTTTCTCCACCTATATTTTCCCCTCTTCTTCAGTTTTTATTATCACTTTACACTATTCAGTATCTTTTTGTCTTCCTCTTTCTTTGTGTTCCTTTTTTCATTTTCCCTTCTTTTTCATCAGTCACTGATTCATTTAACAACAAAAATTCTCTTTCTTGCCCCTTTTGTTCTTTCTTGTACTTTCATTTGCTGTGTACAGTGTACTGAGTTAAGCATTGGTAGAAATACAAAGATTAATAAGATACAGTCTTTCATTTTTCTTATTTCTCTGTGCTGTTCATCATTCATTCATTCACTCTGTACATAATCCTGGGATAGGCATTAATAGAAATACAGAGATCAATAAGATCTTTTAAGAAGCTTGTAATCTAGTAGGAGAGATGAGATGCTGTATATTCACAAATTAATAAAAAATTAGAATATAGGTGCATAAGAGGTTAAGAAATGCCATGAGATCAAATGAGGAAATGAATACTTCTAGCTGAAGGTTTTAGTGAAGGGTTTTTGAGGTGTTGGCTTTTGAGGTAGGAGTTGAACGGTAGGAAGTTGAGGGGCACAGATGCAGAGGAAATACAGATGGCATGTCAGTCATAGGAAAAGGTATTAGTAAAGGCTTGAGATGGAAATCACTGAAGAAATTTGGTGGATTGATTAGGTTTACTGGAATATAATTTCCTCATTTTTCATAGAAAAACATACTTAACGCCAGAATAGAATTTGGAGGGCATGCAGACCAACCTTATTTTTCTAGTGGTGGACACTGAAGGTCCGTGGACATCCAGTGAATTGCCCAAGTTAACACAGCTAGTGATAGAGGTGGGATTTGAACCCAAGTCCTCAGACGGCTAATCCAGTACTCTAACCATTATGCATTATCTCAGATTTTGAATCTATGCTGGGGTGATAGACTATAGACCCAAATGACATAATATGTAAATCTAAGTAACTGAAGAGAACAGAGTGATGTGAGAACATAGAGCCAGACATAGCTGAAAAGATAGGTTGGAATTGGCTTTTGTGGGCCCCCCCCATACCAGGTTCATGTATCCAAAATTTATTCAGTAAGCAAAAAAACCACAGTTATTCAGTGTTTTAGGGTGATTTCTCCAGGCACAACTAAGACTTGCTCACCTCATTAGTGGTCCTTAGGAGGGAGATTTATTGATCCCTAATTGAGGGGATTAAGGTGAGCACACACAGACCATAGCATCATAGTCCATTTTGGAGCTATCAGAAAACATCAGTATCCTGAATTATCTGAAAAGGATAGTAGTCACAGCATTGGTGATTTTGTGAGCCTGCAGAACTCTCAGTGTAGCTTCTTTCTCATTTAAAGTTTGTGACTTGTTGAGAGTCTCACAGCTAGTGCTTTAAGTAGAATTTGAACTCGAGTCTTCCTGACCCCATTCCCCATTCTTTAGCCACTGTGCCACAAAATTTATACTTATTATTCTTGCATTTCTTTCTCTCTTTCTTTGTAAATGTTCATCCCAAATTTATTATCTGTTTTAAAATAGGATTGAGAAGAGCCTAGAAATGGTGAGTTGGGTAGTTAGGTACCAAATAATGGAGCAAGAGGCGCTAAAGGTTCCCCCTCTGACATCTACAATGTAGGAGATTTAGATTTAGTATTAACATCTGGCTCAGCTGATAGCAGGAACAGTTAAAAGGTAAATGGCCAATTCCCTGGACCCATTAGCAGGAAGGAAAAGGGATGAGCATTTAAATTGCACCCACTACATATAAATGTCAGGGATTGTGCTAAGCCCTTTACAAATATTATCTTTTAATATTTTTTTTTTGTCTTTTTGGAGCGGGGTTGGGGGTAGGGTGGGACAGACAGAGCAGTCAGAGTTAAGTGACTTGCCCAAGTTAGTAAGTGTTAAAGTGGCACTGAGGCCAGGTTTGAACTCAGGTCCTCCTGACTACAGGGCAGGTGTGCTATTCACTGTGCCACCTAGCTGCCCCTACAAATATTGTCTTATATGATTATAAGAACAACCCTGCAAGATTGGTACTGTCATCGTCTCCATTTTATAATTGAGAAAACTGATGCAAACAGAATTTAAGTGACTTCCCAGAGTCATACAGCTAGTAATATGAGGTTGTCTGTTCTGACTTAAGGCCTAGCACTCTATCCACTGAGCCACCAATCTCCATGGCATGAAGTTAGGCTAATCTTATTTCTTACCTTTGTATTAGATGGATTAAATAATGTCTCTATCCCTATGTTCTCATTTACTCTCTGGCCTTTTTACCTTTTGACATTTTAAAAACTTCAACAAGCTTTCTAAAAGTGAGGAAGGAAGGCAATGACTCTATCCAACATTAGCCCAGGTGACCAAACTCTAGTATAGGGATAGGGATCCTGCCAGCCTCGAGGCCACATGTGGCCCTCTAGGTCCTCAAGTGCTGCCCTTTCAGTGGATTCAGACAAAGGGCTGCACTTGAGAACCTAGAGGGCCACATGTGCCCTCAAGGCTAAAGGTTCCCACACCTGTGGTCTAGTACCTTCATGCTTTAAAAAACAGCAAAGATTCTGAATCTTAAGGCAGTTACTCTAAGATTAGACCTTTAGACTGAGTTTGCTTCTTACTTCCTCAATTTAATAGTATCATTCATTTTTTCTATATAAGGAGAAATAACTTCATGATTATGAATATCTAATAATCTAAGGAATAAAACATTTTTTCTCATAAAGCAAAACTTTTGATTATAAAAAATAGGCAATTTGGGTGTGACCCCTTGGCAGTTAATATAACTTTACAGATTTCAATTCTTTGTAATATTTACAAGCAGATTTAGAATTATATGTACTTAAAAATAGAACTTACTCAATGGATACAAGTATCTGAGCCAGCACAAATTCTGGTCTCATAAATCTGAAAATGCAGTGTTTAATATTTTTTGCTATTTGTAGCGTCCTTTAAATGTTTCAACTGTTGTTTGTTTGGGTTTTTTGTTTTTTGTTTTAAATCTACTGTCTATCCTGGTACTGCTACCTGTAACTGAAGTGATAGGCCCTACAACTCATTAGTGCAGATTAGTGTCTGAAAAAGAATAACACTTACAGATAGCAGTTCCTCTTTTTTTCCCTGCAAATATTCTCTTGACTGAAGAGAAGCCAGGAGGGATAGTAGCCAGAAGGGAATTAAGTCATCTCCAAAATGAAAAACAAACAAAAGGTTTAATCCTATTTTTACTACCATGTTTATAAGTGAGAGAATTACCCATCATTGGAATAGATGTTCTGCTACTTTGCATTCAGACTATGGTAGCTGATGGCAACAGCACAAATAACATCCCCAAATTTGAGAATAATATACATTTTCACACTTTCAGAATAGCAGTAATAAATTCACAGTACATTCAGCATTTTTATCTATGCTGAGATGACATACTATAGACCCAGAAGGTGAAATATATAAATCTTAATGTATCTGAAAGGAGGTAATGCATGAACATTTTATTATATAATGTTAGAAAGAATATTATAAAAGTTCAACATCATACAGTCTAAATTCATTTTGAGCAAGACTCTGTTTAAATAGAGTATTGAGTTTTAATCTATTTTTACCTCTGTCACTTTGACAGTAGTCATCTTTTGTCTTGTAATTAAATATCGGTTTGGACCCTCAGGCCTTTGAGACAAATTGGTTGTATTCTTTTATGTTAAACACTGACTTAATTCAGTTCAATCTTTTAATTCTTCTTCATTTAATTACTTAGTAGCTCAAACTAATAACTGGTTTTGTTTCTTTAAACCTAAAGTGTAGTCTTGCCAACACAAATTGCTATATCTGATTTCATATGAATGTTAAGTTGCTTAGCAACTTAATTCTGTCTTTTACTTGGTTTTCCTTGTTCTATATTTGCTATATTTTAGTGGAGGTTCATTTTGGTCATAGATCTGTATTTATTCTCTCTCTCTCTCTCTCTCTCTCTCTCTCTCTCTCTCTCTCTCTCTCTCTCTCTCTCTCTTTCTCTTTAAAATTGCACAATGAACAGTTTGTTCTCCACACCATGGCTGTATGTGGGTGTGTGTGACTGGGTATATGAGTTTGTGAAACAGCTAGAAATAGAGACTTCATTTGAATCCTGTTCTTGGATCTTTATGACTCTTTTTAAATCTTGTTGCTTTTTCACCTTTCATATGCAGTTCAGATATATCCCATTTTTTTCTTCTGTGTACTGAGACTTTTGTTGCTGTCCTCAAGGAAAAGGATTTAGTCATCTCTAGCAGAGCCCAGCACCATTTAATGCATAATTGGCATCTAGGCTTAGAAAAGTCTTAAAACAAATCTGATACTGAGCTTTGTGTGGCTTTTATTCCCAGAGAGAAATTATCCCTTTGGGAGGTTTGTCATCTTTGGCAGTAAGAAAATGGTGTTAGTATTTCATACTTTCATTGTGCTATGGCATACTGGTACTGACTTTCCAGCCAGGTCTGCAGGCTAATTGTTGGCATAATTGAAGATGTCATACATAAAAAGGGATGGAAAAAAATAAGTGACAGTTTTATTTTTGCCTATTTTCTGTTTTTTTATGTAATAGACACAAGGAGAATTTAAAAAAGGATAAAGGTTAGTTTTATATGTGTGACATGAAGAAAGGAAATGGGCTTTAAATATTGGTATCCATTCCTTCAAATGATTATTACCCCATATCGAAGCTATCACTTTTTGTTCTTCAATAGCCCAAAATACTTTCTCCGGCAATTCTCTCCCCAGTCTTACCCATTTTAAATATGCATATTCACAAGCATGAGATTTATTATCAGAAGCAACCAAGGTATGACATAGAAAGCATTAACCCAATAATTTCACTCTTTTTTTCCTCTAGAAAAGCTGAATGAATTCAGTTACTATTTATTGCAATCCCCAAGCTCGATACTCTACATTGTTATTTGAAGTTTTATTTGTTTATGTAGTCATTATTTTATTTCTTTCTTTGTTTATCTATCCATCCATTCACCTATCCATCCATTTATCTATTGTTAGTCTCGTAATTGTGGTTGGATTAAGTACCAGTGTCACTTACTTTGTATCACTGTTATCTGCATTTACGAAACCTTTGATTAACTTTTGATAGCCTTGCATTTCTAATCTACTTTCTCCCCTGCTTTTTAATAGCTATGCAAAGTATTATTGTAGCTTCTTCAACAATTTCTCACTATCTAAGCCCCTCTACTGTGAGCAGTCTCAGGGAGGAATATGTTTCCTTCTTTTGTCCTTTAAACTGACATGAAAAATTTTGTTTTTGCAATTGTTTGCTGTCCTGAGACACAATACTAAGTACATATCACCTAAGGGACTGGGTTTCTCATAAAACTAATTCAATAGTGACTGTTGAATAGAAACATTCCCTTAAAAAGTGATTGGAAAGCTTTGGCTCAGAGAGCAAACCTCCCAGTCAGTCTGGGGATCTTGCATGGCAATTTGTAATACTGATAGTATAATTTAAAACCTGAAATTTAATTCTGACAAGGCAATCCAAATAAGTTGCACTGGTTCAATCAGTCTCTATTACAGAGGAATCAATTGCAGTGAAAATTAATTTGGATTGTTGTATTAACTTGTGCTACATCTTGTAGGTAGTGAAGATATTTCTATGATTTGGGATAATATTGACTTCTACATTTCTCTTGACCTAAGTTTCTGTTTAGGTTTGTCTAGACAAAAGACATAGGCTATCATCTTCCAGAGAGAAATGCAATATGGCCCCATCCAAGGAACGTGAATGTTAAGTCAAGAAACCTAAAGTTAGATTCTTCACTAGAACTTTAATATATAAGACAATGCCCTTCTCAAATGCAAACTGTTTGTAACTTGGGATTGTTATCCTTTGTATCATGATTCCATGAATAAAAAGGGTGTTTAGAGTTTATAGAGTCCTATCCCCTTATTTTAGAGATAAGGAAAGTGAGGCACAGTGAGTCTAAGAAATGTGGCCAGAGTCACACAGTTAGTTTCTGAAACAGGATTCAAACTTGGTCCTTCCTTACTCTAAGTCCAACACTCTTATCACCTCTTCTGCTCAGTATATTAACACTGATTGTTCATTGGCATGTGGATCTGGGTAGGGGATGAATATCACCAGTATATTTGAAATGTCCATATCGAAAGAATAACCATTGATTTGCTGCTCATGTTCCAATTTACAGGGTATGCTATTACATGAAATGTCCCTGCATCTTCCTGCATGATAAATTATTACTTTTAAAAGCTTCTTACAATCCCTCTCATTTCTGATCACTACTTTCCAGACTAGACTTCATAATTTTGTTTTTCAGGAATTCATAGTTAAATCCTGTCCTCTGATATGAATGTGTATCAATGTATCATTGAAATACTTCTTCTGATCATTCTACTCAGAGTTTCCTTACTTTAGTCTACCAGATGGCAGCTGCTGTCAGATAGCTTTTTCACATGTCTGAAGTTTCACCGGGGGTATCTCACTTTATTCAGTGATGAGAGACTGGATACATTCCAAAAACTTATAGTTAGTGATATGACTTTGCCATTGAATGTTGAATATTGTTTATAGATGATGCCAAAGAAACTCTTAAACAAATTAGATGTGACATCTAAAATGTGGCCCTCTGAGAATGTTCAGTTTGGGACAATGTTTGATGACACACTGACTTCATACTCTCCATTTCTTTGTCCCCATAGTAAAGATGACATTATAGATTTGGTTTTCTGTTTTCTGGTCTTCAGTGTCTATTTCCTTGACTTGGCTTTCATCATCAAATGCATGTTGTGCTGCCTTGGTAACAGAATTCAGTAATGACTTTCAGCTCTGTATTACCACTGAGAGTATTTAACTGTGTTTATCATTTTCCTGATGCCTGGCATGCAGCATTAGTCTCCTGTAGTCATAACATTTATATTGTCTTGTCTAAGGGTGTTTTTCAGTATGGCTTGAGTATTGGTTCATTCGTTGACACACAGCACCTCCAAAATGGAAGGCTTAATGATATATGATGATGTTTTAACTTGTGTTAGTAAAATGTTCCTGGAAGACTATATGATAGAGATGATATAGGGAAAGCAAGGACAGGTGGATGTACTAATAAGAATAGAATCATATCTGCTTATTAAGTGGAGTAATTTCTTATAAGACAGATCTAGAAAACCATGACTACAGATCTCATTCTTTTGATATCCAATTATTCTAAAGGAGATCAACAATCCTGAGCATACTGTCATCTACCAGTTCAGATGACCTATGTATATGTTTACACTAAAATGACCAAAGGATCTTATCTTGTTTGGAATAATATTCCAAAATAGAACACACAACCAAATATTTTCTCCCTTTAAACAACCCTCTTCTTAAATTCATTATGACTTTCCAGTATTCTCCTTCTGATATTAATGCATTGCTTATTCTTTATAATGCTAAACTTTACATTATAATCATTGCCATCAATAACAACCATAATAGCAACTCTTAGCAAATCAATTGTAGTTATTGGTCTCTTTTGTTCAATGTGAGCCTCAAATATAGAAAAGTTTATAAAATCCATTGTCAATATTCAGAAATATAATTTAGGTTTTTTTTTTAACTTTTATTTATTTTAGTTTACATCATTCATTTCCACAAGATTTTGAGTTACAAATTTTCTCCCCATCTTTCCCCTACCCACCACCCCAAAACAGCCATCCCATTGAATAACCCCTTCCCCAATCTATTCTCTCCTATGTCCTCCCCCATCACCCCTCTGACTTTCCGATAGGGCAGGATGGATCTCCCTACCACAGTGCCTGTGTATCTTAAATCCCAGTTGGATGTAGTTAATAATAATAATAATAATAAAATTTTGTGTGTGTATATATATATATATATATATATATATATATATATATATATACGCACATATATATTTTTAACATTTGATTATAGAACTATAAATTCTAGATTCTTTCTCTTCCTCCCTCATCACCCACCCCTACTGGAAGGACGAGCAATTAAATACAGGCTGTACATGTGTAATTACTCAGAACCTGTCCACAGGGGGCATATTGTGAGAGACTGAATATATGTCCCTCCTTCCTATCCCACCCCCCCCTTGTTCTATTCTCTACCCTGTCCCTGTCCTTCTACAGAA
>CM053580.1:178899719-178936670 GCA_028627135.1 Pseudochirops cupreus | reverse complement strand
ATACCCAGTTTAGAGTTTATGTCATTCCTTCCCTAAGCCAAGTTCAATAAGAGTAAGGTTGACTCTTTCCCTTTTGCCTTCCTGTTCTTCCCCTCCATTGTAACAATTATCCTTTGCCTCTTCTATGAGATGATTAACTCCATTCTGTCTCTCCCTGTCTCCTCTCATTCTAATCCTCTCCCACCTCAGGATTTCACCTTTTAGAGTATTGTCCCTTCCTATTCAATTGTTGTTGTGCCCTCTATGTATTCATATATACACATACTCAGATATGTGTTTGTATGCATATATAAACCCTCCTATATAGATATATGTGTATGTATATGTATATATAATATATTTGTATTCTCTTCACCTATCCTCATACTGAAAAAAGTTTCATCTGTTACAGTTGTCACTTTTCAATGTTGGCATGTAAATAGTTCAACTTTGATAAGTTCCTTATGATTTCTTTTCCATGTTTACATTCTCATGCTTTTTGTGTTGGAGTGTCAAACTTTCTTTTCAGTTCTGGTTTTTCAGTAAGAATGTTTGAAAGTCCTCCACCTCACTGAATGACTGTATTTTCCCCTGGAACATTATACTCAGTTTTTCTGGGTAGGGGATTCTTGGTTTTAATCCTAGCTCCCTTGATCTCTGTAATATCATATTCCAGGCCCTTCGATCCCGTAATGTAGAAGCTGCTAGATCCTGGGTTATCCTACTTGTGTTTCCGCAATATTCAAATTGTTTCTTCTTGGCCGCTTGTAATATTTTCTCCTTGATCTGGGGACTCTGGAATCTCACTGTAATATTTCTAGGAGTTTTCTTTTTGGGATCTTTTTCAAGAGTTGATCGGTGAATTCTTTCAAGTTCTATTTTGCCCTGGTTCTAAAATATCTGGGCAATTTTCCTTGAGAATTTCTTGAAGGACACTTTCTAAGTTCTTTTCTTGATCATGGCTTTCAGGTAGTCCAATAATTTTTAAATTGTCTCTCTTGGATCTGTGTTCCAGGTCAGTGGTTTTTTCTAGGAGATATTTCACATTGCCCTCTATTTTTTCATTTGTTTGGATCTGTTTGATAGTATCTTGATTTCTCATGAAGTCATTTGCTTCCATTGGCTCCACTCTAATTCTGAAGAAATTATTTTCTTCAGAAAGTTTGTGAGATTCTTTTTCCATCAGGCAAAGTCAACTTTTTAAGGCATTCTTCTCCTCCCTGGCTTTTTGGGCCTCTTTTGCCATTTGAGTTAATCTATTTTTCAAGGTGTTAATTTCTTTGGTCAGGTTGTTGACTCTCTTTTCATGATTTTCTTGCATCATTCTTATTTCTCTTCTCAATTTTTCCTCCACTTCTCTCATTTGGCTTTCAAAATCCTTCTTAAGCTTATCTCTAGCTTTTAGGAAGTCTTCATGTTTCTTGGAAGCTTTTGGTGCAGGGGTTCTGACTGTGTTGTCTTCCTCCCATTCTCTCCTTTGATCCCTCTTTTCCCCAAAGTAGGAATCTAGAGTTTGGTTGCTGTTCTTACTTTGCTTCCTTTGCCTGCTCATGGTTGGTCAGTCAATGATTTTTTGGCTCTGTGGAACTCTGCTTCCAGAGGGGAAAGCTCTGTCCCAAATCGCTGGGGTTTTCCCAGCTGCCGGCTCTTTTAGGAGGCTGCTGCAGCCTCCACCAGCTTTGGCTCACTGAAAATGCACCCCAGGACTACCACCCAAGACCACAATCCGGATCTAGGCTGCTCAACACAAGAGCACTTGGCCTTTGGACAATCACTTGGCCCCTCTATAGTCTGCAGTCTGGGAGCTCTGAAGCAGCAACGTGGAGGCGGCTGTAGGGTCGCTGCTTCTGCTGCTTCCTTGCCCTGGAGGCAGTTTGGCCGGACCCACTTTTCTCCCCCAATTTTAGCTGAGTTCCACTGACCTTTTACTTAGTCCTTTTTTCTTATGGCTTGATAATTCTGGAAACTGCCACAGCTTCCACAGATCTGCTTTCCTGAAGCTCCAGCTGCTGCTCGGCTTGGCTTCTCCAGCCACCCCTGGGGTAAAACCTCAGTTTCAGGCTGGGCTGGTTTCGGCTCCCAGTGCTGAGATGGTCCTTCCTAGCCAAGCTGCCTTCAGCGGGAAGTATATCTGTGTGCGTTTTAGAGCTCTAGAATGTGTTTAGAGTCATATTTTGTGGGTATTTTGAGGTGGCTATGTGGGAGCTGCCGTACCTTGCTGCTCCTACGCTGCCATCTTGGCTACGCCCCCCCAGTGTAATTTAGTTTTACAATATGTTTTATAAGTACCGTACAATTAATAATATAAATTATATTTTCCTTAACAATGTATTAATCAACTTCCACAAGTAGGTCAAAGAGAGAAAGGAAGGTCCCGTATGCAGCCATATAGTCATAAAAGCATTTTTTTTGTGTCAACAAAGAATAGGAAAAAAAAATATATGGCCAGAAGTTGAGGAATAAATAAACATATAGTGGTATATGAATATAATTAAATATTGTCATTACATAAAAGATAATAAATATATAGAATCCAGAAAAAAAGTAGAAGATATGAATTGATATAGAGAGAAGTAAACAAAAATGGGTAATACACACATTGATTAGAATAATGTAAATTTAAAGATCAAATCAATCAAAATTAAGTCTAATGTAATGCAATTATATATACATATATATATGTGTATATATATATAAATATTTTTTTTTGCTTTTTTTTTTGGAAGGACGCTTGGGGTTAAGTGACTTGCCCAAGGTCACATGGCTAGTTTTAGTTTTAATTGTCTGAGGACAGATTTGAACTCAGGTACTCCTGACTCCAGGACTGGTGCTCTATTCACTGCACCACCTAGCCGCCCCTAATGTAATGCAATTATTTGAATAAGCATATCCCTGAAGAGTAGGAAAAACTGTACTTTCCTCTATTTTAATGGTGGGGGACTATGAATAAAAAGCATAGATATTTCATATTAAGATAAATACCTTCCTCTTATGAATGAGGTTATTAGAGTAAAGGCAAATCGAAATACCATCATCAATTGATGATCAAATGTAATGCTTTATTACTATTATACTGCTTAAACTTTGTTGTTTTAAAATTTTATGTATATCAGAAATTTAGATGAAGCCCTCATGACCTAAAAATATTAGTACAGTGGCCTGTTTTTATAATTATGCTAAGTGCTGTGTATGTAAGAGGCAAAAGACAGCCCCTGTCTTCAAGGAACTTGAAATCTAATGGGACAGATAATATTCAAACACATGTATTCAAAGTAAGCTAAACACAGGATAAATAGGAAATAATTAACAGAGGGAAGGTGCCAGAATTAAGAGGATTTGCAGAAAGTTTCCTGTATAAGGTGGGATTTTAGTTGGGACTTAAAGGCAGTTAAGGAAATTAGTAGTTGGAGAGGAGGAAGGAAAGCATTTACAGAATAGAGACACAGTGTCCAGTTTGTGGAACAGCTGAAGAATATGTGTTAGGGAGTTGGGTATAAGAAGACTGGAAACGTAGAAGGAGGCTACATCATGAAGGACTTTGGATGTCAAATAGTATTTTGTATTTGCTCCTGGAGGTGATAGAAACCCATGGAAGTATATTGAGGAGGAGGAGTGACATCAGACCTTGCGTTTTTGGAAAATCACTTTTAGTGATTGAATGGAGAATGGATTGTAGTGGAGAGAGATTTGAGGTGGGCAGACCCACCAGCAAGCTATTGCAGTAATCTAAGTATAAAGGCAAATTAGATGTTATAAATATTTGATTTTTAAAATATTAGATCAAAATTTAATAAGAATAAATTCTAATAAATTGCCTGAGGGAAGCTTTTGCAACCTCTATACTTAGGCTTTTCCTTTTCCTTCAAGATTCTTATTACAACTAGTGGAAGTCCTATCTATTCTTTGGCCACAATAGTTCTTAGATCTGGTCCATTCTCTCTTCTAGTCAAATTTCTTTCTGATTTCAACATGTTCTGCATCCTTGACTCATCATTATTCTCACTTCTTTCTCTTTCATTCACATATCCCAGAAAGACAGCTTCCTCAAGTGTGTTTGATTATGTTACTACAAAGGTTTCCAAATATCTGTTTGGCAAATTAAGTTATAGTGATGGCCTAATGATTTTTTCATCAAAATCTCTAGAAATCTGCATAGGACCACAACTCTTTCACATCTCTTTATCTGAAAGAAAATTTCATTTTTCCTCGCATCCATCAAATTATGTTTCTCCTTTTCTTCAACATGCAACTCAAAAATGGATTTTCTTGCACAGTAATTTTAGATTAATTTCATGTGGTCTCAGTCACTCCATGTGTATATACTACTTTATTTGGCTAGTCATACCTCTAGGTGAAAAAGATGAATATACCCATCACTGTGTGCCAAGATAGTACAAATTTTTTTCTTCAAAACACAGCCCAAATGTATTGCCCACAATTTGGATCATCCCTTGGGGTCAAGTTTTTAGAAAAGTATGTTGTACTGTATTTGGCATCAGAATAACTGAATTCTCATCCAAATCCTGGCTTTGTCAGTAATTTGCCATCTGATCATTAAGAAAAAGTAACTTTATCTTGATTGAAGTGATTTCATTCGATTAGCAAGAGAGTCACTATAGATAATATCTCAAGTCTTTCTACCTGTTGTTCTGGGAAGCACTGAGTCCACTAGGTAGCCTATGAAAATGGTGCCTGAGAATGGTAACACCATTCATATAAAATCATTTTAACAAACTTTCCTCATCAAGGACAGTAAATACACACTTTTGGACTCTATATATGTGATCCCATATGTGCTCCATAGAGGTAGTAGAAATGTCATTAAGAACAAAAATAGAAAAAGCTGACAGGTTGGACAAAGTGGGGTATGTGTGTTTCAGACCTTATTGGTTCCCCAAAAAAGATGATCAAGAAAATATCAGCGTTTACATTTTTACAACAAGATGTCACTCATCCATACATCACAATCATTCAATATTTTTTGGAAGATTTAGTGACAGAAATAACCCTGGACCTTTAATAATAAATGTCAGGCAAGGCCTAAAATAGTAAATATATACTTGTAAAGGTCTTTGCTGCTGTGATGGAGGTGAAAAAGCATAGGGTCTAGGTGAAAAACAGATTCTCTGTGAATAGTGAGGTCCTCCAGATATTTCTGCTTGCAGATGACAAAGTGCTAATCACATGGACTCCTGGACAAGATCTGTAATTAGTCAAAAGGGGTTGGTCTGTTCAACCACAGAGGAAAAATCAAGTGAATGAAGAATATCTATTGTCCATTCTTCACCTTTGGATGGAGCTCCAGTAATGACACCAAATTCCTATTCTTAAAGATAGGACCCTGAGGTCCTATTTTTTAATCCTTTTTATTTTAATTTAATTTTTAAGTTTAATTATATGTAATTACAATTAAATTAATTATTTAATTATTTTGATTTAATGCTTTTAATAATAGGACCCTGCAGTCTTGTTTTTTCAATATGAACATTCTACCAGTGATGTTATTTGGTGGTATGGCATAGACGACAACAATCTCCAAATAATTAAAAATGAGTGTTACGTAGAGGACCATGAAGAGGCACATCAAGGGTGTGAATATGCTGCAAGACATAATCAGTAAGAAACTTCTTGGAACAATAAGTAGAGTAAAAAATATTACCTAGGAAGTGTATGACAGGAAGAGAAGATAGAAAGGAATCTGAGTGACATAATTTAGAGAGAATTATGATTTGATTCATAAGTTCAGCCCTGCCTCAGAAACTTTTATCATTGTTCGGTTGTTTCAGTCATGTCTGACTCTTTCTGACCTCATTTGTGTTTGCTTTTTTTTTTATTTTGGCAGAGATACTTGAGTGTTTGCCGTGTTCCTCTCCAGCTCACTTTATAGATGAGAAAACTGAGACAAACCAGATTAAGTGACTTGACGAGGATCACACAACTAATAAGTGTCTGCGGCTAGATTTGAATTGATGAAGATGAGCCTTCCTGACTTCAGGCCCAGGCTTTCCCTGCCTTAAACACTTAATAACTGTGTAACTCTGGGTAATTCACTTAATTTCTCTTAACCTCAGTTTTTTCTCTGTAAAATCTTCCTTTTGGACTTTGTTCCCTCTAAAGTCACTTCGAGATCTAAATTGGTGATCACATGAGAAGATGGGATGGTCACATGGATAGCCAAAGAGATTCATTGGCAAATTCCCAAAGCTCAAGCAAATAAGGAATTCTACCAAATACATTTATTGGACCCTCTTTGATGACTTTATGGGAATACTTGGATAAGAGTCACATAGGATGGGTAGGCATGAGTGGGTTACAGTCAGCATCATTCAAGAAAACAGCATAAGCAATGAAATCACAGATTCAGTTTCAGTTATTCAATATATATGAATATTCCTAGTTGCTGTCTGAGAATCACTTCAGCCAAGTGTAAAGAGTTTCATCACCAATAGCGTAGACTAGATAGATAGATTATGAATGGTTTGTTTATAGCTGGACTTAAGAAACAAATAAAAAAGACAAAGTAGTCCTTCATCCTACATCCCTCTGTCCTCCTTCCCAATGATTGAAGGTTGAGGCGGGGGGAGGGGGGAGGGATCAAGACAGCACAGTGTACTAAGACTAACAAAGTTTTTAGAATATTTTTATAAACGTCTAGTTAAGTTTTGGAAATTAAAAGTTCTACTTTTGTCCAATGACCAGATAAAGTGTTACACCATTAACAGGGAAGAAAGACTGAACCCAAATTAGTAGCAACCACCTTTCAAAAAGAGAAGACAAAAGGAAACTAGAGCTAAATGGAAGGATGGATCAGTTTCTTCTTAAAGTGTTAAAATTAAAAGAGTTAGTTCTATCATGTATCCAAAGGCAAATAAGAGACACAATTTTATGGGATACTTAATCATGTCATCCTTCATGTTTGTGATGGGCATAAGCAAGCTAATTGATGCTGCATGATCAGGAGATGAAAAGGTACTATAATTATTAGGGGGAAAAAACAAACAAAACTTGATAAGCTCCTCTAGATCAAGCCAACATGCAGTTTGTTATTTAGCTATTTCATTTCAAAAGGTGAACACAAGAAATTATTGCAAGAATTTTTTTTGATAAGATTTGATTCAGGTAGAAAAAAATGAAAATGTACAAATGCTTGAAGATATTTCGTATTATTGTGTCTGTATGTCCTGAAAACTTAAAGTAGAGGAAAAAGAAGACAGTAGATATGGTGAATCCCAAACAACATCAAGAAAATTGAGTTGACTATATTTTAGTAAATAGAAAATGACTAGTTAGTGAAATGGGGGCCATATCAGAATCAGTTATTTGTGAACAACTTGACCTTCAACTAATTAGAGGAAAAAGTCAAAATTAGCATCAAACTGGGAGAAATTATAATAATGAAAACAAAGCAGTTACAAAAATTTCAGCCTGACTTATTCAAATAATCTGAATGCAAAAAAAAAAAAAATAGAAAATGGAAAAAAGACAAAGATATTCCCCTTGATTACCACTACTTCCTGCATTTTTCTTTAAGTGATTTAAATGAATTATTATAGTAAGGAAGTCAAATTTCCAAAAGTGATTTAGCCAGAAAACTTTTGATCCTCTTCCCAAGTGAAAGGAGATGGATTATAAGGGCAACGCTGATTTAGATTCCAAATTATTGCTTAAAATACTCTGGAAGAAAATGGTGAAGAATCCAAACAGTATATTGCTCCATAAAATGGCATATTACAGTGGAAGGAAGAAAGACTAAATAGGAAGCTTCTCATGAGATTTAGCCAAGCCATACCATCCCAAGAGCACTCATTGATGAAGCTGGCAGGAGGCTAAACAGATTAATGTTTCTATAATAACCCCTTTTCATCAACAGTATAAATGAGATCACCACATTTGGACTATAACATCTCAGTCCAGGATTGAATGTGGTATGTTAGAAATAGCACTGAATTTTGGAATCTTTTTTTCAAATCCTGGCTCTGATATTCACTACTGTATTTGTGAGATCTCTGACAATTTATTTAGCCTGTCTATGCCTAATTTCTGTCAGCTTTCAAATGAGGGTGAGGGGAGATTAAATTTGGTGATCTTTAAGATCTTCAGAGTCCATGCATCCTAACCCTTACTTGAGTAAGACTCCCCTCTATAGCATTCCAAAAAAGTGGTCTTATAGCCTAAGTTCTTCCTAAGGATGTTCCATGGTTATAAACAATCTGCAGTTAATCAAAGTTGAGAGGACATGATGAGCACAGTTGGGCTGTAGTATATTTTCATTGATTACCTATGCTTTCAAGGTGTCATAAGAGATATCATTCATGAAACATGATTGGAGAAAGAAGAAGACCAGTCTTGGATGAAGAGAGTGGAATAAAGATAGGTCAAGCTTCCTTTTTCCTCCTGTTACTGAGAATTTATTCTAAAAAGAACTTAAGGAAGCTCTTTAGCATATAATCTATGATAAAACATAAACAAAAATGAGGTGAAAGGTTTTTAGTAATTAAGGATTTTAAAAGTCCTGTCTAACATGCTCATTTTATAGTTGAAGTAACCAAGCTTCAGAGAGGTTATGTGATTTGGTCTAGTTCACAAAGATAATAGTAAATGACACGGGAAAAAAAGTTATAGACATATTATAATTGTCACCAGTAAAAGGAGTATTTACCCTTACGAGAGCAAAGCTCTGATCATGTACCTAATTATTTCATAACACATTTAACATTTGCAGTATAAAACAAATTCTGTTCAGGGATCCCTTAATATTATTTCCTTTGGGCTTCCTTTCTTTTAATAATTTGATGCCTCATTACTATTTGGCTTGAAAGAAGACAAAAAATAATTTTGAAATACTTGAATGGTGTTTAATTGATCAATTGATGACTCCATAAGTCAAGTCTTGGGTCTAAAAACAACTTACAAATTCCAAGTACATATCTTTCTGTTTGGCTTCAAAGACCCAAGTCTTGATGTATATTCAGTGCAGTATCATTTTGGTGACTAAGTAACAAAACCACTGGATGGAATATTTTCATTTAGATGGTTTGCCACACCAAAATTCTTCCCAAGAGACCAAGTAGCAAAAAACATTGACACAAATTGGGAATTTAATTAAGAGAAAATGCCTGGAAAAGGGCCGATATTTTGACATTTAAAACTTTTCAGGATACTGAAAGGCAAATAATCGGAGGTATCTCTATGATTTATGAATTCTTAACATATTGTTTCAGTATCCCCTTTTCAGCATACACTCAACTCTCAATTATTCATACTAATTTAAGAAAGGCTTATCTAAGTAATATCATAAAGGAATTATCTTCAGGGCATGAAAATTCCTTTCTGACCATTTCTCAAATTTGTAATAGAGTTGTGTAGTTGATATGTATTCATCTTATGTGCAAGGAATTTTATTATCCATTCTATTTCATTTTTTTCTCTATTTGTATGCCCAGTACTTAGCTTGGGGCTTTGTACACAATAATTAATAAATGCCTCTTCATTCTTCATTCATTCTTTCACTAAAAACTAGACAAATCCTCACAATGTGACACATCTGCCAAGAAAGCTAAAATTGCATGTGGCTTAAGTTCACTGGCCACTAAATTCTCTACAGAATGCAGATTCGACAGTACTGCTTTTCTTCAAGAACATTGCAGCTTGTGCTTTACAATAAATTCTACATAGTGCCCCCAAATGATTAATATTATACCCCCTTGAACTCCTTACTGATCAGATCTGCATCTGGAGTATTGCGTTTAGTACTACGCAAAAGATTTTAGGAAGAACATTGATCACTTAGCTGGAGGTGAGTGATGAGGATGGTGATCAGCATCCTCAGGAAAGAAATAAGCATTTATTAAACATCTACTACATTCCAGGCAGTGTGCTAAGTACTTTACAAATATTGTCTCATTTAATTCTCACAACCACCATGACAGATGTTATAATTCCCATTTTGCACTTGAAGAAACTGGGACAGACCCAAGATCACACAGGTGGTAAGTATCTGACACCAGATTTGAACTCATGGCATTCCAATTCTAGACTCAGCACTCTATCCACTGTGTCAGCTTCTATTGGTTAGGGGTGGAAGCAGGGATACCTGGCTTACAGTATTTGAAAGACTGGCACGTGGGAGAGGGAATGGATTTGTTTTGCTGAACTAGGCAAGGTGGATAGAAATTTGAAAGAGATTTAAGTGGGATGTAAGGGGGTGACATCCTAAATATCAGTTATCTAAAAGCAAAATAGACCAACTCATTGAGAGGTGTTCAGCAGACTTTATTATCATTATTTGGGACTGCAGTAGAGGGTATTCTTGGTCAGGTAGAGATAAAATTAGATGATGCTTGGGATCTTTCCATCTATGTAAATCTGAATCTGGTGAAGAGTTTCCTGTTCTTGAGAAGCATTTGGGAGAAGTGCAGTTGATTCCAATTATATAGAGTTCCCCTAATATTTATGGCACTAAAGGTACCATTTATACCTCCCTCAGAGACTGGCATGGTGAAAGATGAGAAGATTTATGGTATTGACTTTGTTGCTGCCACAACTGTTTACTCAGGTGCTTCATCATAATAAGAGCCCATATTTATATACCACTTTAGGCATACATTATCTCCTCTTGATCCTAAGGTTCAGGTAGTATCGTTCTTTCATTCTTACAGCTGAATCTTAAGATTAGGGATCAACAGTTAGCCCTATATCTATTTGTCTTTCTGGCTTCCATCATACTCCCATCAGGCCATGTAAATTGCCTTGAAGCAATGATCAGCTGCAAGAAGGCACTAGAAGAACAATAAGATAAGGGGGGGGGAAGAGGCACCTTCTGCTAGCATTCATGCCATCATAGATAAGACCATTTCACCCTTACACAAGAGCTACCAAAGTTCCTTTGAAGAAGAACTTTTTGATGATTTCTTTTTCATCTCACTCTAGATGTACTAGCATACAAGGACTTTGGCAGACATTTCTTGGAAACTAAATTTAAGTCCATACATTGACCCTGAAACTATATTTTTCTGAAAAAAAATATGGTCCAGGTAAATAACTACAGATATTAAACCCTTTTAATATGCTTCATGGAAATATAACTGAAATACATTGGTGAGAACAAAGAACTGTGCATAATGCTTCTGATTATAGAAAGGTCTTTATTATAATGAGAATGTCTCCCCTCCCCCACAAATACACTTCTAGCAATATCTAAGATAAAGGAACTGGGATACAGAACCTAGAGGTTGAAAGAATTGCAAATTTAGAATGTTTAACAACAGGCTTCTTAAAGGCACAAAGATTTATTTAGACTTCTGAAGATTAGATTTTAAGATCTGAAAGGTGTTGTCATATTTATAGCAAAAGAACACTTGTATAAGACTAACAGTTCATATCAAAATGTGAACAGTGATGAGTAATATAATCTATTTCCTGCCATGATTTTGAAAACCAAGATTTTTATGGTTAGTACACATTGAACAAAATAAACCAAATCATGTTTTATCTCCATTGACAAATATTAAGAAATTTTCAAAAACCTGTATTTCTTACAACAGCCATTACAAAAACGACATCCTCAGGGTTCAGTGCTTTGGGAGTCTCTGTCCTGTTGTTAACTAGGTAGTATCACAGAGAGACAGCTGCTGGAAAACAGGAGATAACTACCAGTTGATGCCAAAAAGACCTGGGGCTTATATTATATTACACGCTAATCTCATAAGTTGTCCATCAATTCCAGCAAAGTAAAATGAATGGAACTTCCTCTTTCCTCTTCCATATAGGCCTCTGACATGATATACATCATTTTATAGAAATGTCAGGGAAGAGTGAAGACATCATATAGAGTAAAGGGGAGGGGGGTATCCAAAATAAAATATTCTATAGATAGCTCACACTTCCCTTTCACATTTAGGAACTATTCTGGTCAATAATAAAAGCAGAAACCCTCACCATTCCTTGGAGGAGCAAGGAATATGGATATATAATGTTGTACCCTGAGACTGACTCTATGCTTTAAAAAAAAAAAAAGAAAAGAAATAAAAGCTTCTGAAGGTTCTCTGATATTTCTCTGGAGATAAAGCTTGACTTACTTTTTTTCCTCTTAGGTTTGAACCTAGTGTTTTGACCACAATTGAAGTGCCTTTTCTGAGTCAAGAGAAGCCAACAAATGGATAGCAAATAGCAAAATTAATAGGAGGAAAAAAGCCAAAATACATCTGTATGTCTATGGCCCTACTTAGATACATAGTGTGTGGAAAACCAAAAGAATGGTTCCGTTATCCTCTGCCTAACTCAGATCCCATATGGAGTTTTTAAGGTATCCGGTTTTAAGGTACGGGGAACTACGTTTCAGAAAAGATACAGATGAGGGAGATCAAGCCATGATGGCGAAAAAAAACTGGAATATACTACATAAGAGTCAGTTGACAGAACTCGGGTTATTTATGCTGGAGAAGATAAGACTTTGGGAGAATCCCACAGTTTTCTTTAAGTATTTGAAGGACTATTGTGGAAGTTGGAGAGAGGCAGAACAAGTTTTAACAATTGGAGCTGTCTAAATCTCAACTGGGCTGCTTTAAGAGGCCATGACTATCAGCTACAGGTCTGTGATCATTTTCTGGATATGCTGTAGAAGGGATTCTTGGTTAGGTAGAGGATGGACTAGATGGCCTCCGAAGTCACTGCCAGCTCCAAGATTCTGTGACTGCAAACAGATTTTAGTGTTTCAGTAGTTTGCTTGAATCCCCAATTTATGTAACATGTAATTTAAAAACCATTTCACTTTTTAAACATGTATTTTAATTAGTTTAGATTTGCAAAATGTTTATGTTAAGTAGATGCAGCAATGTCTTTTATATTATAAAAACCATATAATTATATTTTTCAGACATGAAAAATGAATTAGTGCTGCATTATAAGTGGTGACAAATTTCCTTGTTTGTTCTAATTTCACTGAATAGCATAAAGTAGCTTCCTTGGCACAACTTAGAATAGCTCATTTGGCTCTGAATGCAAGAACTTTTGTTAATGTGGAAAGACCAATACCATAGTAAAGTAATTAAGTCAAGTTTTCAAAAACTGGGAGATAAAACTTCATATCAGAGCTTTTCTATTTCATATAAGTTACCAATTCAATGTTTAAAGATGGGTAGCTATGAAACAAGAGTAATAGTTACAGGAGAAGCATTTTCCAAACTGGAGAACATTATTTAATGCATATTAAAAAGATTCTTTGATGGGGGAAGACATAGGAGAGAACAGATTGGGAGAGGGGGTATACAGTGGGATTGCTGTTTTGGGATGTTGGGTAGGGGAAAGATGGGGAGAAAATTTGTAACTCAAAATCTCATGGAAATGAAAGATGTAAACTACAATAAACAAAAGTTAAAAAAAAGAAAAATTCTTAATATTGAACCAAATGCCTAGAGTTATAATGTGACTTTAGATGACAATGTTTTTACCACCTGGAATTATAGCTACTCCTATGTATTTCAGAGATATTGTAGATTTTGTCCAAACAAATCTTTTTCAGTGCTAGTACACAATAGGTGTTTGATGCAATTCTGTTAACTGGATTAGACTAGAGGTTCCAAACTGGTCCTGTAAATTCTTTGATGGTGAAAATGGCATAATTCAACTGAAATTGTCATTTTATTTTAACAGTTCTTCCAACTCAGTTACTACAGCAAATTTTCCCTTGTTGCTTTTCTCAAATTTATATTAGTGGCCTAAGCCAGTAAAGTAGGATATAATGTCACTTGAATCACATTTGGGCCTGATCCATGCATATCATATACTTTTTAAAAACTAATTTATAATTTTCAGTCATATTAACCATTCACTCAACCACTTCTTTTAGTTATTTTGTTCAACTAGGTGTTATGGAGAATATGATAAAAATGGTGGAGAGGAAAGGAAAGTACAAAGATAAGTAAAATGCAAAACAGTATAAGAAATGTTTTTTTTTTTAATTGGTGTACATTTATGTAAACTCTCCCAGTATGAAAATTTCTTCCACTCATGTAGATTCTCAACTCATCTGCATCTGTAAATATTTAAAAAGTTTCTTGGGAGTCTGAGAGCTTAATTGATCTTTTCATGATGACATGGCTAATATGTATCAAGGGTAAGATTTAAAACCAGTTATGCCTGACTAGGATAGAATTATTTTTTTTTAAGTATTAGAGTAAATCAGAGTAGCAAAAAATCACATCTAGTTGGGGATTCAGGTAAGGCTTCATGAAGAAAATAATTGATTTGGGCTTTCATGGATGAATTTCAGTAGGAGGATGTGGAGAGATCATTCCATATGAAAAGAATAGAGCATGCAAAGTCTCAGAGCTAGGAAAGGGAAGGTGTCCTTGTACACAATAGACTGGGTGACATCTATAGTCATAGTGAAAGATGCATTTAGAAAGTTAGGTTGAGGCCAGAGTCTGGAAGACCTTGAATGCCAAGGTAAAGAGTTTGGATTTTCTTTGGAAAACGATGGAAACCATTGTAAAATTTTGGGAGGGCCAGTGGCATGAACAGAACTGTGACAAAGACATTATTTACCTATGAAATAGAACATGGTTAGGGAGACCAGTAAAGAGGTTACTGTAATTATCTACCTGAGAGTTACATAGTGAGTGCTTTAACTATTGTAGTAGAAATAGGACTAAAAAGAAGTTGACACCTAACTGATACTTAGGCAGCTCCGTAGCACGGTAGCACTGGGCCTGGAGTCAGGAAGACTTGAATTCAAATCTCATCTCAGGTATATGCTTCTTGTGTGATCATGGTCAAATAATTAAATCTCTGTTTGTCTCAGTTTTCTCATCTATAGAAATGGTGATAATAATAGCAATTACCTTTCAGGGTTGTTCCAGGAATCCAATGAAATAAAAATTGTAAAGCATTTAGAACAGTGCCTTTTACATAGTGAGCACTATCCCAATGTTAACCCTTATTATTGTCATGTTCATCGTCGTCATGACTTCCAACTATCCTTTGGTACC
Source organism: Pseudochirops cupreus (assembly GCA_028627135.1). Lineage (NCBI taxonomy): Eukaryota > Metazoa > Chordata > Mammalia > Diprotodontia > Pseudocheiridae > Pseudochirops > Pseudochirops cupreus. The sequence continues at coordinate 178,921,704 of CM053580.1, read as the reverse complement.
GCTTCCTTGTAACTAGATTTCCCTCATCATAATTTGACCCAAAGTTATTGATGAAAAAACTCCTGGAACTAATTCTACCACTAAATGTATAGACAAAACCAAAGTGTGATCAGAAGATGCAAGTTCTTCTATGAATAAACTATTCTTTCCTTAGAATTCTGTCTCCTAGCTCTGTGTAGTTACAGTAATGACTATCCTTCACATCAGAAATGTTTGCCCTCCTTTACTTTCTGCAGTATGTAGCTTCCTTTTATCTTTTTTCCCATTTCCATCCCCCTGTCCAGTAACTAGTAAAAATGCCTTGAATATACTAGACACTTTTTATTATTTTTTCTAATATGAAAAATGCCATAAGAAACAGTAAATTTGTCATAAGTAGAAGTCTTAATGCCCATAATATAAAGTCCTCAAAGTGTTTTCCCTTTGTCTCTAATGAACTGAGAGTGTTTTAAATTTCCAAATTAATTGTGTTCTGTTGCTAAGCCTTTGACATAGGCCCTGAGGACCATCATCATTCAGTTTTGTTCTATACTGACTAGAAGTCTGACTGCCCTCACACACTTTTAGAAAAGGCGAAAAGACTATTTTGTCTCAAGCTAAAAGTTAAATGGATTGTTTATAGGCCAATATAAAAGCATATTTTAAAATTTAATTGCAGCATATGGATCAAAACCTCTATACAGATGTTTTGCTTATGCAAAGCGTGGAAAGTTTCTTCTCCCAATAGGGCAAAATCTGTTTTAGATACAGCATTGAATGAAGAAAATTAAATTGCATACTTGTCTTACTTTTCCCCACCAAAATCCACAGCATTAGAAATTGGGTATACGGGAATGCCCATGCCTAACACCATTACTTGACTCCAGGAAAACTTGTTAGGCAAACATTTCAAGAGACAGTTAATTGAATAAGAAGCACATTTATCTACATGTAGTAAGCAATAGTATTGATGGTAAGCAGGCTGATGTTCAGAGGATTTACTATTACTGGCGATCAAGTCTTAGTTTAGATCATCACAAACCAGCTGAATTATATTTTGAGGAAGTGACAACATTAAAACCCGATTTTACAATATGATATTGAAGATTGGTTATAGTGAATTAATATTATGTAATAGGGGTTCAGATCTTTTCTTCATTCCCCTTCTTAGTGAGAGACTAGGGATCATAGACAATGTCTACTTAGAAGGTACATGCACTAGGGGGTGGGCATGGTAGGTTAAACATCTAAATGCCTAGCCTGTGTGCCTCCCTAACACTCTTATTCCAGAGCTGAGCTTCCCATTGAAAATTCATTTTATTTTAGATTTGAAGATTATTGAAAATTGCATTGAGAAAAGGAAAACTCAGGATATTTTCTGAATTAGAATTAAATACAATCCAAGAATAAGTTAAGAGCTTACTCTATACAAAGAGAAAAGAAGGGGAAAATGTCTTACACTCAAGGAGCTTCCATGAGAGAGATAATATGTAAACCTACAAGGACGTATATGCTGATGGTAGAAGAGAAAGTGCACTGCCAATGAGGAAGATCAGGAGGTGGCACATGAGATGGTTTTTTAAGTAAGCCAAGGATTCTAAAAGATGCAAATGAGAAAGGAGAACATTCCAAACAAGTGAGGTAGCCTAAGCAAAGAGGGACACAATTGTATGCTAAGGTTAGGGAATAAATAGAAAATAGTTCAGTTCAGGTGTTTAATGTTTTACAACTTTTGCAACTGGGCCTCTTACCCTTTCTAATCTTATACTTTAATCCCTCTACACGTTCTATGACACAGCTACAATGTCCTACTTGTTGCTTCTTGCACAGGACACTCCATCTGCTGACTCCTCTTTCACTGGCTGTTCCCCATACCTGGAATTGTCTCAGTTTTTCCATCAACCTCCTGATATCCTGGATTTCCTCTTCAAGACTCAGCTGAAATCCCACCACCTTGATAGATTTGGTATTCACACTATTAATACTATGAACATTTTTGCAACTGCGCATTAAATAATAATTATAAGCTTAAAAATAATCCCTCATGTATTATTTCCATTTTAGTCATTGGATTGAACTACTATATAAGGTGGCAATCTTCATTTTTAAGAAAAGTGATCTAAATTGCTCTTAAATTCTGTTTTGGAGGGGAAAAGAATCGTTTTCCTTATCATTTCTAAATAAACCTCAGTAGAATCAGAATGTGAACCGCTGATATGCCCCTTATAGTCTCAGAGTGAAATCATGAATTCATTTTTAAAAGATGGTGACAGCAAATAGTAAATTAAATCTATAGAAAAAGCTTCTGAGTTGTTTGTTGACAGATGCAGTAAATGAACACTGAGGATTTTTATTGGTGTGTAGTTTATAGGAATACTAGAAACAATACAATATATGTATGTCTCCATGTGTATTTCCATATTCATTCTCACAGAATATAATAATTAAATCCAAGCCACATTTTTATCTTTATAAAGTCAGTTAGCAGAAGAAAATGTCATTTGAAAATAAACATCAGTTAGATGAATTGCCTTCATTTATAGAGTTAGGTGTTTCCTGGGATACTTAAACTGCTTGCTAAAAGAACAGTTTTCTTGCCACCTTTTACTTCACCCATTCAGTGTTCCCCAATTTCTTGGTATAATCTCCAGGTATAAAAATAGTCTTTGTTCTTAACTTTGGTAATCACATGGTTTTAAGCGTCTCATTTTTAAATTCCTGATAACATTATTTATACAGTGCACCCTTACTTTCCTTGTTAGCATATGTCAATACATTTATACCAAAACAAAAGTTTTGGCGAGAGCCTAGTTACTTATTTTCAAATGAACGCTTTTTAAAAATTGTCCAAAATGATGACATACATAAAGGAGGATTAAATCTTGCACTAGAATAGCAAATGTATTGTCTTCAATACTTTCTAATTAGAAAGGATTGCGAACATTTTTTTTTTACAAATTGATTGACAACTATAGACTAAACAGAGAAGTAAAAGGAAAAGGGGAAAAAAAGCCTATAACTCTGCTCCTTTCTTCTCATTGCCAATTTTTGCTCCTACCATTACTTAGCCATCCCTCCACTTCCAGGTTCCTTCATCCAGATTTGTCATCAAATTTAAGAATTTGGTACTTCATGCTCAGTCTTCTTCTCCAAACCAGTTCCAACACTTAACAGGTGGGAACTTCAAAATGCCAGTATACATTTTGAAATTGTCCTAAATATGTTGGCCACCCATATCAACATTCTTAATCTCTATTACCTATACCATCACTCACAGTAACCCATAAGAATGGTAGTACATTTGATCTCATCACTACACACAGATAATGCTACATTGAATGACAGCTACAAATGTTCTTCTTCCATAATCCCAAACTCTGAAATTCTTTTATCTGACTATAATCTCCTACTCCACCTTATGTGAAAGAGTGGAAAGAGTATTGTATTTTGTAGCCAAGAACCTGAGTGTCTACCTTCTGTGTGGATCCTAATCCCACCAAGAACAGAAACTGCTCTCTCACAAATAACCAAAAAAATCTTTGAATTGCTAAATCCAGTGTCCTTTCCTTAATCCTCATCCTTCTTAAACTGTCTGAATCTTTTGGTACTAATATAGCTTCTTCTAAGGCACTCTTTTCTCCTTGGACTTTCATGACATTGTAGTCTCCTCGTTCTTTTCCTACCTCCATGAGCAGCCTTTTTCACTTTCCTTTGTTGGATCATCAGAGATAGCATGGCATAAGATACAGAGATTTGGCTTTGGAACCAGGAAAATCCAAAAATATACTGGCTATTTGACCTTGTAAAAGTTATTTAACTCCTCAATGTCCAAGCAGTTCTCTTCAGCTAACATTGTTAGAGGCAGTTTTCTCACCTGGGAGTTCCCTGTGATGATAGTCTCTTTCTCTAATAAATTTCTGGAATAACATGCACATCCTATGTACTTTGTGTAAACATACTCCAATATTTTTTTCTAGGCCCACTTTTCTTGTAACTCTACACACTCCCCTGATGATAAGATTGGTTCAGGTGCTTGAATGTAAACAAACAGTTGCTTTCTCTCTGCTATACTTCAATTTTGTGTTACCAAATACCTCTAGACATCTCTACCTGAATGCCTCATAGGCATGTCAAATACAGCATCTCCAAAACAGAACCACATAGTGGCTAGAGTGAGGCAATAAGAGAGGGAGGAAAAGAAATAAGCATTTATATCCCATCTACTATGTTCCAGACTTTGTGCTAAGCATTTTACAAATTCTATCCAATTTGGATCCCAAAAACAATTTTGTTGCTTTAGGTGCTATTATCCCCATTTTACCATCAAGGAAATTGTGGCAGATAGGAAAAAAAAAATAACTTACCCAGGGTCATTCTAATGCCAGACCCATCTCTATACACTTGCCACCTATCTGCATGGGAGACATAGAGTCAGGAAGATTTAAATCTTAATCTAGCCTCAGATACCAGGTGTTGGATTCTGGCCAAGTCATTTAACCTTTCTTAATCTTAATTTCCTTATCTCTAAAAAGGAATTAGTAAGAGCACATAACCTAGGATTTTTCTAAGAATCAAATGACATATCTAAAGTACCTGGAAAATTTTAAAGACAATTATTATGATTGTGGTGGTTGCTAGTCATTCCACCCTCCAAAACAGCTCCTTTTCACTATTTCCTTATGTATGTCAAGGGAACCACTCTCATTCCAGTCATTCAGATTTACCACTTCATGTGGTTTCAATTCAGCTACCACAGTATCTCATATATACTGTTCTCTTCTGTCCACTTATACAAGCACGACCATAGTTTAGACCCTCTTTATCTTTTAGTCAATTATCACAGTAGATTCCTAATTTATCTCTTTGCTTTCCATCTTTCCTCCTTATGAATCCATCCTCAAAACAGCTGTGAAAACAGCACTGACTGTATTCTGAGGATTTCAGTTTGAATCCAACCTTTCCTGCCTACTTGCTCTATGACCTTGGGCGAATCACCTAATCTCTCTAAATCTCAATCTCCTCATCTGCAAATAAAGAATGCTTAGCCAAGATAGCCTTTGAGTTCCTTTCCAACTCTACATCTATGTTCCCACTCTGGGGACAATATGTTGCTGATTTAAGTCAATACATTTGACCATCAAGAAGAATATGATCATTTATGAAGTTCCTATGAGGAACCTGGAATTTTGAATAGAAAGTTCATGTCCCTGCTATAGACACTTTCATAGCTGCCTCTTGTATAGTGACATTTTCTATTTTCAAAATATCGTTAACTATAAATCATATAGTCTAATTCCCTTCATTTTAGGAAATTGAGGATAACAGAAATGAAGCGACTTGTCCAAGGTCACACAGGTCACATATAAACTTCTGACTTCAAGTTCAACATTATTTCCATTGAACTAAATGGACTCTAGGATAAAATGGAAAATTGGTGTTTAAAACACTTGATGGTCTCCATTATACCCTATGTTCCAGATACATTTGCCTCTTTCTTGTTCCTTATACCCCTTCTCCAACTTCTCTACTTCTCATTTTAGAAATGTTTTGTTTTCTTATCTCCACCTTGTAGAATTTCTAATTTCCTTGAAAGTTTGAAGTATACTGAGATGCTACTTCCTGCAAGAAGCCTTTTGTGATTTTTCTGATTTTTCCCACACCCAAATCATTGTTATAATTTTACTTTGTACATATTTTATTATGATTACTAAAGTTTTATTAGGGTTTTTAAAGAGCTTTCCTTATGTCATTTGATTCTTGGAAAAAATCCTGAGCTAGGTGCTGTTATTAACTGCTTTTTAGAATTGAGGAAATTGAGGCCCCAAGAAAGGTTAAATGACTTGCCCAGAATCCAACACCAAGTGTCGGAGACTGGATTAAGATTTAAGTATTCCTGACTCTATTATAATAATAATGACTATATATTTTATTTTTGCTTTGTATATATTTTATACAAGAAGACAGTTTCAGATTCAGAAAGGCCTTTAAGTCTTCTGTCTGACACAAGCTGGCAGTGTGACCCAGGACAAGTTGCTTAATGTCCAAAGAAGCTCTTTAAGACGATTGGTGGAATCTTCTTGCCAGGAGCTCTGTACACCCAAGCTATTATAAGCCTTGTGTAATGTACATATGTTTGCATTATATGTGTAATATATGCATATTAGATAAGAAATAATTTTGTGCATATATATCTATATATACACATAGAGAGAGAGAGAGAGAGAGCCTATGTTTAGCTGCGTATGTGTCATTATTCCTTGAGTATAAGTATTTTGAGGGAAGAAACTGTTGCGTTTTTGTCTGTATATCCTTAGCACTTAGAATAGTGTATAGCACATAGAAGGTTCTTAATGAATGTTTCTTGGATTCGGTTAAAAAACAATGGTTAATTCAAAATCATAGTACATATATATGTGTGTGTATATGTATATATGTGTATATATATATACGTATATACACAGACACACACACACACAATTTATTTATTTATTTTGTCATAGATCAGTGTAATACAATTTAAGGGCTTAATAAAACTCCCATTAGATTAAGTAGAAATTTTGAATCACTATAAGGAGAAATCAATTGTTACATCTCAATATATATGATAGTTACTTGTGTGTGTGTGTGTGTGTGTGTGTGTGTGCGTGTGGATAAAATGTGTGTGTTTTATATATATATATATATATACATATATATATATATATACATATATATAAAACATACACATTTTATTCTTTTGCTTATGTCTACATTACCCAAATGCTATTTTTATAGGCATTATAATGCTTACTTACCAGAACTATTTTTTAGCCTGAAATAATTGTATTTGCCACATAAAGTATGTAAGACAAACCTAATGTGTTCAGCTATTATATTCTGTAATTTTTCATCTCCTTTAAGTTAAGGTACAAGATGCTTCCATTTTTTTTAACCACTCTCCTTAATATGTGGTTCCTGGGTCAATTCTTAATAACCCTAACAACTAAAGCATGGGTGACATGAGCCTAGAGCAGTTAGCCCTCCATAATAGCAGCTATAATCAATTTCAGAGAGGAGGAATTTTTTTTTAAGTTCAATTAATGGAATTCACTTAAGCACATAGACTCTTTAAAAGCCATTGAAGTCAAGGTGGATTTGGAATTCAGTCCAAGGATAGTCATTAATAGGTCAATTGCAGCCTGCAACAAGGTCTTTTTAGTAGACCGCCCTAGGGTTTTGTCATTGTTATATAGTTATTGATGACTTGGATAAAGGCATACATAGCATGCTTATCAAATTTGCAGATGAGCCAGACCTAGGAGTGATGATTAACACATTGAATAAAGAAAAACAGGGTTCATAAAGTTCTTGACAGACTAGAACATTGGCCTAAACTGAATAAATTGACATTTAATAGGCATAAATATAAAGCTTTATGGGTTTGTGTATTTTAAATCTCCCTCATAAGTACAAGTTAGGGGAAGCTTACCTAGAAAGCCTTTCTTAGAAAAAAAAAGGTTTGAGTGTTGTATTGAAGAGCAAGTTCAATTTGAGTCCTTTAGTCAGGCAACAAGCACTTATTATTTAAGTGTCAGGCATTGTGCTAGGTTCTGGAGGTTTAAAGAAAGTTGTGGGGTTTTTTGTTTGTTTTTTTTAAGTACCTTTACACCAGAGTTGTACATTCTGAGGGAGGGCACAACATGTAATGAACTAGAAAAGTACAAAATAATTGTAGATTATTTTAATAACAAAGGCACTAGCAATCTGAGGGACAGGGCTGAGACAGCAGAAATGATTCCATGATTTAGACATAAAGGTTGATGCCATTAGTAAATAACGACACATGGAATAGCTTAACTCTAAGATCTATGGATAAGTGAAGAATTTATTACCAAATGAGAGATAGCATTATGGGATGTAAAATGGGTAGTATTGATTGCATTAAATTAGGAATTTGTGTACAAAATTTTTGTACAAATGAAAACAATGCAAAAAAGACTAGAAGGAAAGCAAAAAACTAGGGGGAGTGGAGAGGGATTTCCAATAAGTTTCTCTGATAACGGCCTAATTTCTCAAATATGTTAAGAACTGAGTCAAGTTTATAAGAAATTAAGTTATTTTCCATTTGATAAATGGTCAAAGTATCTGAATAGAGAGTTTTCAGAAAAAGAAATCAAAGTTAACTATAGTATCTAAAAAAGTTCTCTGAATTCCTATTGATTAGAGAAATGCAAATTAAAATAACTCTGAGGTACCACTTCATACATGTCAGATTGTTTAATATGACAGAAAAGGAAAATGACAAATGTTGGAGTGATTATGGAAAAATTGGGACACTGATGTACTGTTGGTGGAGTTGTGAGCTGATCCAACCATTCTGGAGAATAATTTGAAACGATCCCAAAAGGGTATAAAACTGAGCATGCAATTTGACCCAGCAATGACACTAGTAAGTCTGTATAGCAAAAAGAAACTTGAAAATGTCCCATTTGTACAAAAAAACTTTATAACAGCTCTTTTTTTGGTGGCAAAGCATTGAAAATTGAGGGGATGCTCATTGGTTGGGGAATGACCAAGCAATACGATTGTGATGGAATACTGTTGCACAATAAGAAATGATGACAGGAGTGCTTTCAGAAAAACGTAGATAATTAGATATTATTCAGATAATTCTGAAGGACTTATAATGAAAAATGCTATCTATCCCCCTGCAGAGAAAGAATTGATAGATTCTGAATGCAAATTGAAGCATACTTAAAAAAAAAACACACTTTATTTTTCTTGCTTTTTTTTGTTTATGTTTCTTTTTTGTTTCCAACAACATGGCCAATGTGGAAATACATTTTCCATGACTGCACATAAATATTCTACATCAAATTGCCTGCAGTGTTAATGGGGAGATTGGGAGGGAGGGAGAAAATTTGGAATTCAAAATTAAAATGAATGTACAAATTATTTTTGCACATAAATGGAAAACATATGATACTATAAAAAAGAAAAAGAAGAAAAGAAAAGGGGACCCAGGGCAAAGCTCTAGGAATCACCCATAGTTTATGCAAACTACATAAATGAAGAAACAGCAAATGAGAATGTGATGAAACACAAACAAATAAGTGATTTTTGGCAACTATGGAAAGGCCAGTTTCAGTTGAATGATGAAGTCTGAAGCTTAACCTATACCATAGAGTGTTTAGAAGAATAAGAGGTGTGGAAATGGATGAGCCATTGATTGTGAATGGCTTTCTTAAGGAATGTAGTTATGGAAGGGAGGACATGAGGAGATATAGGATGAGAATTGTCCAGGATGGTGAAATCAAATGAGAATTTGTTTTGTTTTGTTTTTAATGGGAGAGAAATGGGTATATTTTTTAAACAAAAGGGAATGAAACAGTAGATAGAATAAGATTGAAGATAAGAGAAAGTGAGGATAATAGTAAATGCAAATTGTTGGAGAAATTTGGAAGGGGTGGGATCAAATGTTTTTGCAGAGGTTTTTGCTTTGACCAGTGAGAAGGGTAATCACTTATTCTGAGAGCAGAGTGATAGAGGAGACAGCAGAGCAAGTCTGAATGATGAGAGCTAAAGAGGAGGGGAAAAGAGAAAGCTTTCCCCAAATGGCTTTCATTGGTCAATTATGAAGTGAGAGCAGACATCTAGGTGACACAGTGGATATATAGTGCCAAATAGAGTCAGAAGGACTCATCTTTCTGAGTCCAAATCTGACTTCAGACACTTACTAGCTGAATGATCCTAAGCTAATCACTTTGCCCTGTCTTCCTCAGGTTCCTCATCTATAAAATGAGCTGGAGAAGGATATGGCAAACCATTCCAGTATCTTTGCCAGAAAACCCCAGTGGGGTTATGAAGAGTCAGACACAACTGAAAAATGATGAAAAAACAACATGAAGTGAGATCCTAAGCTGATATGGTGGAGGAAGTGAGATGCCATGGGAGACTTAAGGAGAGATAATAAGGCTTGAAATAGTCACTGTGTAGAATGGGTTAGTGAATTAATTTGCCTTGCTCTTCTGAGGTCCCAACTGAGATCACATAACATAAATTTGGAGGAGACCCAATCATCCCAGTTTCATGGTTTACTCCAGCTGTGACCAGCATCACACGAATAGAGCAAAGGAAGAATGTGGGGAGAGTAATCTAGGGTTAGGACTTAGCAAGTCATGATTGATGGTAGTAAAAGGGAGGTAGGTAATTGAAGGAGAAGAATAATGTAGAATTGATATGGTCCACCAATAGATTGAGCTAGAAAAGGGAGAAGAACATAGCTAGTGTAGGAATGGTGGACTGGTGATAAAGGGAGAGGGAATAGAGGTCATGATACAGACAGAAAACATGGTTTGGGCACATAAGATCAGAGTTTCATGTCAAAAGAATTCATGGCTATTTGCAGAATTTTTATTAGTGGCAAAGTCAAGGGAGTGACCATCTCCATATGTAGCTGCAGTGGAGTGGAGGAGTAAATCCTGAGAACAGCCTAGATTGATGAGTTAAGTGTTTGAAGAAGTATCAGTGTGTGCTGAAGTCCATCTTTCTCCATATGGAGACACTTCAGTGTGCTGAAGTCTTTTTTTTCTGGATATTTTAATATTCCATGAGTGCCAAATGTATGTAGCACTTGGGTCTTTTCAACTCTTTTATCTCTTATTTTCGCTACATGAACAGTCCACCCACTTCTCTAATTATATGTTTCTTGGATAATATTTTTACTACTTTTTCCATGAAAGTTATTTTTAGTAACATACTGAAGACTAATTTTACCACCATGTGCATATCTCTGTTACTCTTGGGGTCCTTGGGAGGTTAATTCTTCTTGTGGTGTTACATGATATGTAGCCATATAGCATAACTTTGTTGTCGTTCAGTCATTTCAGTTGTGTCAGATTCTTTGTGAGCCCAATTTGGGGTTTTCTTGGCAAAGATACTGCAATGGTTTGTCATTTTCTTCTCCAACTCATTTTACAAATGGGGAAACTAAGGCAAGCAGGGTTAAGTGACTTGTCCAGAATCATACAGTTAGTAAGTATCTAAGGCTGCATTTGAACTCAGGTCTTCCTGATTCCTGGCCTGTCATTCTATCTGCTGTGCCACCCAGTAACTTTATAGACAAGAAAAAATATGGGGTTTGGTCTAAGAGAGTAGATGGGGATCAGGGACAGAAATTCTTGAATCCCCAAATGGAACCCAGGCTGTGTTCTTTTTTTTTTTTTTTTTTGCTGTTTGGAGTGGGGAGGGCAGGGCAATTGGGGTTAAGTGACTTGCCCAAGGTCACACAGATAGTAAGTGTTAAGTGTCTGAGGGTGAATTTGAACTCAGGTCCTCCTGACTCCAAGGCAAGTACTCTATTCACTGTGCCACCTAGTCGCCCCCCAGGCTGTGTTCTTAATGGGGCATTCTGGTGCCACAGTGGATAGACCAATAAGCCTGGAGTCAGCAAGACCTGAATTTAAGTCTGGCCTCAGACTTACTAGTGGAATGCTGCAGGCAAGGCACTTAACCCCTGTTTGCTTCATTTTCTACAAGTATAAAATTAAGGCAATAATAGTACCTACATCACGGGATTGTTGTGAGGATCAGATGAGATAATGTTTTAAAATAGTGCACATAGTAGCCACCATATAATTGCTTACTCTCTCTTTCTCTCTCTTCCCTTGAACATCCAATCCAATTCACGGTCCATAGACAGAGGCAAAGACAGAAAAAGGAAAAATGGTGTATAAGAGAGTCAGCATGGTTTCTTTCTGTGAATCTGGAAACCTAAGTTCAAATCTCATTTTAGGCCACTATTTGTATAGTTTTGAGCTGACTCACTTAACCTCTCTGAACTCTGTTTCATCACTTATAAAATACTTTTAGTAGTTGTCTCATCAATTTGATGAGAGGAACAAATGTTTCCTGGACTAATCTTTTCAGAAAGTAGGTCAAAGTCACATAGTGAAATAGCGTCTGAGTGGAGCTAAGACATGTATACAGATAATTATAATATAAAACGTAATTGTTGAGTGCATGATATAAACAGAAACAAAGGGTGATGAGGATTCAAAAGAATAGAGATCACTTCTGACTGGGAAATTTAGTGTTATGCTTAAAGGAGATATGATTCTGTTTCTTGAAGACAGGATAGTACTACATTGGATAGGGTACTGCAACATATACAAACAACCTTAGCTAATCAATCTATTATGTCAAAATGAAAGAAGTGTTGAGGAAGTAGTCCAATTTTATTGAAGCACACAGTATGCAAAAGACAGTGGTTTGAGACGGACATGAAAAGGTATAATTGGAGCTAGGTCTTTTAATAATATGAAGAATTTTTTTTAAATGAGGAAAAGATTTGGTTGTTATGGTCAAGAAGAGAACAGATTTTTATAATACATTGTTAAAATCCTGTACTAAATGTAACTTATCAACAACACATTAAAGGACACAAATCCTATTGACTAAATTCTAGGTATTTTTAAAAATTTGTACGAAACCAGATAAAATGAGAGTTTCAAGGCAAGACCAAGAATTCAGTTCAAGAGATGAAATATTGGTAGCATCATTGAAACTCTTACTTATTTTAGTTAACTTTAGAAAAGAAATTAGTCGAGTGCCTTCAGGGACCAAGGGAATTGTATTTGAAGTGGACTATTTTATTAATATTTTGAAATGAAGCAATTTTTTTAAACTAGTCAATTATCTGAAAATGGGAACAAGAGTTCCACCTTGACAAGCAGAATGTCTTAAAATAAATACTGGGGGTGTATTAAAACTCATTAGAAATTGCATGGAAAAGATTTCCCGTTTCACTTGACAGCTCACTCTAATGCATTAGCAGCTTCCTCCTGGGTGTTGGAATTAATTCTGCCACAAATATATTTAGTGTGTTTCAGGTTCCCTCCCCAGTAGGTTTCTGCTCTTCATTCTTCAAATTATTGCTGCTTTTCTGTATGTCATGCTGTGTAGAAAAATAAGATATTGAAGGAAAACTGATTACTTGGGATAGCAGAAATAATTCTGTTCAATTGTTTTGAGTTATGGTGCTTCTTTTCTCCATTTAAAAAATATCACCACCAAACAACAAAATAAAACAACCTAGACTTTATTTTTTGCTTTTGACAAACCTTCCACTGACAACAAATGTTGAACCATTGTTATGCATTCTGCTAACAGTGTGAAATAAAGTTGGACTGATATTGCCATTGTCACTCATCCTCCAAAGACAAATTTATTTTATGCTACAAAGAATCAAGATTTTTGAGAAATTATTTAAAAATGAGATGGGATGAACATGTAATTTTAAGATAATAAATTCGAATATATCTGATGTGGAATTTTTTCACTCTTGAATTTGCTAAATCTCAAGATGAACCGAATGGTCTCCTTTGTTTGCGTTTGCATGTGTGCGTGCGTGTGCGTGATTATCATCTGTTCTTGTCCTTGGTATCTCAATGCATTGGTAGAAATTTTCTTATGACTTCTGTCTTAGTGGAGATATGTGGTATCTTCTGTTTAAAAAAATAGGAAAAGAAAGTTTCAGATTCCTCACACTAAACTGTGTTTTGTAGGTGCTAAATGTAATCCATATTTTTTCATAGGGGCTACAACAATGCCACTTTTTCTTAATCTTGCTTTACTTTTGTACTACTTTGGTTATTAAAAAAGGAAAAGAATGGCTATCCTTTAAGAGGAGAATTTGTCTACTTGATGAAAGTTTAGAGAAATAAGTTTTTTGGAAAACAAGTAAACTAGTAGAAATTGTGTTTCTCAGTAGATTTGAAAATTTATTCTTTTTTTCTCCCTTCTAAACCTTTTTAATATATTGCATAACCTATGGTTACTACTTTAATAATGAAATAATGTAAAATATTGTTTCTGTATTAAATAAAAATCTCCTTATTAAAATTTGATAAGTAAAACTTTGTTTCACTACTGTAAAAAATAGATACAACTTCTTTAAAGTTATCATTTCTAGAAATATAGTTAAAAATTTTGACAAATATATGCCAAAATTCATCAGTTATAGACAGCCAAACTATAAAAACATTTCTGGATGAAAAATACTTTATCTGACCCAATTTTGTCCCTCATTGATATTGTCAATTGATATAGTCGTTAAAAGAAAACCATCTTCTTCTCCTAATCCCCTTAAAAGTTAAAAGCAACAAGGGAATGATTAGTCCTAAAACTTTCTGTTTATTTTCAGTTTGGAATTTTGTGGCCTTTCTTAGATTAATATTTTCTTGATGAAATGTTTTGATCCCCAGTAACACAGAATGATGATCTACTGAGATGAAAAGAAACAAAATCACAAACCTTGATGTATTAAAGTTCTATTAATATTATTTTATATTCCATGAAGATAATACCAAATAATTACTCTTCAGAGAATTCTAGAAGTGAGCTGAGGGCGGAATCTATTTTAGAATTAAACAGCATCTTTTATTATATACATTTACTAGTCATTTAGGTTGTAGTTCATGAACCAGCCATGTGACAAGTCACATACCTCTAGGCCTCATGTGTAAAATGGATGTGTTTAAAAGATTGGTCTTTTCTGAATGAACTTGGCAAAGAAACATATAAGGGTGATTAATGTAATGATGGAGGTCATGTGAAGTGCAAAACATATTTCCAGAATTGGAGTAATTGAGGATTACCCTATACCCTATATTTGAGGATTGGGGTAATTTTGAAGCAAAATAGAGGGCACTGAGCTTGATTCCACACTAAAAATTGATAAAATTTTATATTTAAAAGGAAAATTATTTCCAACGTTAAAATTTTATAATGGAAATCCTTCTATTTATCAAATTCCTAGGTACTATGGAATACTTTGTGGATAATTCTGGACTACGTTATTGGTAAAGTCCTTGTAAACTAAAATTCAGTGATCTCATACTGATGATGTTATTTTAAACCAAATTCCAAACTAAACATTTCTCTCTCAGAGGCCATTGAAGTGTTTAGTTAGCTGAATCAAACAGTGGAAGCAGAGTATGTTTTCTCTCCAGTGTGTTCATGGAACACAGTTGATTAGAAATAGAAATATACCACTTTTACATTAAATGATGACTATTGATTTTAAAGTTATCATAAATACTGAGATCATATAGATGTACATATCTATCTATCTATCTATCTATCTGCCTTTAATATCAAATCACCACCTTCTTTGAAACTTAAATTCTTGGATCATTACTTAAACACTGAGGTTATTTCATTCATTCAGGATCACCTAGGTACTTTATGTCAAAGGTGGAATGTCTTCCTTTTAGCTTTATGTAAAATATCTTTAATTCTGATTGTAATACATAACATATCCATGCATTTAATAAAAATAGTTATGGTTTAAATAATTTATGATTCTAAGACTAGAGATATATTATCTAGTCTTCTGAGTATATATAACAATATTTCCTATAGCACTTTATGAAGTAATTCCCTCACCAGAAAAGGAATATAAATATAGTGGTTGTTATCAAGGGGAGTGGTCACAAAACATTATTATTTCCATTTGAGGAAACTGGGGTTTTGAGAGGGTAAATGATTTGCTGAAGTGTACACAGCTAGTTATTTTTGGAGCGAAGCTATAAAGGCAGATCTCTTGGATTTAAGTCCATTTCCACCCACTATACAACACTTCTTCTGTATCACCTAGTCTAATCTCTATCTCTTTGTCCAAAATTTACCAAATTACTATCAAGAACAAGCTTTCCATTAATGTGTATAATTTAACCTGTAAGAATTAAAGAAAAAGGTAGTTGCTAAGAAAGAGTTCTCCTGTTCTAGCTCACAATTAGGAAATTTCTGAAGTCGAAGAACTGAACAAGGTCCGTTTGTTGGGAGAATATTTGAAATTTCTCCCAGGAAAATAGTGGCTAAACAGTATATCTGAGTATCTACTCTCTCTCTCTCTCTCTCTCTCTCTCTCTCTCTCTCTCTCTCTCTCTCCACACATATATTATTATATTGACACTAAATAAAAATAATTGAAAAAGTAAATCCAGTAGTTTAATTTAATGCATTATCTATTTATAATGTAATCCTACTCTTAGTATGATTTCTTTTTGAAATATGTTATGAAAATTTAAAATGTTCAATTGGATTCACTGCTGTCAAGCAATGATCATATATGGAACATTTGAGAGTTTTTTTTTCTATCTAAATAGAAAATCTAAGTTCATATGATTTCCCTCCCTCAGATCTGACAATCTAATGATTCGTATATGTATTTTGTACTGATTAATTTGCTGCAATGTTTTGTTTATCAATCCCCTGCAGTTCTGCTTTAAAATTAGCTCCATCTGATATAGAATGGTATAGGTCAGGTTTTCACCCCAATCCAGCAAATTTTTATTGGCTACATTGGTTTGTTGATTTCAGTTACTTCTTATTGACAATTATTTCTTTTTTTTCAAGGTAAATCCCTTTATCCATAGTCCATAAAATTACTTAGCCCTGATTCACCTTGAATTCTCTTACAAAGACTAGTTCTTTCTTATGTCATTACATACTTGCTTTTTGTATGGCATATACTCTCACTTATTTTGAAGCTCTGGTTATTCCCTATAAAGCTTGTACTACTACGTGAAGATATATCCTCTTTCAATTCGTTGTGTATTTTTGATATTTCAAATAATATATTGAGGTTCAAATTAAGAGAATGTACAAATAATCTCAAGATAACTAGATATCTACTCTAATGATTATGTCTTCACACAGATATACACACAGAGATTTGCACTGCACTACACATTTGTAGTTTAAACTTCTTTTTTTACATATCATAGAGAGGAGTGTGTGAATATATTCACCTTAAATGCATGAATGCACTACATTATATATGTAGAAACACAATTATAAAATCATTTAACTAAACCTATATTTCTCATGTTATCTTCTACAGTGTTGTTTCTTTTCCCCTTGTAGCAAGTGCTTTATAAATTCTCCTGACATCATGAACATGATAAAAGTATCATTGCCATTAGAAAAGTGGATAATATTATTGCTTCTGCCTGTAGTGGGTGGCAGGTGTATACTTAACTAAATAAATTTATTTGGGATTTTTGTATATTTAGGGAATAAGATTTCTGGAAATAGTTCTCAGAGAAGTAACAAGGAAGTTTTAGCTCTTCACTGTAATGTTAAAGTGTCGATTTTCTAATATATTCTTATAATTGAAGTCTTAGTGGGAACATTTAATTCATCTACTCTCCTAAGTTTATGACAGTATAATCCTAAGACTTCTGCATTTATGAAAAAATATATATCGTTAAGAAAACCCTTGAGGACATTACTAAGAGAAGTGGGATCAGTGTAGGATCTAGCATTACAGTGGACCACATAATTTTATTTTAGGTAACTATTGTTCTTTAAACAGAAGAGTCATTAATACACACTCACAGAAGGGACTAGTCTCTTTTATTTTTCTTCTGCTAGTGTGTCAATAGATATCCATTTTCATTCATCTTCTCCTTCAGGTGTTTGTGTCTAATTATCTCCCATGTAGGAAGATTAGTTCCTGAGTAGAACTGGTTTAAGCTTTAAAAAAAAAAATGGAAATACTTTCTGTTTTCCCTTCTGTAGCAGCTTCTCTTTAAATAGAAATTTCATTTTTGAAAATCCCAGTTTACTTGTAAAATAAATGAAAGACACCTTGGTAATCATTTTGCAGCGTACAGAGCACAGTGTAACTTAATTAGGATTGTTAAGTACTTAAACACCACCAAAGAGTATAGGTCAAATGTGATGGGCATTAGCTCGCTTCTTGAACAAAGCAATAAAGTCCTCCCTTGCACAGATAGAGAAATCATACATGGTGTTCCTTCACTTAAATGCTTCTGATGGAGTGGTTGTTGTTTTTTGTACTCCAAGAAAATCAAAAGGACATCACTGTGTTGAAGGTAAATGTACAGGGTATCTGACTGTGGTTTATCAGACCAGTCCAAATTCAGAAGATTCTACTACAGGATGGTCCATATAATCATCTGGAATGGAGATATCTCTAAATTTGTGCAGTTCTCGTTTCTTTTGAGCTATCACAATTCTGCTTTGGTTATAGAACCCAGCACCTTTTCTGATCGCAGGCATACCATCCTGGGCAATCCTGTACCATGGTCTCCCATGTCTCACAATCTATCCTAGAGTTATTTAGAGAGATCTTAAGAAAGTCCTTGCATTCCTTCTTATGACCTCTGAGATCTCACTATGTGTGAGTTCTCTGTAAAATAGTCTTCTAGGCAAACATAAATTTGGCATTCAAACAATGGGGTCAGCCCATCTAAGTGGCATTCTCTGTCTCAAGGTTTTAATGTTTAGCAACTCAGCTCTAAAAAAGACCTCTGTGTCTGGTATCTTATCTTGTCACTTGATCTTCAGAATCTTCCTCAGACAATTCAAATGAAAGTGATTCACTTTCCTGCCATGGGACTGGCATACTGTCCAGATTTCAGAGGAATACAACAATGAGGTCAGCACAACAGCTCTATAGACCTTCAGTTTGGTAGGCAGTCTAATACATCTTTCCCATACTTTCCTTTGGAGCCTCCCAAATGCTGACATAGTTCTGGCTATGCATGCATTAACCTTGTCATCTAGGTGTATGTCTCTAGGAATCACACTGCCAAGGTAAGTGAACTTATCCATAGCATTCAGAATTTCTCTGTTTGCTGTAACCAGTAGTTCCAGATATGGATGGAGTGATGCTGGCTAGTGGAGTGTAAAGCCACGTACAAGCAGCTTTACATGGAGAACCTGTATTTTCCTGGTGTTAATTGTCAAGCCAAAATTAGCACAGGCAGCAAAGAATTAAACCATAGTGTGTTGCATCTCAGCCTCAGAGACTTCATTAAGTGCATAATCATCTATGAACAAAAAGTCATGCACCAGATTTTCCTCCACTTTAGTGTTGGCTTGTAGCTGACCTTGATGCCATTTTTGTTGTCATTGAAGGCATCTGACAGCATTGCTGAAAAATATCATCTTAAAAAGTATGGGACAAGAATACAGCCCTCTTTACTGCATTATTTCCTGGGAAAGTATAAGAGTTACCATTCATTATCCAGAACCTGTGTAAGCATGCCATCGTTAAACATGGTAGGTCAAACCTGAAATAAGACAATAGATATTAAAGGGAACTAACTATTGAAGCTATTCCTACTGCCTATAGTGAAGCCAAAGACCACTTCTGAATTCTGAATTTTAAAATGGGGTGAAGTCTAATTGGGATAGGGATGGACAGTGACAGTGAATTAGAGATAATGGTATAAACTAATTGTTTATAGTAACCTGTATTAAAAGCATCCCAAAGGTATCCATTGAAAAATCACAAATAGCGAATTATGCACTGGTTTGCTGTGCCAACCATGGCCAAACCTCTCTGAATGAACTCCCAGACATTTCTGAATTGACAGGGAGAGATGCCCTAGTTAATGGACTCTGTAGGCACAGAGCCTAATCTTATCATGAAAAAATCAACATTAATGATATAGGCTGATGACTCTCCATTCACAAATATTTAAATGTCTTTGAGTAAATGAGTTGGTACCCATTTGAATAAGGTTTTGTCTTGTTTGCTTATTTTACAATAGCACTTGGATAATGACATTTTTCTACAAGTACGTTAGTTGAGTACTCCAAATCTTTTTGTAAAGGTTGTCCTATGGCAATGAATTAGTTACTACTTATGTAAGCTGGACTCAAGTCAATGGTTTAGAGATAATAGGATCTTTATCTCATCAATCTCATGAACCATATAGTTCCTGTTTCAAGAACAGTTTTAAATACATTTCTAAATGTGCATTCTATTTTTATATTATGCCAATCAACTATGCTCTCTAAAGGAAAGCTGAGTGTAAGGCTCAATTATGGCTTTTGATGACTTTTCCCACTGTTTTAGGACCAGTGATTCTGAATTACATTGGGCAAAACTAGAATGCTCCCCATGGAGGAGAAGAATGGAAGCAAAATACTGTTGATGTTTTGACATCATAGATGAAGGATTTAGAGTGTGTGTGTGTGTGTGTGTGTGTGTGTGCGTGTGTGTGTGTGTGTGTGTGTGTGTGTGTGTGTGTGTGTGTGTGTTTACTGGAAGTCTTATTTCCTTAGCTACAAGAATGAAGATAGTGAGTTATGTATTTATGTAGATCTCTGTGTCAGTCTCTCTCTCTCTCTCTCTCTTTCCCTGTCTCTCAAAAACCACATGTGAAGGTCTTATAAGTATAATAGTAGAAATACATTTAAGTGCTTTTTTAAGTCAAAGGACAGCAAATTACTCATAAAGTTTAAGCTAGTTTATCAGTTCTGTGAACATATATTAGTCCTAATATTTCAAGCAACGTACAGCTTAAGATATAGCTTAATATAAAAAAAACTATTGGTGCTATTGCTGTTTTAATTATATTTTAAGGTAGTTTACTAGCTTCCTAGAAAGGACCATTTTTGCTGTTTTTCATTAAACTAATGGTAGTTAGTTAGTAAAGCTGAGACTGGAAACTTTTTTCTCAATAAGAATTATTTTTTTTTAATGTGTGCCTTTGATAGTCATTTTTATTTTTAATCTTAACTATGTTTATGATTTTTAAACAGAAGCAACTGGTGAATTCTAAAGAAAGGAAAAGACTGTAGTCTTTTATAACATAATAGTCATGTTAAAGCAAAGAGCAAGAATACATATGTATGTGTGACCCAAATATCATTGTTCCCAGAGTCCAAATATGACACTGCTGGTGGTGCTATTTCATCTGCGCATGAATTTGGATGGAGAAACTAATGTATTTCTTCCATACTAGCTGTCTATAAAATTTGCCACTTTGGATTGTGAGAATTGCTCCTATCTGTAGAGCCTATCATTATTTATGGCCATGACTGAATTTCATATTCAACATGATCGTTTCTTTCTCTCAAATTTAATAATATACCCTCTCTGTGATTATAGTAGACTGGAACAAAGTATTCCATGGTTATTATTACTATTGACAGCTGCAGCAATAACAAAAAATGGGTTTATTGTGTCATTTTTTAAAAAATTCCACACTGAAACAATGATTTCCCTCTTCTCCCCCATCAAAAAAGCCATTTTTCTAATAGCACCATTCTTCTAGTGGTGCTGTAAGACCATGAAGCTTGTAATGCCAAAGCCTCTGAGGAATTAAAGTTTCAGGTCATTGAAATGGCAATGGAGAGAGAGAAGGTAAGCATTTTGCCAATGATTTGAGTAAGTAGTATAAAAGATATCAGAGAAATGTGTGGCTGGTTTTTTTGAAGGGATGGGTCGACCATGTGGTGAAAACTAGGAATAATCTATTTCTCACAGCAGCCACGGATAGCTCCTGTGCTCTGTTAGCAGCCAGGGAGTAATAGTTTGAGTTATATGCACAATGGAGAATTTATGGGACAATGTGGGGAAGAATTAAAATCTATGAGAAAGCATGGCGGAGTCATGATATGAATCATCAGGTAGAATACCCCACATCAATGATATCAAATATTCATCAAAATAACAATTATGAGAGTACAGAGGGTTGAATAGATGCTGGCACTTAAATGTACTGTCTTTTTTATATAAATGTTAACTTGGGCTTATTTCCTCTAATACTCCTGACTTTAATAAGTAGGGCTTTCTATTACAATTTGATAAAATTGATTGTTATTCATGGAATCAAAATGAGTCCATTTTCACATTAGAGAAATAACTTTTTAAAATAACATTTTGGTGAGTTGGAAAAGTCTCTCCACTTAAGAAATGATATGCTAGATATCAGACGGATAAAGATGCTGTTGGTGTTAGTGAAAATGATCGATTTTTCAATATATTTATGTAATAAGATATATGTATATATTCTTTTTATGTACATATATCAAACATGCATTATGAATGGAAATGTGTATGGCATGTATGTATATCAATACATAAAGCGTAAGAAGAAATTATGGGAAAAAATCATTGTGAAATCCTTCTATTACTATCTAATATCTCTCCCTCTCTAATACAGTGAATTGTTCACTTCATGTTTATTAATTCTTAATG
>CM053580.1:178837932-178899219 GCA_028627135.1 Pseudochirops cupreus | reverse complement strand
TATTATCTGTTGAATAAATCTCACTTGGTGAAGTCAAATTTTAGGTTAACTTCCTTTTATGAAGATTTGAATTTTCAAATAAAACTAATTATAATCATAATAGAATAGGAACTTTTTCATCAACTTCTGAAATACTAAAACCAGGGAGTAACCCTTGGAATTTTAATGAATGAGATAAATTTAGTACAAGTACAAGGAAATTTTACTTTATACAGCATATAATATATTAATGGAGCTTGCTATCATAAGTGGTGTTACAGGCTCACAATATTAATAGAGTCAGTTTAATTCCATAAACATTTATTAAAAACCTAGTACTTGCAAAAGCACTGTGCTAGTCCACAGTGGTACAAAGACAAAAATTAAACTGATCCTGCCATAAAGGAACCTGTGTTTTATGAAGAGTAGAGGCAATGATGCTAAGATTTTTTAAAAGTATTCTGGTTAGCCTTATGATTCAGTAGTCATTTACTCCTCAAACACCAAAAATTGTAACACGTAGGTTATTGCCAAGGAGAGCAATGATACCCTCCCATGGGCCTGCTGTTTCGACAACAGAAAATTAAGCTGGGTGGATCATGGGCTTAAGATTTATCTTGGAAAGTCATATGTTCTAATAGCAAATGTAATTTGAACTTGTTTTCATGATGTTGGAAAAATAACATTTTTAGTACATGATGAATTTTACTTAATGAAAATGACTTTTCAGAAAAATTTATCAATTCAGAGAAATTATACACTACACCCCCTTGCCCTTATTAAAAAGAAAACAGAATCAAGAAAGCAGAGGTATTTGTCTCAGGGAATGAAGTTACTGGCTTAATTGTCTAAATCTTGTTAGCTTTTGGGGCTTAGGATTTTTTTTTTATAAAATTCATTTTATTCCTGATAAGAACTTGAAAAATGGAATTGCTAGATTGCTGGTAGTGACCATAAATTTGGCTGTGAGGCAAAGTACTGCTGTGCTAAACTTCATAGATTGTTCAAAAACTGGGATGAACTTGCTCTGTGCTTTACTTATGGAAATCCTTAAGATTAGTTCACTGGGATGAATAGATATTAAAAAAAATTAGGTTTTTGTTTCCATTAAAAATACCAGTATTTGGGACCAAAAAAAAAATGAGACATCAAGTTATAGCATATGTGGATTATGTTGAGGATAGTGAGACAGTAACATACGTGGAAGGTGGAAAATGTGGTTAATAGAATTTTTAACCTTCTTTAATCATCACTTGATCATAGTTCTTATTCTGAGTAAGTGCTTTCTTTTTGTAGATGTAATCTATGTGGTAGTCATAGCAAATCAAACTCAATTTTTAGTTACGTGTGATTCTGTGTTGGTTATTTCATGTAGTCCATTAGATAGAGTAGAGCTTGCTATTCTATTCCACAAAAATCTTATTATATTTTTGCCTTTCTTTATATCCCCAGAATTTAGGACAGTGTTTGGAACACTGTAAATTTCTAATAAATGATTATTGATTATTGTCATTTTTAGCATACAACAAAGGACATATTTCTCTGAAAGAATTTATTTTAATGGCAAAATGGGTTAATCCTTAAATAAATTTTCATTTTTCTTTTTTGAATTTTATTTTTAAATAAACATTATCAACAGTTTAAAACTAAAAATAAAATTTTCATTTCATTTACCATAATAAACTATGAAATGAAACAAAATGTAAATCCATCCTTACACAGTTGTTGGGGAGCTTCCCCTTGAAAATTTGATCCATTTGTAACTCTAAAGAGATACCGTCTTTGAAAGATTAATTTCCTTTTTGTTTTTAGATAGCAAATTCCATTAGTAAATATTCCTTGATGAGAAGTGATTACTTTTGCCATCTATTCACCTATTAAAAAACTCCAACTTTTCTTACAAAGGATCTAAGTGAAATATAAGACCAGTGAATAGCTGTTCACTTTGGGTATAAAACCTTTAAAGTACTGTTTCTGAAATCAGAGTGTATACATGATAGAATTTGATTGAGATTATGTGGTAAATATTAGTCATAATGGTTTAATTAATACAATTTTTGGAGCAAAACTTCTCTCTTGATTCACAGAAATTATGTGTTTTACTTTGATTAACATTAATGATGTGTTCTGCATGAAACACACTGAAGAGAGATCTATCTCTGTCTCTTTACTATTTAATTCACTTCACTTTCTAGATTGATTTCAATGAAACAGATGATAGGTTTAATTCAAAATCTATTTCCTTTTCAAATCTTTGAATATCATTTCTTTTTCTTTTTTTAAAAATTGATTTATTTATTTACTTTTAGTTTACAAGATTTGGTTCCACAGTCCCTTGAGTTTCAAATTTTCTCCCCTCCCTCTTTCTCCCCTTCTCCCCCATGGTGGCATGCAATCGAGTATAGGATCTGCAAATACTTTCACACTGGACATTAGTCTGGTTGTATAGAAGGGTTGTAACCAGTGGAGTGAACAATGGGAAAAAAGAAAGAAAGAAAATCAAACATGGAAAAGAACAAGAGCATGTAGTTTGCTTCAGTCTCTATTTAAACTATGTTCTTTCTAGATCTTTCTCTGAATGTAGATATCTCCTTCCATCCTGAGACTTGTAGAGTGGTCTTATAACTGTGCATTGCTGAGAAGAGTCCAGTTTTTTTATCATTTCTTTTTCAAATGAGAACAGTTAGATTATTGATATCCCAGCTTTTGCTCTGGCAAAATCCATTTTGTCTACTTGTTTTGTCATTTGGGAAGGTTTGGAATACCAAAGTCTAATACAAGGAAACATGAAGAACATAACAAGAGAATACAGCAAGTCATTTTTGTTGAGGTGATAAAACTTACCAAAAATGAAAGACCGTCAGGAAGGATGGTACAAACAGGTCAGGTCCTTTCTAACCACAGGAATTGGAAAGAGGTTGATTTGAATCTGATGTCATACAGACAGACCACAATAACAGAAAAGTTGGGTAGGTGTAAAGCAATTAAGGGGGAAAAGGGATAGAAATGTAACAAAGTAAAAGATCTGCAGTTTAAGGAATCCTGTTTCCCAGTAAAAGACAAGAAAATAAACCTCTTTTTCCAGAATTAATTTTTTTCCCTCAGTATGGAGACAAAATAAGGTTAGGGTTTATAGGATATGATAAATTCAAGAAAAAACAATAGGGCCGAAAAGAGGTCCCAAAATGCAGTTATTTTGTAAAAGAACTCAGAGAAGAAGATGCAGATTTTTTTTTCTTTGCAGAAGCAATTAGATGGTACAGTAGACAGAGGGTTGGTCTTGGAATAAGAAAGACCTGACTAAGTTCAATTGAGTCCTCAGATGTTTATTAGCTGTGTTATCCAGGGCAAGTTGTGTAACTCATCTGCCTCAGCTTCTTCAGCTGTAAAATGGGACAATAAAAACACCTACTCCCCTATATTAGCAAGTACCCTGGCATACCCAGAATGACCTTCTGGCACAGGTTATTTTTATTTGCTTTACAAAGGAAAGACAGCTTTAAAGGAGTTAACAATTCTACTTTAATTACAGAGAAAGAAGTGAATATAGAAAATACAAGCAGAGAAATTAGCATAAAGACCAACAGAGAGGGCTCCAGCTGTCTGAGTAAAGCAATATTGCAGTACACTTTACATACATCACTGGATCAAGGGAGCACAGACATCTAAGCAAATGGTACTGAACAAATGGTAATCCAAAGATCCTTCTTGTGAGCAAATCCCCAAAGCAAAACACCAGTTTCCCAGAAAATATTACAAAGACTCAGCATCTGATTGGTTGAGCACCAAGAAGCTTGAAAATCTTCATCCCTCAGTACTTCATTGGAAACTCCCCATAACCCAGAGCCTGATTAGCTCTGGGCCAGGCCTCTATGTGTCTATTAATGGGCAGGAAAGATCTTCAGATGCCCTTAACATTACATCCTCAGAGTTAAGAGAATAAAATGAGCTAATAGTTACAAAGTGGACGGGACCTAGCATGTGGTGCCTGGCTAAATATTATTTCTTTTCTTCCTCCTTCTTTATCAATTGGCATTGATTGTAGCATCTGATACAGAGAAAGATGTTCAAAGGTAGGTGATAAAGTGGAAAAAATTCTGGACTGGAGAATAAGCCCATTCCAGGACACAAAAAAGAAAAGTGATTTCCAATCCTAGCTCTGTCACAAAAATGCCTAATCAAAAAAGAAGTTTCTGCACCAATAAAGAAGTTGGTTGAATCTCAGATGTCCCTGACAGTTCTCGAACTTTATGCTTAGTACTGGAATTTTTTCCACTAAATTTATGTGTGCCATCCAGAAGCCCATGACCTTACTGAAATTATCATCAAGAATTCCAGTCGGGAGTGTGCTGGTAAATCTTTAACAACTGGCTCTTGAGAAGGAGTGGGGGGAAGAAAATATACACAAGACTCATCAATTTAATTTGTGTTAACATTTTCTCTATCACTTGCATAAATCTAAATAGTCAACAATAAAATAAAAACCTGATTTGTAGCTTTTCCTGCTTTGCAAATTGAACATGTACATATCGAAAATTTAACAATTGATTTTGGCTTTGGTAAGCTGGTTGAAACTGCTTTAGGACACTACTAATTCCAAACTTTGCAGTAATACTTTTCCGATACCACCCAATAGGCAACACTTGATAAAGTGAAGTCTTGGAATTAGTGTCATCTATATGTGACTTTTGGCTAGTGACTTACCTTCTTTCTGACTTATTTTCCTTACTAATAAAACAATAAAAATAATACAACTTGTTCCCAATATTTGTGATGCAATGAAAGGTCTCCATTTTTTAAAACTTAGAATTGAAATGAATGCTCAGAGCCAAGTAAATGCTGCCATGTGCACTTATTTTTTTTTTGTTATTGAACCTATTATCTCTAAATTTTATATATATATTTTGTGCTAAGAGTGTTGTTATTTCCTGTGATTGTTACTCATGGAACAAAATGCACCTTTTATTTTTGATAATAGCTAAAGCAAATTTAAACAAAAAGGAAATTTAAAATCTAGTGGAAATGCTCATTTAAAAATCGTATGCAACTATGGTCCTTACCTTATTCAGTAAGCTGGTTGTGTTAAAAAAAATGGCATTTTTAAAAATTTAAATTCAGAGCAGGATTGCTCAAGACATAAGTAGAATTGGTGTTTGCTTAATATTAAGAATCTCCAAAGCAGCTTATGGCTGCAGTAAACTTAAAGTTAAGTGCTAGAAAAGATATGATCCAGGCTGTTGCAGCGGTTCTCAGACTAAATTGTATTCATATAAAAATTTGAGTAGCATGTTCACCTGGTGGAACATCCAGTTTGAAGGGACAGTTCAGTGGGTTCCCTGCTGATTTTTTTTTTTTAAAGAGAGTATCATCAAGCAAAGCTCATAGCTATGTCCACACACAAAAAATTATTTTAATTCAGAAAAGACGTTGAATTAAAAAAAAAAACTATCATGACATCAACTCACCAATTTAACTATACAGTTTCTTTTTTCAAATTGGTATTTATACATTTTTGTGTGATAATATTGTAGTCTTTATTGTTTTTCTGAAGCAAAACTGTTAACTGGGAGTTTGGGGGCTGAGGTGAATTGAGTGAAGGAAGTTCTATGAGGGAAAAGTCCCTAGGAGAATAAGCCCATCCCAGGACACCATGAGGTTTCTCTGAATTGTATTAGTCCATGCTAGGAAGGTAAGCCTGCCCTTTTTCTGAATGGCTGGATCCTCTCACCATCTCCATTTATGGGAAAATGCCTAGGTCAGTGATTTTCATTCCTTTCAGGGCTTTATGTATAACTTTAAGTATAAATCTACCTTCTTGTCCTTCCTATCATCAACCCCAACCTCCTAGTCTGATTTTCAGCTTCCTCTTTTATGTCATATTTTTCTATTAGAATGTAAGCTCCTTGAGCACAGGGAGTATCTTTCTGTTTGTAGTTTTATTTCCAACATTCAGCACATTTCCTGGAAAATAGTTAATAAATATTTCCTGAATTGACTTGGTAGGAGGTAAAGAAGGTAGGGTAGTTGATGTGAAGGAGAGGAAGGTTGTCCTAGGACAGGGCTTTTAGTGCCTTCTAAATTTTTCATCTTTGGGGAGTTTTAGCAGCATGACTTTAGATATGGATACATGTCTTCTTAAAAAAAAATCTGTCTGCTCAGTTCTAGGGGTTGAAGATAAAGAATTCGACAGAAACAGTTTTCATTTTCTAGAAACTTACAATATAAGAAGTCCGGGAATGGCATGGAAATAGATTTTAAAGATCGAGCTTCACTTATTGCATTAAATTAGATATTTATATAATATATGTAAAGCAAGACTCATAGGAATTAAATTCTTTCAATTCACTGGAATTATTTACTTTTAAAGCTAATAGAAATTGACCTATACACTTTTGAATTCTTTTATTTTTTTACATTCCCAATATAATCGATATACATGATATGAGAGTTGCCATTTTTTTTGTTTAGGAAAACAAAGACAGTAGTTGCTTAAATATTTCTAAGTTTATTTTTAAGTATTCCTTTTGATTATATGTAAAAACAGTTGAGATTTCATTTATATGTAAAGGATTTTGATCTTGATATTACATTAAATAAAAGAAAAAGAAGAACCAAGAGATCATTCTGAAGTCCTAAAATCACATTTTACTCATAGGAGGAAGGGTATAATAAATAAAGTTTTAGTAGGATCAACCTTCTTCCTTCTTAGGGGTAGCTAGGTGCTGCAGTGAATAGCACTGGCCCAGAGTCAGGAGGCCCTGAGTTCAAATTTGACCTCAGATACTTGATCAACACTTACTAGCTGTGTGACCTTGGACAAGTCACAACCCCAATTCCCTTGCCTTCTTCCCTAAAAAAAATAAAACTTCTTAATAATTGTAATAATAGTAATGATTAATAATAATTATGCTTTCACAGTTTTTTTTTCATGATGTGCCACTGAGAAGCACCAGCAAGTGGGAAATAATCACTCAAGTATCCATTTTAAATAAAATGGTGTGTTAGGGGCAGCTAGGTGGCACAGTGAGTAGAGCACTGGCCCTGAAGTCAGGAGGACCTGACTCCAGCCTCAGACACTTGACACTGAACAAGTTGTGTGACTTTGGGCAAGTCACTTAACCCCAATTGCCTTGCTTTCCCCCCTCAAAACAACAACAACAAAAACAACAACACAGAAAACAAAGTGTGTTAGAGTAGATTGAGGGCTGACCTTGAAATCCGGAAAATGACCTGGATATTCCACCTCTAATATGTACTGGTTCTGTGACTCTGAGCAGGTCACTTAACCTTTCATTATGGTGGGCAAATCTTTAAAACTGTTTCAAAGAAGATTCTGATCTGCATTTTTCTTTTCCAGGGAGTTTGCTATCCCAATAAAATAACAGATCCAGGTCCTATCTTTTTGTCCAAGGTTGAATAGTTATATATTCACCCTTAGGACCAAAGTGAAGTGTCAGAAAGAAAGAAAAAATCAGAAGTAAAGAAAGTTTTATGAGCAATAAAAAAAAAAATTACTTCATGGGGCCTTTCTTCAACTATTTCAGGTGCAGAAAATACATTACACTACAAAGGAAAGCAACTATTCTAGAACATGAAATCACTGGTCAAGTCCAGGAATCAAAACCTGGGGAAGTTATTTTGATAACCTGCTACTTTTCTGAAACTCTAATTTCAATTAGCTTTTAGTTACAACTCCAGAATTCTGCAAATTGCAGTATTCCCACCCCCTCTTTTTTCCCCTTCTAATACAAGAAGCCCTTCCTCACCCTTCTTAATTCTACTACCTCTCCTCTGTTAATGATCTACTGTTTACCTTGTCCATTGCTTCTTCCTACATTTTATTTTTGGTTTTTTCCATTAGATTGTAAACTCCTCAATAGCAAGGACCATTTCCTTTTGTATCCCCAACTCTTAGCACAGTGCCTGGTACTTAGTAGGTGTTTCGCGTATCATTACTGATTGATGAAAGAGGAAGGGAAAGAAACAAGTCAACGATGTGCCGAGCCCTGTACTAAGTGCTTTGCCTGTGTTATCTCATTTGATCAATAAAACTACCTGTGAAGTACATAATAGTATTATCTCTAATATACAGTTGAGGAAATTCATGCTGAAAGTGAGTAAATGACTTGTCAAAGGGCACATAGTAATAAGAGCTTTAGGTCATATCTGAACTTAGGTGTTTCTGGCTCTAGGTCCAGCCCTCTATCCATTATGCCACCAAACTGCTTTACCTTTACTCTTCATCTCATCACTCAGCTGAGAGACCTAAGTGACTGGTACTCACCCTTTCAGTCTTGTCTTTTAATCCTCTTTTGTAATCTGTTTTATATAACCAAAACGTATTTTACTTGTTATTATCTCTTCTTCAATTCTGCCCTCCTTCTTAAACTCCATTTTTCTTTCTCCTGCCCTATTTCCCTCTTGATTTTTTTATATCATATGCTAAATTTTGTGTGTGTGTGTGTGTGTGTGTGTGTGTGTGTGTGTGTGTGTGTTTGTGGGTGCAAATGAGAGAGAGATTCCGTTTCTCATTCTTCTTTCTCTATTCATTTTTCCTTCCTTTTTCTTTCCTCTCCTAAAGGAAAAAAAAATACCACTCAAAGTATAAAAACAGATATGTGTTCTATTTTACAGTTCTTTGTCACTTTAGTTTGACAAACACACTTTGAATGTGGTTTGGGAAGGCATAGGGATTAGGAGAATAACCACACAGTGTAGCCAAGAAGAGACTTCCAAAATGTCCCTCCATCCGCTGCACTTCTTCTTAAGTTTCCTATTCTCTCCTCTCAGAGTGCTAAACAACCATAGCCAATAAAAGTTGGTTGGGATTTTATTTTTCACTGTGTACCTCTGTCTATAATAGCCAATTTTCAGCTGGCTGAGGTAGTTGTTATTGGAAATGGATGAATCTGGGCAAGCACAGTGGACCCAGGTCTCTTAAGTATACACTCTTGGCAATCCTGATAAAATAGGCTGGATTCTGTCCTGAGCACATCTGACTTGAACAGAGCTCATCAATCTCAGGTTTGCATTCTAGGAATTCATTTTTCTATGTTCTTAAAATATCTTGATCCCTTCACATAATGCAAACTTACTCTAATATAATTTATCACATATAAGCACCTATCACTTAATATAATTTAATCCTATTCTAATGCAATTTTAAAATGTGTTCAGTGAGATTATTATAAAAGTAAACAAGACATTAGTAGATAGAGAAATAGCCTCAGAGAGTAAGATGGAGTTTAAGTCTTGTGTTTGACAAATATTGGTTGCATGACCCTGAGCAACTCTCTGCAGACTATAAATTGCTGAGCAGGTGCTGATCTGCATTGGTCAAGGGGATTTGCACATCAAGCATTCCCTGTGCCAAAGAAATCTCAGGGGCAGATCAAAAAACATGAATTATTCTTATTTTCTTAGTTCTGTTGCAGTTTTTTCTAATGAAATGACACAAG
The DNA here is from genome assembly GCA_028627135.1 of Pseudochirops cupreus. Lineage (NCBI taxonomy): Eukaryota > Metazoa > Chordata > Mammalia > Diprotodontia > Pseudocheiridae > Pseudochirops > Pseudochirops cupreus. Next base: position 178,889,782 of record CM053580.1, on the reverse strand, counting down.
GTGATGTGCGGTGAAATAATATATATAGATTCTACTTACAAAATAACTGAGCATATCAAAATAATACATTTATTTTTGTGTAATGTCTCCCCCTTTGTTCTTGGAAAGAAATAATTTTGCATTTAATTCAGAGATAATTGGTAATCATAGAATAAAATAATATTGCCTTCAAAGTTTTTTTCTCAATGTTTTGTATGACTTCATTTTGAAATACTTATTGTTTCCATTAAAATTCATATGGAATATATCTGAAATATGGAATAAAATAAAGAATACTGGTGCTTTCAACAAGGAAAAGGTATTCAAAGGAGAACTTGTGTCTAGAATTTCTCTAAATTTTAGGGGGTTTTGTTTTTGTGTGAGGAGGTAGGGGACAGTTGAACATATTTTTGATATAACTTAAATAAAAGTCATTGTGAAATTCCTAAAATCCTTCTTGCAGATGAAGGAATTAAATGTTTGAATTTGGTAGTCAACATAATGACTATGGTTTGCTTTTTTTTTCTTTTTTAAAAACAAATCCTATTGGACAGCAGTGTTAACACAAATGAAATGTTCATTCTTACAATAGCTACAGTTTAAGGAGTTTATAACTGCTAATGAACAGCTAGCATTTCAAAAGTAATTTTTGTATCATCTTTTCTATTAGCACAGTACCTGAAAAAATGAATACATCTATGTAAATACATGCAAATAAAGTCCGAGTCTAATTTTATTTTGTTTGTGTGACTTCAACCACATTGTCTATGTCATGTTTCACAAGTGATAAAATAGAACATTTACATACAGTAGTCATATCTTAATGGAGCCCTAAAATTGTCTCCAAATTTCACATTCATATGATTTCATTCATCAGGGCCATGTTGACAAATTTGTTTCAAATATCTTTTTAATCTTCTTAAAGTGTGATTCATCAACAGAGGAAGATAACTTAATTGTTTCACCATTGGCTATATGCATGCTTTGAGAAACATTTAAGGCTGTTTGCATTACAATGGTCTTCTTTAGCTTCAAATAACTTTAATTTCATTATTCCCTCTCTAGAATTTTTTTTTTCAAAATCTAATGTTTTCCACTATTAAGTAGGAAGTTGTTAGAGGGACTAATAAAACTCTGCAAAATTAACTGTATTTTAGCATGTGTACCATAATTAAGAGCTTTATAAAAAGGAAGCCTTATAATGGATATAATTTCCATATAGAAAATTTCTCTTTAATAATTCTACTGGCTTATGATATTATCAAAATGCATATCTTGACTTCTAATCCCCTCAAAGCTCACTTAAAATGAGTTAAGGTAACTTTTCAAGGTGTGCCAACATAATGGTCCCACCTTCAGACTTGTCCACCCCTGATCCCATTAGCATTGCCTCCTGCCAATTGTATCATGAGGATCCCTAGGCCTTTAAATCATTCTTGCCACTTTAACTACTTATTGAAAATGAAAAGAGAGGCATAGGGGTGGAATTAGAAGAAAATATAGTTCTGGAACTCTTTAGCCCCTGGGATAGGAGAAATTCTTCTAATCCAGAATGGGGAACCTATGGCATAGAGGATACATTGACCTTCCAGGTCCTTGGGTGAGCTTCTTAACTGAGTACACGTTTTACAGAACAAAACCCTTTTATTAAAGGGATTTATTTTGTGAGGTTTGGATTCAGTCAAAGAGTCACACCTGAGGACCTAAAGGGCCACATGAGGCCTCAAGGCCACAGGTTCCCCACCCCTGATCTAATCTTGGGAAATTGTTGTCAGGGAAAAAAGAGTTAAGGTGCCCAGAACTCTGCATATCCATGCCCATCAGTGTTTGCAGTTCCTGTACATTTATATAAAATAAGATATGATAGCTATAGAAGTAATACCTATCTTCTAGCTCTATTTAAAACATCCACTTTTTATGAAGAATATTGAGATAAAAAGTTGAAGTTTTTAAAGTAAAAATTAAGATAATAATATTTTTAAAAACTAGTAATTCCAGAAGCTGTTTAAGAAAGGAACGAAGGGAAAGAGAAATCGAGTTTATCAGATTTTCTTTATTAGATTCAATGCCATAGTGGGATAAAATTCCTGAAAGCTGTTTTTGTGAAAAAGGTACCTGGAAATATAGTCACAAGTCAGATCTATTGCCACAGAACTCTCTCTCTCTCTCTGACTCCATAACCAAACAAACTAGTCACACTTGCCTCTCCAGTTGCTTGGCAGCCTGGAGATACCAATTCTATCCATGAATAAGAACAACATTTCTTTTCATTTATTTTCAAATCCATTTTTAGAAATCCATTTACATGCATCTTAAATCTTATTCTATGTGGGTATTCTTCTGTAGAATCATAGATTCATCTTAGCCGACCATGAATTCATGCTTGGTCAAAACCCTTGCAAACACATATCCCTTCTGTTTAGGATGATCTGACAGAGTGATTTGAGTGCTGACAGAGAACAGTAGAAAGGGAACACAAACCAAATGGTATTTTTCAGACCAGTCAGTGCTAAGAATATTGCTTTAGTTTTCAGACCACATGATATAAATTAACAGTCCTTCAAATCAGAGTTGGCAGCAATCAAGTATCAAAATAAATGGATGCTTCAGAAAGAGTCACAGAATCAAAACACTGGGTCCAGGCATGAAAAGTTCAGCCAATTACAGCCAATTATTTGGACTTTTATTTACCTATGTTTTGATAAACTCTAAATATTGAGAAATATTGACCTGACTCTTGAGATTTCTTCATTTTTTTCCCCTTCAGGTATTTAGCATTGCATGTTTTGGATGATATCCTTACTCTTGTCTTTTGTCTTACCAATCAGAAATGAAAAAAGACAATAGTCACCAAATTATGGGTACCAAATGATTTTTTAAAGTCACATCATGATTTTAAAATAGCAATTGATTTTCTAAAAACTTATGTTTTACATTCACCCTCTTATATTGAAAGTAATTATAGGAACAGAATCTGGGACTGCATCTGATCTATGTAGGGCAGAGAAATTAGAAGTGTTCCCTGATAATGAGGAATAGTTGAGAATGTCTGAGCCTAACAAGGCTGAGTCACAACCTACACATCATTTTACATCCATTAACTATGTATCATTACAATTCTGGCCACTTCAACACATATACTGAAATTCTTGTTTGTTCTTTTAAAATGTATTATCTTAAATTTCATTTGGGAAGTTAGTAGTGCATACATATTGATAGCTACAAATTAATCTGAAAAATGAACTGCACATCAAATACGTCTAGCATGTAAGACATTTATATAAAGTTTTTAGTGATTTTTAAGGTAACTTTTTTTTGAAAGTTCTGATCCTTTAAACTTCTATTTTTTTCTTTAGCTTTTTCATCGAATGCTCTGGTTTCCCTTGTGTGTAATTTTTTTCTTATTCTAAATTACATAATTCTAGATTTTATTAACTCGGCAGTTAACATAATTGTGTGACTTAAATAAGTCATGTAGCTTCACTGAACTTCAATGTCCTTATCTTCAAAATGAGGGTTTTGATGAGGCAGCTTCAAAGATCCCTTCCAGCTATTATCCAGTGATCCTTAGGACAATTAGAAATGTCCCATTTCTGACTGGAGATAGAGGAAAAATATCCTTCTGAACCTCTCCAGATTTCCTAAATCTCATCTGAATGTCTTTTCCTCAGAAAGATGAATAGAGGATAAATCTCTCTTTACCCTTAAACAGTCCACACTGGTTTTCAGAGTGTGAAACAGTCTGGCATGTTACAAAAAGCACTAAACTTGGATTTGGAAAAATTCAGTTTAGATCCTTTGCAAATGTGTTATCTTAAACAAGTCATTTGATCTCTATCAACTTCTATTTATTCATCTAAAACTGGCATAAAAATTCCTGCATTATTTATTCCATGTGATCATTGTGAATAGTAAGTGAGATAGAGTACATGAAGTGCTTTGTACATTTTTCTAACTGCTAACTATTAAAAATGCACAAAGTACTTATATATACAATATGTAATATATATGTTATTATATATTATATAATTACATATCATGTAGACTAATTTAGTTGTATACGTGTATACACATACACATCTATATGTATACATTCACATACACACAAATGTATGTGCATCTATCTATATTTCTCTGCATTTTTAGTTCAAGGTCATTTCTGTGTATTTCACACAGACACACACACACACACACACACACAAAACAAGAAAATGTAACAAGATATGCATGGTAAATAAGAATAAAACTCCCATGCTTGAAATTATATTTAGTTTTGGCTGCCTGACTTCTGGAAGGTAGAACAGATCTATGAAAGTCTTGAAATTAGTTGATGCATGGCAAAGCAGAATGTCCCATTTTAAAATGCAATGTTGATTTAAATTAAACTATTCTGAGTTGATGCATGGAGAAGAGGAAGAGACAGTGATGTATCAAACATGATAAGTGAATTTGAAAGTTTGTAAGTAGTCTCCTATCCTGTGAAATATTTTCCATTAGTAGAATCTAATAATGCAGAACAGTGTTTTGCCCTTAGTAGGTTCTCAGGACAGCAGCCAGCCTATTTGAATAGGATTGCCAAAACTGTACTTAAGAGAGTTGGGTCCAATTGTCCTTGCCTAGATGCATCCATTTACTTTAATAACTACCCTGGGCAGTTGAAAATTATCTTTTATAGACCTAAGTGCTTTGTGGAAAATGAAACTATTAAAAATGATTATGCTTAGAATTCTGAGGAGAATACGTGAGGAGTTTGATGGAAGGATATTGGAAGCAAGAAGTTGTTGGTGATAAGTTGCCCTATTTTGTGCTGAGACACACTGAATTGGTGTACTCTGTGTGATTCATGTGTTTGTACCAAACCAACATCTGGTAGAATATCCATGTGAACTTATGTGTAGACACATATGTGCCCATGCATGTGTTTGTGTATATAAGTCAATCCATTAACTAGCATGTTTTAAGATGCCAAGTACTATGCTAAGTGGTGGAAATACAAAAGAAAACAACCACAGAAAAGTTACTGCCCCCTCCCCACACAGAACTCAGATTCTAATGCTATAGACAAAAAGGATCTAAAATTTATATGGTTTGAAAAGAATTTTCCCTATTACTTCAGTAGATAAATTATAAGCTATTATGCAGAAGCTAATTTTTTTTCTGATTAAGTATACTATCTACATTGTTCAAGTCAAAAATAGTTTCTCTCTTTCTCTCCCCCCACATATATGTACATATATATTATTTACATATGCATATATTATACAGACATATGTATGTTATATTCATACACACATGTGCAAATACACTATATTTACACTATCTATCTATATAAAGTGTGCATAGGTATATATGTTTTATTATGATAATAAGTAGTATTTATGTGGAACTTTAGGGTTTGCAAAGCACTTCACAAACATCTCATTTTATTTTCACAGCAACCCTAGACAGAAGGTGCTATTATTATTACCCTTTTATGGATGAGAAAATTGAAGTAAACAAAAATTGAGTGACTTGCAAAGAGTCACACTTCTAGAAAATATCACTGGGCAAGATTTGAACTCAGGGACTTCTGATTTGGGGTTCAGAGTTCCATCCATTGCACCTCCTTGTAGCCTCAGTATATGTGTGTGCATAAGGTGTTCCAAGATAATAATGCCATTTTAAGCCTAAACACCTTATATACTATTTGGACACATTATACATCCATATAAATTCATTGTGTGTATACATATATGTGTATGTGTGTGTGTGTGTGTCTGTATCTGTACAAATGTGTATTATGTGTATACACACATTTCTAACTTGTGATTTCACTAATGTAACTTCTGTGAGTTAACCCCCTCTCCAAAAACCTTCAACTCTTCTAACATATAGTTTTAGAAAGTTTCCTTGGGCACTGAGAGCTTAAGTGATTTTCTTAGGATCAAATAGCCAGCCAGGTGGTGTCAGAAGCGGAGCTTCTTACTCTGCTGCCTCTCTGTATCTTTGTGTGTGTGTGTGTGTGTGTGTGTGTGTGTGTGTGTGTGTGTGTGTGTGTGTGTGTATGTATGTGTATGTATGTATATGTATATATGTATGTATATGTATATATACACACACTCATCCAGGCATAAATAAAATAAGAGTAAAACCTTTCGGTCTGCATGACATCAATTTAATGCTTCAAAAGAGAGAGAATCAAATACTCTGGTGCAGGCACCATATCTCTACAAAGTCCCAAAACTCCATACTTTTTTTTACTTTTGTTCACTTATACACTATGAATAGACTTCTTGCTAGTGTCTTAGTTTTCTTTTATCACTTAAAGTGAGACATGTATGCTCCATTAGATGGGTAGGAGATTAATAAATGGTTGTTGAACAGATTAACCTATTTTTATCTGCTTGAACAAAGTAGATAATATACATTCCTCACAAACTTTTTTTTTAGCTTTTCCACAATAGGCTATAATTTATCTACTGTATAATAATAAGACAAAATGTAATCATTAATGAAAGAAAGTCATTTTGCTTTTGTTGAAATCAAAACACTACATTTATGTAATAATTACCAAGCAAGAAAATCTAGAACCTATGATTCACATTTTTTTTATATTCTTTGTTAATGACAAAACCCTCTGAAATTTTGTTGTAATGCAAGGAATTGGTTGAACTGTGATACAAAATTAGGTTCCTATAGCTGAAAGTTTAGATGCCTGGGACTTTATAGAACCTTAGATAACCCTTTAGATACTCTTAAAACCCAGTGCAACATATAGCCCTTGAGGTCAGCACTGTTTCTTTTTTTTTTAATTTTTGCATTTGTACAATTTGTGCACAATTGGCTAATATTTGCCAAATTGAATACAAAAGTTATACAGCCTTCAAAACATGTCAACAGAAGTTGTTATACAGGTGCATTCATTGATTATCTAGTAGAACCTTGAAAGAGAGAATACTAATTTATAAAGCATAATCTAAAAGAACAATGGCACATCTAATTAGAGAAAACCCGCAGGCAATATTGATAGCGAAGACAAAACTTTCCCCAGTCCTTTCCCAAAAATATGATATTCTGTGGAATCCAACATCATATTATTCAAGAGTTTAAAATCGGGATTTTGAGAAAATTCTACTATATTGTGATAGATATAGATATATGTGTCTCTCTTTACATATATACATATATATTCTTGCATGGAAAGAGTACATTTATTGGTGTTTTGTCCCTTTGTCTTTATAGCACTTTAAAATTTTCTGCATTTGAAAGCATTTTTGTCATGATTCCTTCACTATCTCAATGGTCTAGGCTTGTATAAAAAGAGAAAATTAGCACCCAGTGCTAAAGATGATATTAATTTAAGGGTGAGGAATAGAAAGAAAAAAATGACTTTTTTCTAAAAGAAAAAAATCCCCTTCAATGACCCCTTCTTCCCTCTCTACCTTCCATGAACTCTCTTTGCAGTCTGAGCCACACGAATGGGCTGTTATGGTTTATGAAGCAATTTCATGCATATCATCTCACTTAATCTTTGTGACATCCCTATGAGATAGCTCTAGAGGGTGGACAGGTATCTCAGTTTTGTAGATGAGAGACTAAGTCTAACAAAGGTTAAGTGATTTGTCCAGTTATATAGCTTGTAGTTGCACAAGTCAGAACTTAATCCTCTATATTCAAAGGCCATTGCTCTTTCTCATATACACTGCAGTTTGAGAATGCTAGATAGAAGATCGATAGATAGATGGATAGATAGATGGATGGATGGATATAAATACACACAGGCACACACACATCTGCCTTTCATGTTAATTTTGTGTGGAGATACACACACAGATACAACTCTGCCTCCAAAATGTAACCCTGAATTTGAAAGAATTGGCTATTAAAATATAGACTTCCCAGTCTCATATATTATTACACTCTCATAAAGGTAATTACCCTTGGAAGAAAGTGTATGTCTCCGAAGTCAAAGAACCTGGGTCCAAATCTTGGCCTTTGACACTACTTGTGACCTTAGTCTCTAATTCCTCATCAATAAAATGAAATGTTTGGTTTAGAAGACCTCTGAGGTCCCTTCCAGGTCTAAAATATAGCTGGAGGCACTTCCCCCAATACAATTATCCATAGTACTTTTCTAGATGACAGCTTTCTGGACACATTGTTTTACTTATTCACTTATTTTAGACAATGTTCAGTAAGTATTGTACAATAATATTACCCTAATATTTTGGACCAAACACTGTTATTGACTATTGCATTAAAGGGGAAACTATCTCTGATTTTCTGATCTTTTTGACTATAATTTTTTTTTCAAATAATGTATTTTTACTGATAATACTGTTGAAATCATTAACATGCGATGAAGCATCCAATTATTACATATCCCACTGTTTTCATTTTTGGCAGATTGTCAACCCTAGGATTTGAAACAAGCCACACAATGTGAATGGTCTCTCTTTTGTAAATAGCTTGGGTGGGCTGACATGCCTACTGGCTTCCTTTGGTTTCCTTCAGTTGCATGTAAATTCAAATAGCACGAGCTATATAAATCCAGAAGGTTTTAAAACTACTTCTATTGCAAAGGGGGATTCTTGGAGGATTTGCCCTTATATATGCTCTTTTTTATTTCTATTTTCCTCCACAAATCTGAAGACTGGCACTGAAACTTGCTTTTTCCAAAAGAAAATTCTATTCCTTTAAAGACTAAAAGAAAGCAGTCTTTTTTCAAGTTAAAAAAAATACACAAAGGGCGCTTACTCTTTAGTTTTGCTATTTAAAGATTCTTTTGGGCAGTATACTCAAAAATGTCAAAAGTATGGCAGCATAGGCAGCTCTTAGAAAAATTATTCTGGTCCTACTTTTTTGTATCATTCTCGATATCAAGTGTCTTTCTGGTTCTTTGTTATAATATTTCCTTTAAAAATACCTTTTTGTTAGGAGGAATAATCACTGTAAATAAAGAATGTACATCCATGAAAAAAATTCCCCTGTGTTTTTTTTTCTTTTCTACACTCTTAATCAGGAAATGGCACAAGTAGAACAATGGCCAATGACAAAATTTGAAAAAGGTCATATGTCATAACCAAAACCAATGTATTTTACTGAGTGATCTAATCCTCCTATGAGGTCAATACTGGCAGCAAAAGATATTGTGAGGAAGTGTTCTCTTGGGCAGGTTATAGTATGACACCGTTTTTTTCACTCTTTATTACTGCTCCAATCCTTTCTTAAATATGCATATCTCATTTCTTTTCTCCTATTATACCCAAATTGTGTCCTTTCTTTCATCCATATGCAACTTTCCTCAAATCTGTATATTGTTATCTTTAACCCTTTGCCCCTAACCAGCCAAAAAGCATTTGCAGATTGCATGAATGGTGGAATCAAATCAAGATTACTCTTAATCTTGAAGTTGGAAGAATATGTATGTCATTACCTAATCAGCAGTTGCTTTGCTATGATAGTGTCAGAGGGATCTTCTCTTTTTCAGATGTTCTCAGTACTTCTCTTAAATATGTAGTTATTTTCAGTTCATATTTCAACCATCTCATTTGAAAGAGTTCTTTCTGGTATTTTGCTTCTCATTCAAAACCTATTATAAAAACCATGATGCTAACCAAGGTGCTACTCAATACCTCAAAGGGAACCTAATTATAGTTATTTCAGTGTCTGATGCTACCTTTGCCCCCTGGACATGATATCAGTATCTTGACTAGCTATCATATGAAATTGTGGGAAGATAAGTTGCATTTTTAGAACCTTGTACTAAGTCAGAACACCTTACTTACTCACATGCTAAATACACAGGGAAGAGGATGCAGAAGATTCTGGAGCAGAATTGCAGTCCTGCAGCCATACATATCCCTAGAAATAATTACTGTTTCCTCCATTCATTGCATTTTTTTTTCTTCAGTGATTTTTTTTTATTTGAGGAGAGTTGACTTAGTCTTTTCCTAAAATCAGCAGTTGCTAATGTGGCCAAAAACAAAATCCATCATATTTCCAGGTGACATACAAGGTGGTGGTGCTTTGCTAATACCTGAGATGAAAGAGAGAACATAAAGGGTAGTTGGAATAGGTTTTTTTGTAGGGAGATTAAAACTCTTTTCAGAGTAGAGCTATTGGTGATCTCTTGGGATTTTTAATCTACAAAAAAAACAAACAAACAAAATCTACTGAACTCAGTAAATCTAGAAAAGCAAAAAGGATAGTTTACAGTACTAATTTATAATAGAAAAGACCAAAGGATAATTGCTTTAACATCCATATAAATATCTGGCAGGTTCTTAATGGTATACTTTTAGGTATGTTCTCCATTTTGTTGCATATTAAAAAAAAAAAGACCACCTAAATTTACCTAATATTTATTCTAGTATCTAGCTTTAAATTTGAGTGATATATTTACTTCTCTCTTTCTTTTATAAAAAGTTGTTATAGGGGACAACAAGTGGCATTTCTGTACCAGAAGGATCTCTTAGTTGGGGAAAAAATAAAGCTAATTTTTTTCCCTTTCAGTTTCATTTTCTTCAGCAAACAACTCTTGTACATTTCAATGCTCACTGGGTCACAAGACAAGCAGAAATGCACAGCTGGAGAGAAGTGCTATGTGCATGAATGCCCCTGTGATTGTAAAAGGAAAATGGGCCTTGCTTGGCTGCCACAAGACCTCAAGTGGACTTTATTTTTCAAGTATATTTACTTTTCTATACTCATTAAATCAAAGAAATAAAATCATTTTTTAAAAAAGTATTTTGTGCCAAATATTAATCAGAATGCCTCTTGAACATGTTAAAAGTGTTCTCTCTTTAGTAAATTTTTAACTTTGGAATCTCAATAAATTCATTGATATTCTTTGTCTGTCTGTCTGTCTCTCTTCCCATTTTCTCAGAAACTTGGCAAACAGGTTTAATTACAGTAAAGAAATTAAATTATGACAGAAAAGGATCAAGATATGTACCTAGTGTGATTAAAAAGTGTATATTGGTGTGGGGGGGGCAGGGGTGGAAGATTTGAAATACTAGTTAAGTTTCCTGCAGGAGAAAATGGAAAGGTCAAAAACTTCTGATGATAGCAAAAAGGAATCATTATTTAAGCTCTAAAACATGATACAGGTTTCTATGACGTTCTCTGTAAACAAAAAGTCAGATAACATTTTTGCTAACTTCCTATAGGGTTATATATGTCTTCATGAGTCTAAGCACATCCTTATAGTTCAAAATATCCAGATATTACATATGGCATAAGCAAAAGATTTGGATAATTTCTTATTTTTTTTTTACTTTTCATCTGCATGTGTTTGTCATTATGTGAAAAAAAAATGTAATAGAGAACTTATACATTTGCCCTGAGATGCTTCCATTACTTCTTAAGCAAGTGAATAGAATAAGATTAATACCTAGTTAAATTCAATACATGATAATTGAGATAATTTTCATTATTGAGCCTCAGGAAAAGCAGAAAATATCTGCTTTACCATCTGTGGTGACCACATATGGTACTTAAATTCTAAATCTACCATAATCCACAGAATATAGAATTTTCACTTAAAAATTCATTACTTATATTGCAAGTGATAGCTTAAACTTAATTTAACAACATGTATTTAAAGCTGACTTTTTAAAGTATATTCTTGTTTAAAGTGTAAAAATACATTAATTTCTCTGGTTTAATACATGATTGTCTATACTGTTAGACATTTAACTATTACTAGTTTTTGTCGTTGTATTCCCAGGGCTTAGTGCAGTGATTAGTATGAAGGGGGGAGGGAAATGCTTGTTAGGTTACTGGTTAGATGTTATTGATTCACAAATGCAGAGGTATGCTACAATAAAAACAGTGCTAGATTTAGAGGTGAATGCTAGGGATCATATCTACCTCTGTTACTTAATAACTTTATGATTCAGGATAAGTCACTAAACCTCTTTAGGCCTCAGTTTCCTCATCTATGAAAAGAGGTGTTTGGATGTTCCCTTCCGGTTGCAAGTCTATGTTCCTCTAATAACAAGGTGAAACCCATATAAGACTAAACAGAGTAGTTTAGAGCACTATTCATATCTCATTTAAATACCAGATGAGCAATATAGCTGAACTTTTTGTATCCCCACCACATGACTGCCATGTAATAATAGTAACATATTTTGATACAAATCATTTACAGGGAACTGTAACTCATAGACGTTACATGATTTATCTAAGACTAAACAGCTAGTAAGTACTAGCAAATGCTGGGCCCAGTACTTGAACCCTGATCGTATTCCATTAGTATACTTGCCACTATACCAGGCTTCATCAAATGAATCTTTTGGTGGTGATAGGCAATGTAAATATAGAATTAATTTGCAATCAACCTTGTTCAGAGACAGATAGAAAATAAATGTTTTAATGCTATAAACTAGAGTTTTATAGTATAAAGTGTAAACATAATGGAAATTCTGTAATGAAAATAATATTGTAAAGAAAAAAAACCAAAATTATTCATTGGTGTTTAAGCATATTGATATGTTATCTGAAAAGTATTTCTGGTTATTAGAAAAAATGAATGCTTTTTTCAACTCTGCTTCATTATCAGATGTGGGAAAAGACGTTTAGGAAGATCTAGAAACTCTGGAACATTTTTTTTTTGCATTAAACTCAGACCAATTTAAGGTTGCTCTTCAAAATGTAATTTCTTCTCTTTTAATGAACATGATTTTGTGAGAAATTAGCTTTGTTTAAACAATATAGGAGAAGAATTTGCTGAAAGTATCTTGAAATGTTTTGTTTAGTAGCATGAAATACCTTCTTATTTCATGGGCACAATCTTTTTATTTTATTCCTGTGGGTACTCTTCCACTGATTAAGATTGCAAGCTCTTCCCATACCTTAAGAGACAGTTTCAAAAGTTTCTGTAACGTACTCCCAGCACTCACTTCCCATTCCCCCCCAAAAAACCAACCTAACTACCAGGAGCCAGAGTGTTGAAGACCCTTTCAAAACATAGCCAAATTGGTCTTCAGACATTGGATATATAATATGCCACCAAACCCATAAACTAATCTTAAGTATCTATCAATAAGTAATCATTTTCAATTTTGTTTTTTTCATGTTGTAATTTCTTTGTTGTAGAAAACTCCAAGAGAGGACATGCCCTCTACCAATGAAGATTAGTAAATGTTCTACAATAAAGCCTTAGAAAATTATCTGGGAAAACAGAGAGATAATCAACCCAGGGTCATAAAGCCATTAGAGATCAGATGGGGGAGTTAAACCCAGGTATTCTTGACTTCAAAGTTGCTCTCTATCCATTATACCACCTGCTTCTCAGAATAAGAGTAACATTTTGAACAATTACATTGTATAAATGTGTTTATATATAGAGTAATTATCCTCAGCCCTTTAATCTCAGTGTTATTTAAGGTTGCATTCTCACTACCCTTTCTCCTTTGGTAATCTCATTCACTCTCAGGGCAGAAACTTGGGGTAAAATGCCAGTTGTGGAGACTTGCAAATTCAGAATAGGAAGCATAGGTGAATTGTTCAGATAAACGGAATCAGGAGATAATGAAGCCCAGTAAGGAGGGAGTATAAAGGAAGAGAATTTGGTCAAAAGTATCAAATGGTATAAAGACATTTTAAAAAGATGATCATTGAAAAGAGATTTGACAGTTGTGTCACTAGCCACTTTGGAAGGGAAATTTTCCATTTAGTGATGAAGTAAGAGGCCTGGGCACAGATTAGGAAAAAAAAGTGAGAGGAGAAGAAATATGTCTCAATTTCCTTCTCTGTGAGATGACAATATTCACCTCAATGCCCTTTAAGGTCCTTCTAGATCCGTTTTGTCCATAAGGATGCTGTGAGAATGTTTTTTGTTAATTTCAATCTGTCAGGGATTAAATGAAGATATGAAATTCTGTAACATACTCCCAGCACTCATTATATGTGTGTGTGTGTGTGTGTGTGTGTGTATGAATTTGTCTAAAAATAAAATGGATCATAATCTACTCTTGGTCTTGATCTTGTTCATATATAGTATATATTAATTATTGTTTCTCTTTCTAACTTGTCAGAAACTATACTTATAAAATGTAGTCTACAATTTTGCCAGGAATGAAAATTAAGTTCACAGTCTTATACTTGGAAGTATCCCCCCTTCTCTCAAAAACTGGAACGTTTCTTGAAGTATATTTCTCTATCTCCGTAATTTAAAAAAATTGCCAGTAGTTCAACAACCACATCTGTGATTTATTTCTTTACATAAGATCATGGGTGTGTAAACAGTATAAACCAAGTGGACCAGGGCACATGACTGCTATTCTTTGCATAATTATGCTTGTAATTATTTGGGGCCTGGTGAGAACCATTTTGACCGTAAAGTGTTGGTCTCCTATGATTCAAATTATTGATCTCTATAGTCTGATATCAAGATTCAGTCAGTTAATAAGCATTTATTAAGTGCATCCTCTATAGTAAGCACTCAACTGAGTTCTGGAGGTGCCAAGAAATATAAGCAAAACAAAAAAATAAAAAAATCCCTGATTTCAAGTAATTCAAATATAATTGAGGAGTCAATGTGCATGCAGATATTTAAAGATGAGATATGCAGGATAAATTGGGGATAATTTATAATTGGAAGGCACTGACATTAAGAAGGATCAGGAAAAGGTTCAGTTCAACATTATAACAAATGTATTTTTATTAAATTCCTACCATATCAGATATGCTAACTAAGCCAGATCCTGGAGATACAAATAAAAAATAATAATAATACCATTGCTGAGAAAAAAAAAACTTAGACCAGTTTTACTTAAATATTTTTATAAGAGAATTATTATTTCTAACCTAGATTAGATTCCTGGTTCCAACACCTATTAACTATGTGGCCTTGGTCAAGTCATAAATTCTTGGAACCTCAGTTTCTTACTCAGGTGACAATCTGTTACATTCCTAGTTGGAAAGAAGGAGAGAAACAAACATTTATCAGCCATTTGCAAACCACTATGCTACATATCTCACTGGTTTGTAGTGAGGAAAGTGCTTTGTACAGTACAAAGCATTATAAAGCAATAATCTGTTACTGTTACTTAATCATTTAACTACTAACAATGGTGATCCATTCCCCCCCACCCCTCACCCAAGCCATTTAAATTCTCCACTCAGACACCTTTTATTCATTGGCTTTTTAAATGATTCAGCATTCTGGCCCTAAGTCTAGGATCAACAGAGCTGTTGTTGATTCATAAATGGATTTCATTAAGGGGTAATTAAATGTAAGTTTCAGAATTATAACTGGTCATGGAGGGCATTTTCATTACTGAGGGTATTTCAATTTTATGGACTGCAGATTATTTTTACCATCTTACTGGAACATTTTTGTTTTGTTCTTAATTATGCTATATTTATTTACTTTCAGGCTTCCAGTCTGTCCAAACTGAAAGCAAGCTTCAGGGCTGAATTCTTTTTAGTCCCCCAAGGAAAACAGAGTAAAATAGGACAGCATGAGTTGTTCTTGCCCACAGTTCTTTTCTGTTTGTACTATGTTTATCTTCATATACTGAAAACTGTTCCAGTTTCTGCATTGAAATGTTGATGTGCTTAACAAATTGAATTTTTCTTTCCTACTGCATCTCTCATTGGTTAGAGCAAGAAGGTACTATGGATTTCCTTGTAGCTGTTTTTTGTCAGTGCCAGTTACAATTTAGTACTGTGAACCGACTCAAGATTGCTAAAAAGCTAAAAATCTTATCCCCATTTTGCTTTTTCTTGATTTCCTTCCAAACCTTCTTTGATTTTTTTTAAAATGGAATTTAAAGAGCAAAGGATTTTGCCTTCATTATATTTCTTAGGTTAAAAAAAAAGATAACATTAGGCTGCTATATAAGCTTATGTCAGAGAGAGTTTGAATTTCTTTAAAATTTCTTGCTCTGCAAAATAATTTATTACAAAGCCAAATTGAGTTATGATTTAATTCTCAGAAGAAATCTAATTTTGTATTCAGAATATTCAAATAATTAATGTTTAAAGGAATAAAAAAGGGCAGAAAAAAGGAAGGAGAGAGAAATACTGAGGGTAACTCCACTGGGTAATTTTATACATATAGTACAGTCCTTCTACTGAACATATTAAATATATATATATATTTTAAAAGATTTGGCTGTGGTTAAGTTGTTTGAAGCATTTGATACAATGGGTCCACATATGGATAGAAATTCAGTTAAATTCCAGGAACAAGTAATTAGCTAATTAATATATATGAGACAGTGCCTATGATGGAAATGCAAATGCAAAAAAAAACAACAAATTAGGCCCTATCCTTAAGGATCTTACATTCTATTAAGGGAGACAGAGCATAAAAGCCAGCATTTATGGTCTTTGAGGTTGGCAAAGTGCTTTACATGTGTTATTGCATTCGGTCTTCATAATAACCCTCTGATGTTACCATTTTATAGGAGAGAAAATTGAGACCAAGATGTTAAGTGACTGGCCCAGGGCCACAGAGCTAATAAGTGAGAGGGAATTCAATCTCATACTGTTTTGACTCAAAATCTAACACTCTTTCTATTGCTGCTCCTACTCAGAATATGTACATGGATAAATAAGAACAACAGTAGGGATGTGTGGTATCTATGTTTATCTTTTTTTAAAAAATGGTTAATTAATTTTTAGTTTTCAACAGTCACTTTTATAAGATTTTGAGTTCTAAATTTTTCCCACTCACTCTTCTCCCCTGCCCTCCAAGGTGGCATGTAATCTAATATGGGCTCCACATTTACAGTAATATTAAACATATTTCCACATTAGTCATGTTGTGAAAGAAGAATCAGAATAAAAAGGAAAACCACAAGAAAGAAAAAAGAGATAAAATGTTATGCTTTGAACATTCAGACTCTGTTGTCCTTTCTCTGGATGTGGGTTACATTTTCTATCACAGGTCTTTTGGGATTTTAATTACATCATTGCATTGCTGAGAATAGCTAAGGCTATCAAAGTTGGTTATCACACAACATTGCTGTTACTGTTACAATGTTCTCCTGGTTCTGCTCATTTCATTCAGCATCAGTTCATGTAGTTGTTTGGTTTTTTTTTCTGAAATTTGCTTACTCATCATTTCTTATCGAGCAATAGTATTCCCTTATATTCATATAGTACGACTTGTTCAGGCATTCCCCAACTAATGACATCCCCTCAATTTCCAATTCTTGTCCACCATGTAAAGACCTACTATAAATATTTTTTTGTACATGTGGGTCCTTTGCTCTTTTTTTATAATCTCTGAGATACAGACTTAGTTAGTGGGATTGCAGGATCTAAGGGAATGCATAGTTTTATAGTTCAGTGGGCATTGTTCCAAATTGTTCTCCAAAATGTTTGGATCAGTTCACAATTCCAACAACAATTCATTAGTGTTCCACTGTTTGCAAATCTTCTCCAGCATTTATCTTTTCCTTTTTTGTCATATTAGGCAATCTGATAGGTCTGATGTGGTACCTCAGAATTTTTGTAATTTGCATTTCTCTAATCAGTAGTGGTTTAGAGCAACTTAAATATAATTATAGATCATTCAGTTTTTTCACCTGAGAACTGCCTGTTCATATTCTTTGACCATTTATCAATTGAGGAATGACTTTGTCTTCTTATAAATTTGACTCAGTTCTCTATATTGTAGAAAAAAGACCTTTATCAGAGGCACTGATTATAAATATTGTTTCCCAGCATTCTACTTCTCTTCAAATCTTGGTATAAGGTTCTCTGTTTGGTGACAAATTCTTCCATTCTTCATAGATCTGACAGGTAAACTATTTCTTGCTCTCCTAATTTGCTTATAGTATCACACTTTATGTCTAAATTGTGTATACCCATTTTGAACTTATGGTATCCAGTGTAAGTTTCTGCCCTATTATTTTCCAGTTTTCCCAGAAATTTTTGTCAAATAGTGAATTCTTATCTTTGAAGCTGGAGTCTTTGGGTTTATCAAACAGTAGATTGATTGCTGTAGTCATTGACTGTGGTGTCTTGTGTACCTAACCTATTCCACTGATCCACTACTCTATTTCTTAGCCAGTACCAAGTAGTTTTGATGATTGATGAGTTTTAGATTTGCTACAGCTAAGCCACCTTCCCTTGCATTTTTTTTCATTAATTCCCTTGAATTTTTTTTTCTTCCAGATAAATTTTGTTATTGTTTTTTCTAGTTCTATGAATTTTTTTTTTTGGTAATTTGATTGGTATGGCATTAAATAATAAGTTAATTTAGATACAGTTGTCATTTTAATTATATTAGCTGTGCCTACCCATGAGCAACTGATATTTTCTCCATTTATTTACATCTGTCTTTATTTGTATGAAAAGGTTTTGTAATTGTGTTCATATAGTTCCTAGGTTTATCTATAGTATTATATATTGTCTAGAGCTACTTTAAATGAAGTTTCTCTTTTTATCTCGCTAGTGGGCTTTATTTTTTTTTTTGATAATATATAGAAATGCTAATGATTTATGTGGATTTATTTTATATCCTGTAACTTTGCTTAAAGTTACTTCTTTCAAGTACTTTTTTACTTGATTCTCTAGAATTGCAAAGAGTAATAGCTTTGTTTCTTCATTGTCTATTATAATTCCTTCAATTTCTTTTTTTTCTCTAATTGCTAATGCTAACATTTCTAATACAATAATGAATTACATTGGTGATAATGAACATCCTTGTTTCACCCCCAATCTTATTGGAAATGCTTCTCGCTTATCCTCATTACATATAATGCTTGCTGATGACTTTAGATAAATACTACTTATCATTTTAAGCAAAACTCCATTTATTCCTAAGCTCTCTAGTGTTTTTAATAGGAATAGGTGCTATATTTTGCCAAAATCTTTCTCTACATCTATTGAGATAATTATATGATTTCTGTTAATTTTAAAATTGATATGGTCATATTATGCTGATAGTTTTCCTAATATTGAACCGTTGAGGATACAAAACCCAACTGGTCTTAATGTATTATCTTCATGATAAATTCCTTTAATCTCTTTGTTAATATTGTAAAAAAAATTTTTTTGCATCTATATTCATTAGGGAAAATGGTCTATAATTTTCTTTCCCTGTTTTGCCACTTTCTACTTTAGGCATTTGCACCATATTTGTATCATTAGAAGGATTTGGTAGGAGTCTTTCTTTACCTATTTTTTCCAAATAGTTTATATCTATTGGGATTAATTGCTCTTTAAATTTTTGATACAATTCACTTGTAAGTTTATCTGGCCCTGGAAATTTTTTCTTAGAGAGTTCATTGATGGCTTATTCAATTTCTGTTTCTGCAATGGGGCTATTTAAGTATTTTACTTCCTCTTCTGTAAATCTGTGCAATTAATGTTTTTTTTATAAATATTCATCCACTTAACTTAAATTGTCACATTTATTGGCATACATTGGACAAAATAGCTCCTAATTATTTAATTTCCTCTTTATTGGTGGTGAATTTAACCTTTTCATTTTTGGTACTAGTAATCTGCTTTCCATTTTTCTTTCTTTAAATCAGATTAGCCAAATATTTATCTATTTTGTTATTGTTGTTGTTTTCATAATTCATAATTTCTAATTTGGTATTTAATTGGGGATTTTAAAATTGTTTTGAATTTCCATCTCCTCTCCTGAAAGATTATATTCAGTCTTGCTGGGTAGTTGATTTTTGCTTGCAATCTGAGCTCGTTTATCTTCCAGGATATCATATTCCAAGCCTTCTGGTCCTTTAATGTAGAAGCTTCTAGATCATGCATAATCCTGGCTATGGTTCATGATATTTAAATTGTTTCTTTCTGTCTGCTTGCAACATTTTCTCCTTGATCTGATAATTCTGGAATTTGGCTACAATATTGCATGGTATTTTCACTTTGGGATCTCTTTTAGGAGATGATCAATGGATTCTTTCATTGACTATTTTGCCTTCTGGTTCTAGAACCTCAGGGCAGTTTTCCTTAAAGATTTCTTGAAAGATGCTGTCCAGGTTCTTTTTGATCATGGGTTTCTGGCATACAAATAATTCTTAAATTATCTCCCCTGGATCTATTTTCCAGGTCAGTTGTTTTTGTTTTTTTTTTCCAATGAGGTATTTTACATTTTCTTCTATTTTTTTCATTCTTTTGATTTTGTTAGATTGATTCTTTATGTCTCATAGAGTGATTAGCTTCCACTTGCCCAATTCTGATTTTTAAGGAATTGTTTTCTTCAGGTAACTTTTGTACCTCCTTATCCATTTGGCCAATTCTGCTTTTTAAGGATGTTTGTTGTTGTCGTTGTTGTTAGGGAATTTTTTTTAGTATAGTCAATTGTATTTTTCAAGGAATTGTTTTCTTCAGTTAATTTTTGTCCTTCCTTTTCCAAGTTGTTGACTTTATCTTGCATACTTTTCATTTCCTTTCCCATTTTTTCTTCTACTTTTTAAATTTGACTTTTAAAATCCCTCTCAAGCTCTTCCAAGACAAGTTTTTGGGCTTGAGACCAATTCATTTTCCCCTTTGAGATTTTGCACGTTTGTATATTGGCAATTTTGTCTTCTTGTGAGTTTGTGTTTTGATCTTCCCTGTCGTCATAGAAACTGTGTGTGGTGTTTATTTTTGCTTTTTTCTCATATTGTTTGCCTATTTCCTGACTTTTAAATTTAAGTTCTGTTTCTGGGGCACAGGGGTCACTGTCTCAAGATTCTTATCCTGAGGGCTAGGGGTCTGGTCCCTGGCTTTGTGTTCTGGGGCCTTAAATGCTGGCAGCTGGAGGCTATAGGGGTCAAGCAATGTACCTGATGCTGAACTGGAGTCCTCTTGGTGGCGTTTGGTGTGTGCTGAAGCCAGGTGGGCTTATTCTACATTTCCCCATGGCTATACCAAAGCATGTGAAGGTTTGGCTGCTGAAGGATGCCTCCCCACCCAGGCTATGCTGGTTCCCATGATGGCTCCATGAGCTGGAGTCTGCTGGTTCCCCTGGCACATATGGTGTCATGGTGTTGCCATTTGCCTCTTCTGTTACCTGGGGCCTTAGGATCTCCTGCTTGTTTGCTGAGGTGGGGCTTGTTGCTTGCTTGCTTTGATGCTTCCTGTCCTGGAATGTACTCCCATTTTATCCCAGACCTTTGTTGCTTTTCTTCCAAGTTTCCAGGGCTAAAAAGACTATCCCATTTCATCTTTCTGCTGGCTCTGCTTTTCCAGAATTTTTTCCCAGGGTGCTATTTTCTGATTTTTTCAGAGGTCAGTAAGGGAAAATGAAAGCAGTTTACTGTTAACTCCACCATCTTGACTCCCAGGTATTTTTATCTGTTAAGAAAGGAAATATGTGAAAATCCCATATCTATAAATGCATAGATATGAGAGACAGAATGGTGAGTTCAGGAAAAAAAAATAGTTGTTCAGTCTGGCCAGAACAATGAATTCTTGCATTTTCCTCACCTCCTAGATTCAGGATTCCTTAAATAGGCCTGTGACCTCTCCCATGGTTTTTCTATGTCCCCTCACTCATTTCTCTGACTTACAGTGGCATCTACTTTCTTTCTCTTCTACACACTTCTCTATTTCTTCTTACCACTCCTTCCCATAAGACTACCAGTTGGAGGTCAAGATCATTGGGTGATCTGTGTTCAGGTCAGATCCTAAGTCTGCTTGGAGTTTAAGGAATGCTAGAGAGAGTACTGAACACCTTTTGTCAGCTCCACCTGTTTCCCTTTGCTCCTTGACCAAGTCTTTTGTTGGAGAGCCAAAGGATAGATTACATTATACTTGGGTTGTGTCTCATTATAGAATGAAAACTGAGAGCAGGACCTAACTCTATCCATTCATATTAATATACTTGTTAATCCCTTCATTAGTTTGTTTCTTTGTTTATAATTCTGTATCTCCCCATCTTGCTTGGGATTGAAGTATAGGTACTACTTATTATCCCAAAATAACTACTGATTGGCATGGGAGTTTTGACTTGCTCTGTGTCTGCTCTGAATTGGTTCATCCTTCTTCAGGAACCTGGTAGTCCTGATGCTCACCAAACCTCACCATATTGATGCCAGAGTTAGTGCAGACACGTGGTCAGCTTAGACCACTCCAGCTCAAAACTTCAAAACTCAAGAGATCCTCTCCAGTAGTTTAGATTACAAGTATCTACAACCACACTCAGTTGAAAACTATAAAGTTGTTCACTTTATTTAGTGGAAAATTATGTCTGACATGTTTCCCATGCTGATGATCCATTACAGGATTGGAAGGAGTGACCACTGATGCCATTTGTAATATGACATCTCTACTATTCATAGATTAATAATAGGAATAAATGAACACATGTTCTTAATCCATGAAAATGATTTAATATTTAGTAAACATTAGTATTATTAAAACAACTGAAAAACTAGGGTAATAGGAAATTAAAGTATTCCTTAAAAAAAAAAATCCTCAGTAGGCCAACTCATACTTTAGTGCTACTGTCACATCAATTATTTATACATCTTCAAACTGAATACCATCTATAAAAAGGGGATGTAGGAGTATATCCTCAAAATTATAATAACACTGATAGATGTAATATAAAGATTAATGACATGTTTATAAGAATTACAAATGTTAAAAACACTACAAAAATGAAAATTCTCCTCACTTCTAAAAAAAATCAGTCTAAGCATTTGTACACATTCATTTTATTTATTCCTTTTAATATGTATTATAATTTTATTTAGATTTAACTATTGGTATATTAGAAATTTTTTTTAGAATGAGTTCTCTTCAGTTCTTTTAATTTTATGTAGCAAATTAGCATTGTTAAAACTATATTAGAAGTTTACTTCCTAAAACATCTTCTACAAGTGCCTGGAAAATTAAAATTTATTAGTATCATAGGGCCATAGATTTACAACTGAGAAGGGGCGTAGAGATCATCCAGTCCTACTGCCTTATTTTATTGATAATAATTGTGGTTGTTATTATTAATAGCTAGCATTTACTTTTTCTGTTTTGTATATTATTTTCCCCAGTTAAATGCAAAAATACTTTTAAATAATTGTTTTTAAACTCTTGAGTTCCAAATTGTCTCCATTCCTCCCTCCATACTCCCCCTCACCCACCATTGGGAAGGCAAGCAATTCTATACATGGAATTACAAGTGTCGTCATGCAAAACATTTCCATAATAGTCATGTTATGAAAGAAAACATAGACCAAACAAAACCTTAAGAAAAACAAAGAAATATTAAAAATTATGTTTCAGTCAGTATTCAGATACTACCAGTTCAAAAGCTAGCATTTATATAAAGCTTTAAGTTCTGCAATTTGCTCAACAAATGCTATCTCCTTCTATCAGCCTAACAATGCTGGATGATAGGTGCAATTATTATTACCATTTTACTTATAAGGAAACTGAGATAAATAAACATTAAGTGATTTGCCTGGCATTACACCGCTAGTTAAGTATATGAGGTCAGGTTTTTACTCATATAAAGAAAGCAGAAAAGAAAGAGATTAATTAAGTGGCTTAAGCTCAAATAGGTATTAAGAGGTAAAGTCAGAATTAAAATTTTCTTCTGATTCCAAATACAAGGTTCTTACTGGTTGTCAGATATATTCCTTTAAACACATCTTACCTTTATCATTCCTTTCTCAAATGGATGTCCTTCGGCCCCTCTTACCATGCTGAAGCATGAGGGTTTCTTAATTCATAAGAGTCTTCACATCCAGAATGCCCCACCTCTTGACCAAAATCACTAGAAGGTAAAGGAACATGGTAATCTTTTTCTACAAGTATCTGATTAAATCAAATTATCTTTTTATCTTGGTGATTATGTTTCTATTTTATGAATAGTAGATTTATACTTCCCTGAAATCATCACTGTATGAAAACAGATTATACCTGGGGGTCAGAAAATTTATCTAAGGTGCATAATAAAATGCTAACTTTTGAAATGTAATATTCTAATGCTTTGGGTATGAATGATGCAATTTAAAGTTTTTCTTCCCTCTTGAATTGCATTAGAAATGCAAAATGTTTGTGTTTTGAACTTTTGAAGTGAATCCACACCTGTTTTCTCTGTTTTTAGTCAGTATTATGTTTCTTCTTTCTACTTTATAAAGTAGCTACCATGAATTCACGGAAATCTAGGACCAGGTGTTGATTGTGAATTTAATTCATATTAACCATACAATACTTTGTTAGAGTATACACTTTCTCTTTTGCTTCTTTTGGAAAGTGATTCTTAAATGAATGAAGAGAAATCCAAGAAGGTTTTATATCTTTCTTATCACACCGTCAACCAATATAATATATTAGCCAAATCACTGATTAGTTTATCAAAGTAATAGTAATAGCTTAAAATGCCTTCCTTTCAATAACTCTGTGAGGCAGAAAGTATAAATCTCTTCCTCATTTAACAGATAAGAAAACCAAGACTAAACGTATTTAAAAAATTTTCCAACAATCATACTTTCTGACAAAATTGGGCTCCAGGTAATTTGAAAGCAAATCTTTTCTTTTTTTCCTCGTCTACGTTGAAATAATATTTTCTGAGAACTAGAAGAACATATACCAAAATGTCTCATCACTACTGCTAACAAAAAAATTAGTAAGTATATGAGGTGGAATTTGAACTGACATCTAACTACCTACAGTTCGAGCATCTTATCCAACAAACTATACAGTCTGTAAAAGACACAAAAGATTGATTTACTACCTTTATATTGGAAAGAAGAGATAAAAGATGGTGGAGGAAAGTTTTTAGTCCTTTAAACTATTGGTTTGGCAAGTACAGAAGGGAAAGCAAGATAATTTATAATGCTAAGTAGGAAAAGAGGTGGCACTAGAGCAGCAGTTCTCAACCTGTGGGTTATGTTTAATTTAAATACATCCTGCATATCAGATATTTACATTATGATTCATAACAATAGCAAAATTGTAGTTATGAAGTAGCAATGAAAATAATTTTATGGTAGGGGATCACCACAACATGAGGAAGTGTATTAAAGGGTAGTGGCACTAGGAAGGTTGAGAACCACTGCACTAGAGAATTTCTTCTGCTAAATATGTGATCAGTATATTCATCTACACAGGACTGAGTGGGTTTTCCATTTAACAATGCAGGTTGTGACTGTCATATTTGACTATCTGGTAAGACTCCTATTCATTTCAATTCAATTAAATGAACATTTGTTAATTGTCCATTATGTATCAGGAGTTGTGCTAATCCCTCTTCACATTTTCTCATGTGTTCCCCATAAGTGGTATACCCAACTTTCTGGGGATACTACTTATTGACAGCAAAAGCATACCAGTAGAGCATATGGACCGTCTATTAGTTATTCCTCACTTTTGCCATTTAAACGACCCATTCTTTTGTCTTTGTTGATGTTCTTACTCTGATTCTCCTAATGAATTATACAATACACTCAAATTCACTTTCCTCCATTGTCCTTAGAAATATATAGTGAATTGTAAATCAGTTCCTTTCATCTGGATCCAGTGCTTTGCCTGTGTCCTAAATTATGACTTCTTTTTCTTTGTTAAACAAAATTCTTTTCATGATTTTGTCCAACATTCTGCCTTTTGTTTTCAGATGATATTACATACTATTTTGAGAAGGTTAAAATATCATTACCTAATTTGTTACTTTGAGAGAGCCTCTGGGCTGATTTTTTTTTTAATTAAGGCAACAAGAAGAATATTCACAAGAGAGTAAAAAATTCATAGATTAGATTCAAATATAATTTAACCAAGATTACTGATTTTACTCAAGTCCTATTCTGATCCTTCATCAATGTGTAGATGATATATATATGTCTTACCATTCTAGAAAGGATTCAAATATGGGAAGAACCACAGACCTATTTTTATTGCCTAAAAACCTGATTAACTAATGTAAGAGAGGTTCATTTCTGGTTTTCTGAGTGTGATCAGATATAAGTTTGTTTTGCCTATGTCTTCTTGATGCAAAATTTTCAGACATAACTAAAAATATATATTATGTCTTATAATATGCCATCAAAATAATTAGCAAAGTCATCTATTCTAAGACTGTAATATACCATTGGAAATAATTGCTACACTTTGTCTATTTTAGGAGTGTAGTTTTTAGAAGTCCCTATAAATCTGGAATATTCTCCCAGGCTGAAAGAAATTGGAATGGGTCTAAAAGGAAATAAGGATGGAAATTATGTGTACTGTCCAAATAATACTTATAAGTTCTGTTCAACTAAGTAAATGTCATTGTAACATTATCAATATATGTGGAGATATTATAGATGAATTTTATTTAAAATGGATATGAAAATGCCACAGGAAACTTTTGGACTTCATGTAAAAATATTTTAGTTGATCAAGATGTACAAATAATGTTCATATTTATTTCCTTAAAAATTAGTTATTATAATTAAAGTATTAATAAATTAATAAATCATGTCCTATACTCATTTGCTTTAAAAATTAACTTTATTTACATATGAAATTCCATTCTGGATTGCAAGTTGAAATTTCGAAGGAATATATCATTACCTATTACACATTTTTTCCATCCCAGTATTTTTTCTAATCACAGAAATTAAGTACACAAGCAGTGTGAATCTACTAGACTTTGAACAGTTTAAACACACACACACATACAAACACACACACAATTTAAAAGGGGAAATAGGAAAAAATGGTCAAATACTTACCTGAGTCTTTTGATAAATAGTGCATAAACAATACCACTAATGTGTAATAGATCATAAGAGCTTAAATTTAAAGCTGGAAACAACTTAGTCCATGGAGTCATGTTCTCTCATGAGGAAACTAAAGTTGAGAGTGATTAACTAACTTGCCCAGGTTCACTCAGCTAGTATATTTCTGAGATAGGATTTGAACCAGGTTTTTCCTGATAATAAGGCCAATGCTCGATCCATTAATCTATTCTGTTCTTATAAAACCTTTAAATTGATATTTCTCTCTAAATTGGATCATTTTGTCAGTGACAGAGTTATATAATCTTCATTTCTGATTGATCTTCATCTGGCAATGATGCCAGATTTTAAGTTTCTGTGATAGGAATGCACCTTTGTCACATACTTCATGCATATTTAATAAATTGAGGGATCTTATTAATCAAGGAACCTTGTGCAACATTGA
Organism: Pseudochirops cupreus; assembly: GCA_028627135.1. NCBI lineage: Eukaryota > Metazoa > Chordata > Mammalia > Diprotodontia > Pseudocheiridae > Pseudochirops > Pseudochirops cupreus. The sequence continues at coordinate 178,862,743 of CM053580.1, read as the reverse complement.
TTTGTAACATGCAAAATCTATAAAGTAAATCATCATTTTTTTTCTTATGTATTGGTTTTGTAAGTTAGGATTGCTATGTATTCCTTTTTCTTTAATGTGATACACCTATAATTGGAAGAAAAATATCACACCGATACTTGAATTATATAGGAGGAAATTTATCCACTGTAAATCTAACAACCTCCTAATGAACTAGTCTGACTCAGATTTCTAGTGAGAAGATAAAATTATTTTATTCACACACACACACACACACACACACACACACACACTCACACACATGCTTATAATTCATAGAAATCTCTGCAACTTCTTAATGTAAAGCAGTAATGAACTAGAAGCCAATTTTTGTTGCGTACTCCTTTTAAATGTTTAGAAAACACTATTTTCCTTCATGATTTAGTCAAAAAGTCTATATGTTTGACAACACACCATATTCTTTTCATTAAAAAAATAATAATTATATACATTGATATACAAATCAGTACTTTTTTTTCAGCTGAAAACATTTTATCCAGGAAGGAAAAAATAAAAATTTAATGAAATATTATTTCAGAATATATTTTTAAATATTCTTTAGGCAAAGTATCAAGTATTTCTGAATCCAGAATCAAATCTACTTCTAACTGATTACTAAATATTATGTTGTTATATTGTCCCTTTCTGTTTTATTTTTATTTTTATCAGTTATATGTAAAAAAACCTATTTTTAACATTCGTTTTTAAAGCTTTGAGTTCAGAATTCTCTCCCTTCTTCCCTCCCTGCAAGCATTTAAGCATTAAACATTAAGAAGGCAAGCATTTGATATAGATTGTACATGTGTAGTCATGCAAAACACATACATAATAGTCATGTGAAAATAAACACATATCAAGAAAAATAAAGAAAGTTTAAAAAATGTATGCTTCAGTCTGTATTCAAAAACCATATCAATTCTTTCTTTGGGGATGGATAGCATTTTTCATTGTAAGTTCTTCAGAGTTGTTCTGGATCATTTTATTGCTTAGAATAGAGAAGTCATTCATGGTTGATCATCTTACTTATTGCTGTTACTTTGTAAGCAGTACAGTTCACTTTGTCTCAGCCCATGCAAATCTTCCCAGGTTTTCTGAGAGTATACTGCTTCTCATTTTTTAGAGTACAATAATATTCAATGATAGTCACATACCACAACTTGTTCAGTCATTTCCCCAATTGATGAGCTTCCCCTCAAGTTCTAATTCTTTGCTTCCAGAAATTAGCTTCTATAAATATTTTTTTGTGTGTGTATGTATATATATATATATATATCCTTTTCTTTTTTGTTTTTTTCTCTTTTGGGATACTGACCTAGTAGGTTTTACAGCCCTAGTAGGTTTTATAGCCCTGTGAGCATAGTTCCAAATGGCTCTACAGAATGGTTGATTCATTTCACAACTCCACCAACAATGTATTAAGGTTTCATTTTTCCCACATCCCCTCCAACATTTGTCATTTACCTTTTATGTCTTATTAGACAATCCAAAAAGTTTGAGGTAACACCTCAGAGTTGTTTTAATTTGAATTTCTCCCAATCAATAATGAGAGTATTTTTTTTTCATGACTATAGATAGCCTAGATTGCTTCATCTGAAAACTGACCAAATCTTTTCAACATTTGTCAAGTGAGGAATGGCTCTTATTTTTATAAATTTTACTCGGTCTCTATATGTTTGAATAAGGAAACATTTTCAGAGAAACTTGCTTCAGAATTTTTTTCACAGTTACTATTGCCAGCTCTATTTCCGTCCATGCTATCCCCCGTGTTTATTCAATTCTATCCCTCCTTGCACCCTGTCTCTCCTGAAAGTGTTTTGCTTTTGACTACTCCCTTCCCCAATCTGCCCTCCTTTATATCAACCCCCCCCCTTCTTTTATCTCCTTCCTCTCCTACTTTCCTGTTGGGTAGGATAGATTTCTATACCCAAGTGAGTTTGTGTATTATTCCCTCTGAGCCAATAATGAAAAGAGTATGGTTCACTCCTTCTCTCTTGCTTCCCCCTCTTTCTCTCCACTATAAAAAACTTTTTCTCACCTCTTTTGTGGGAAATAATTTACCCCATTCTACCTCACCCTTTCACTTTCTTCCTTTACATTGCCTTTCACCCTTTAATTTTATTTTTTAGATACCTTCCTTTCACATTCATCTCATACCTGTGCCTAATTACCCTAATAATGAGAAAGGTCTTATAAGTTACACATAGCATCTTCCCATGTAGGAATGTAAGCAATTTGACCTTATTAATTCCCTTATGATTTTCCTTTCCTGTTTACCTTTTTATGTTTCTCCTGAGTCTTTGAAAGTCAAATTTTCTATTCAGCTCAGGTTTTTGCATCAAGAATGCTTGAAAGTCTTCTGACTCGTTGATTATCTATTTTATTTCCCCTGAAGGAAAACCAGATTCTTGGTTAACATCCTAGAACCTTTGCCCTCTGGTATATCATATATAAGCCCTCTGATCCTTTGATGTAGAAGCTGCTAAATCTTGTGTTATTTTAACTGTAATCACACCACATTTGAATTTTTTTTTTTTGGCTGCTTACAATATTTTCTCCTTAACCTGGGAACTCTGGAATTTGGCTATAATATTCCTGGGAGTCTTCATTTTGGGATCTCTTTCTGGAGGTGATTGGTGGATTCTTTCAATTACTATATTTACCCTCTGGTTCTAGAATATTGGAGCAATTTTCTTTTATGATTTGTTGAAAGATGATGTCTAGGCTCTTTTTTTTTTCATGACTTTTAGGTCGTCCAATAATTTTTAAATTATCTCTCCTGGCTCTATTTTCCAGTTTAGTTGTTTTTCCAATGAAATATTTCATTGTTTCTTGATATCTTATAGTCATTAGCTTCCATTTGCTCCATTCCAATTTTTAGGAAACTATTTCCTTTAGTGATCTTTTGTACTTCTTTTCCTTTTTAGGGCATTTTTCTCACTGACTTTTTGGACTCCTTTTGCCATTTGACCTAGTTTGTTTTTTAAGGTGTTATTTTCTTCAGTATATTTTGTTGTGTCTCCTTTTCCATGCTGTTGGCTTATTTTTCATTATTTTCTTGCATCACTCTCATTGGGAAAAGTCCTAATGTTTCCTCTACCTCTCTTACTTGACTTTCAAAATCCTTTTTGAGCTCTTCCATGGCATGATACCAATTCATATTTTTTATCTTCCTTGTCACCATAGTAATTTTTCATGGCTGGAAGTCTTTTGTTTCTTGTTGTTTTTTCCATTGTTTGCTCATTTTCCCAGCAAATAATTTGACTTTTAAATCTCTGTTAAAGTAGAGCTCTGCTTCCAGGGTGGAAGGGGAACTCTCTCAAGCTTCAAGGGTTTTGTGCAGCTATTTTTAGAGATACTTTTGGGGACCTGTAAGTTTTCAGTTCCTCCAAGGTCGTATAATCTGAGAAGAGGTGTTCACTACTCTCATGGCCTGGTTCTTGTCTTTGACTGAGCACAAGCTCTCTTTTCTTCTCTGGAACTGTGAGGAGGGCCGCCCCTCCAATGTGACTGCAAGCTCTGCTATGCTAGTTCTCCCCCTCACCCTGGTGCTTCCCACCCACCCCTGCCCCAGGTCTCCTACCCAGGACTACTACCCAGATCTGATTATGGGCAAAGCAACAGAGTTATGCCTCAGTGCTAGAAAAAAAATTCCTATTATCTTCTGACTAGTTGTACCACCCCTTTACTGTCTTTGGGCTGAGAGATCTTGAAGCAGCTGCTGCCACTTCCACTGCCACTGTTGATTCAATGACTCCCAAAGCCTGCTCCTGGTTTGCTGGGTCTGGGACTGTGCTTGCATGGCTGGTGCAGGACTGTGCTCTTCGTTCACCCTGGTACAACAGAGCTTTCCTGAGGACCTTCCCTTCCAAGTTGTCTTGGGTTGCAGATTTGTTTCACTCTGTCTTTTTGTGGGTTCTGCTACCCTAGAATTTGTTTAGAGGTATTTGGAAGGGTTTGGGTGAGATCTCAGGCTAGTTCCTGCCTTTACTCTGCCATCTTGGCTCTGCCTCCTATATTGTCTTATTAAATATTAACTTTTCCTCTTGAGTAATAAGTTATATTTTATATTTTTGATGACATAAATTTTCTATAAAGCCTTACTTCCAAACATAAAACAGATCTAAGATTTCAATAGACATAAGTTTTAGAGTGTCAGCTTACAATCAAATACTATATCTCCAGAGTGAATTCATCTTATTAAAATAGTAATTTCAGTAAGATCATTTATCACTTTAGGGACACAGTTCAATAGATGAAATACATTCCTTTATGACTATCACTGATTTAATGTTGAGCAATTCCCATAATAACATTATGAAGGCAATTTTTCACAGATTGCTTCTTCAAAGTTCTCTGTAGTTGGGAAAACACTTTCCAATATTGATTCATGATGAGTACTGAGTGAAGAGTGGATTGTAGAATTACAAAAGGACCTGAAGAATTGCTACAACACATGGACACCTCACTGATTTAAAACTCATGTCTAAGTAAAGAATATAGTATGTGATTTTTGCCTAGAAAGTACTTCATTTGTTTCTCAATGGTTATTTATAAAGTCATCCATGATTGTATCAATTTTATTTATATGATTTGCTTCACATTATTCCAAGCTAGGGGTGAGCTTGACACTAGAACCCTATGAATGTGGGTTCATCATTTGCACAAAAGTAGACAACACTGGTTATTGAACAGTTAAAGATTTGTTTAGCCAGCATCTCTGTGGAAACAAGTATTACTGACAAGGTAGGGTGTGGTAACTCAGGTGATCTTCTGATATCCACTATGTTAGGAAGGACCCTGACAACACATGGGTTGGACGTTTTTTGCTCCTAAGTGATCAAGAAATCACATCAACACAGCCATAGGCCTAGAAGGCCAAGAATCTGCATAAAGGGATGCACAGTTCAGGCTTTGCTCTACCCTATCATTCCTTCAGGCCAATCAAGCCCAATTTGTTTTTTTTTTACTTTTCCCTAATACCTGTAGTGGGGGAGGATTCATGTAGATACTGGTCCCATCACCTCCCTCATCACAGAAAGTATTGAAAATTCTTAAAGATATTGATCCTATCACCTTCTCTGTCATGGAGACTGTTGTAAGCCAGATCTGAATCAGGATGGTTGCATAGTTTCATGTTTACAACTGGAACAAAGCTGATTTTTATAAAAAAAGTAGGGGGAGCAGAAATGGCAACCTTGTTATGAACATATTTCAATTGGGCAAAGCAGGTCACCTGATTAGCTTCTCCCAGAACCTTTTCTACCCTTTTCTACCTTGCATAACAGATAGTGCCTTTTGTAACTAGAAAGTATACTATGATAGAGGAGCTTATAATCAGTTAGCAGTTACCCATCTCCCCTATCTTCCTCAGAAGATCCCATTATTCATTTTAAACAGTAGCTCACGAATGAAAGGGAGCTTTTCCACAAAGAGAGGAAAGAGAAACTTAACCTCTGGCTAATCTTCCTTTACCTGCCAGAAAGGGAAACTTACCTTCTGGTAAGCTCCCACCTTTACTAGTCTTTGATCAACACCCCACTCCCCTTTCTGCAGAAAGGGAAAATTAGCTTTTAAACAAACAACCTTATAATCTTATGATTATATCATTTTCCTAAATTTTCTGCTACTAAATGAGAAAGTCATCCATCTATCTATTCACTAAATCTATAGGTAGCCTAGACTTAAGAGACCATCTATGTTAGTCTGACATACCTTGTCCTTTCCTAGGGCTAGCTTTTCCTAATGAAGGGAATTTAATGCTATAATCAATCCAAAAGTAAAGCAATCAATACTACCTGATTTCCTTTTCATCCATAACTCATGCAGTCCTTTTTCATTCTCTTCCTTCAAGGCACAGCTTATATCCTGTATGGAGATCCCCAAAAGAAGCTTTTCTCCTCCCTCAAGTTTATGTAGAACATGTTTTCTGATCTCTTTTGCCCCATGCTACTCATTATAATTATCTATGTCCACATGCTATATCCTCAATACACTCTAATTCAACTCAGTAAATATTATTAAGTCCTATAAGCAAGGGCAGCTAGGTGGTTCAGTGGTTAGGGCACTTGACCCAGAGTTAGGAAGACCTGAGTTCAAATCTGGCCTCAGATACTAGCCTTGTGACCCTGGACAAGTCACTTGGGCAAGTTTGCCTCCATTTCCTCATCTATAAAATGAGCAGAAGGAAATGCTAAACCACTCTAGATTTTGTTTTGTTTTGTTTTTGCCAAGAAAACCCCAAATGGGCCTATGAAGAGTTGAACATGACTGAACAACAGGAACAACACTGTATGCAAGGTACTATGCTAGGCCCTTCAGAGACAAAAAGAAAGAAATGCTTGCTAACAAGTCTAGGGGTTATTTATCTCTTTCTTAAATGATTGACTTTTTTTTTTGTCCTTTTGGAGGAAGGAGGAAAGGAAGACAGGGCAGTTGGGGTTAAGTGACTTGCCCAAGGTCACACAACTAATAAGTGTTAAGTATCTGAAGCCGTATTTGAACTCAGGTCCTCCTGACTCCAGGGCTGGTGCTCTATTCACTGAGCCACCTAGCTACCCCATGATTGACTTTTTAATATAAATGTTGGTATAGTTTTTCATTCATTTATGACAGCTGAATGTCATCTTGTTGGTTTGGAACCAGTGTTCTAGCCTTAATCAATTTGAAGCCTAACTCTGACATATAAGAACATATGGCCTATTCCTCTCATATATAACCATGTATAACCTAAAAATTAGTAGGCATACTTTGCTTTGTTTTGTTTTGTTTTGTTTTTAATCTAAGTCATTGATGAGATTATTATACAAGTCTGAAGATAATGGTCCTTTACATTTTTCCCCTTCCTAGTTTCCTCCTACCTATGAGAATCTGATGCCTAAAAGGCCAAATTTCTCTTTGACACATAGTAATTTATCAAATACTTTTTGGATTTTTTTTTTTTTACCTGAATCTATGCTTGCATCTGTATAGGGAACTGCTGATAGGGAAACTCTTTCCATTGATGCAAATTGGCATTGTTCTGAAACATGATCTTAGGTACTTACCTACTATAGCAATGAGAAGTTATGTGACTTGTCTAAGGTCATACCTCAGTGTATGTCTGAGGTGAGATTTGAACACAGGTCTTCCTGATTTCTAAGTAAGGTTGCTTCTTCATTATTATTATGATCATTATCATTATTACTACCAAAGCATGAAAAATTCTCACACTTCTTTTGGTGTTTCTTAAATCAGATGTAAATCTATAATCCTACTACATTTCTCCACCCTGTCCTACCACAGGATAGAGTGCTTTATACTCTTTTAGAGATATAATAAGATTTATCTTATGTCTCATTCAGTTAGATGAACCTTCTAAAACATTGACCTGCATGGCTTAGACAGTGTTCTAACAGAACGCTGGAAAATTACAAGATTTTGTTGAATTTGTGAAAAGAAAGTCTCTAACTGTCTGTAGTTAATTAATATTTGCAATGATAAAGACAAATTATGGGCAAGATCTTGAGGAAACTATATAGTTTCAGGGTTTTTTCTGTTGAAAGGGAATTTTGCTGCTGATTGCAAACTTTCTTTTTTAAGTTAACCCGTGGAAGAAAAGTGTTTGTTTCTTTTTAAAAAAAAACATCTCCTGCATATTTTATTCTTCGCTTAGGTGCATTGCTCCATGAAATTCTAGGGAAAGTAAGGAAGAAAAGTGTTTTATTATATTTTTTTTTAATGAAAACATCATTTAATTTTTTTTCTTTCTTTCTTTTTTACCAGTAGGCATGGCTTGTTTTGTTTTCATCCTTGGATGCTCAACAAATAACAAATCCCCTTGCCTATACTTAATAGGTGTTTGCTATTTGATTGAATATCCAATGTTTTTAATTGTAAATGTAATGACTTAGAATTTATCATTCCTCACCTTTAATATTTCAGGAATTGATTTTATTTTATAGTTCACCTTTCTACTTCCAATTTTCTAAGGAACAAATTATAGGAATGTGAACCAATTTTTTTGAAGTGACTAGATATTCTTTTTCTCTCAGTAAATATTTTGAACTTCTGATGATTTTTGGACATTTAAAAAATGTAGGCTGCCATTCATCTACTACAAGAAAAAAAATCCCCTGGGATAATTGCATAGTTTTCTGTATGCTAGCACTTCCAAACCATGGATCTTTGGAAATACTAGTAGGCCCAAAGTGATTTTTGTTGCTATTTTAAATCACATTTGTTTTACATGTATAATTAAGTGCTACTTGTCTACATAACTATGATCACTTATAGGCAAGTACATTAAACAGGGCAGAACAATCCTTCAAGCATGTAATTATTAATATGCCTCTATATTCTTTTCTTGTAAAATCTTTTTCCTCTAAACTATATTGCTGAGTTAACTAAATTTTCTGAACAGTGCCTTTATTTGAGCCTGGCAGGTAAAAAAGAGCAACTTGGATGTAGCTTTCATTGAACTACATGGATGAACTCAATTGGAAAGTTAACTGTAAAAGTGACATTCATTCAGTCAAAATTACTTTTCTAAAGACATTTTCCTGAAAGTTTTCCCAAGATATTTAATACAAGATAAACATCCATCCTCAAATTCTACTCAAGCACATTAGATTTTTATTTGCCATGTGACATTCCAGCTGTTGTTTCTGCTTATCTGTATACATGACACTTCCTTCAAGTAGATTGCATAAGATCTTTGAGCAAGGCAGTTTCATTTTTTACCTTTTTACCCCTAATTTCCAGCTTAGTGCTTTTTTTTTTTACCTCTTTCAGGGATGAGCAGTTATAGGTATTCCATAAATGTTTATGTAATTGAATTTGTTCAACATGAAACATAGTTTGTGGTGCTAAAGTAACTACTACAAGGGCAACTAGGTGGTGCAGTGAATAGAGCACCGGCCCTGGAGTCAGGAGGACCTGAGTTCAAATCTTTCCTCAGACACTTAACATTTACTAGTTATGTGACCTTGGGCAAGTCGCTTAACCCCAATTGCCCTGCCTTCCCCCTTCCAAAAAAGACAAAAAGAAAAAAAAAGAAAAAAGAAATAACTACTATAAATTCCTATTTATTTTAAGAATAGTATTTTTATGCTTTTTTTTCTATAGGAACTGAATCTGAGAAAATTTACTCATTATGAAACATAGCTCTTCTGATTGCCATGATTTAATATATTTCAGAAACAAAATTACATTTGTTGTGGAAAAAATGATAAATGCAAAGCGTGTTAAAGACATTTGCATAAATAGTATTTTTCCAAAATAACATGTAACTCTAAAAACTATCTTTCAGTAGTATCATAGTTGTATCCTGAAAGTGATACTTTTAAAAAAGTAACATCATTTTTATTATGTTCAATTTATCCTAATTATAGAAACCTCTAAAATAACCTAAATAAATCCTATTTCATAGAGAGCACTAAATTTTTGTTTAATTTTTATGTCATTTTGTTGTTTTTATGGAGTCACTTATTTTTATAGCACTATTATCTGTGAATTTACATTATTACTTTCCCTGAAGAGCTCAGAATTATTTTTAATGTGTTTGTGAATTTCCCAAAGTAAGATTGTGAAGACTTTTGGTAATTTCATTTAAAAGATAAAATCACCAATATTTTGAGCAATTTTTTAGGGGAATAAAAATTGTAAATAAAAATTATTTAACAAGGACATTAAATATACCAAGTGTCTACCATGTGTATGGTACCCTAAAAGGTACTGCTAATGCAGGGGGGTATATAAGAGCTTTCTGATCTCAAGCAGTATGTAATGAATGTGTCTATTCAATGTGTTCTAGATTCCATTTAGGAATTGATTAAGCTAATACAAACTTTAATTCAATTCCACAGAAGTATTTTAGATACATCACTTGACTACATTCTGTGGATATTATAGGATAGATATCCAGTTTTCAAGGGTTTTTAAAGATTGTTTGATGGTACAGATGTACAAGTTATTATGACATAAGGGGGACTGCCAAGAGATTTGTGATAACTTTTTTTTAATGGCGAAGTCACTTAGAGAAATAATGGAAGATCTTAAAGAAAAGTAGTTCCTGTATTAGGCTCTGAAGGAAAGGACCTCATCAGACAGAGAAATGACATTGTCACACTTTTCCAGGGAAAGATAGAGCACAAAGTCACAGAGCAAGAGAGGATATTATAAGAAAGGGAGATTGGGGTGATGAGGAAGAGGAGTCCAGTTTGTTTATAATGTAGGGTAAATAAAAATGAGTATGATGAAAACAAGGCTAGAATAATGATTTGGGTCAAAGATCCTAGATTGCCAGAAACTGAAGATTATACTTTCTTGGGTTTACAATGACATTTTTTAGTAAATATGCTGCATATTTGAGTTGTATACTAGGTAGATTTAATAAACAAAAGTATAAAATTTCCATAGGAAAGGGAAAACACTGAAGAAAATAAAATCAGTTAGAAGACTATCACAAGACTCTAGATGGGAAGAGAAACTGAACTATGGTAGTTTCTGTATGGCCAAGGTAAATGAAAGAGATTTTTGAAGGTAGAATAAAGTAACTTGGTCACTTGTAAGATGAAAGAATGTGGAAGAGGGAAAATAAAAACCACTATAAACTGTGATTTTGGACTACTAGATGTATTGGGGTGTCATTAGTAGAAGTTAGGGGGAGGGAGTGGTAAAAAAAAGGAAGATATGTTGAATTTGAACTATTATTCATTCATATCTATTTGGAGATTAGGTAGATAGATAGATAGATAGATAGATAGATAGATAGATAGATAGGTAAATGGAGATATACACACATATATAGACATATGGAATTATACTTATATAGTTCTGAGGAAAGGTGGGGCATATCCATCAAAGAACCAGTTACATAGAGGAAATGACAAGCCACAAGTATGGGGAAGATCACCCAGGGAGAAAACAGAGAAAGAACCAAAGAGATCCAAGGGATGAAAACTTTAAGGACATTCATTTTTAAGATGTTAGCTGTAGATAAAGCATCAAAGGCACCGTAAAAGTTTTAATATGAGTATAGTAAGAGTCTAGGCCTATAGTGTTAAGAATAAGTTTATGTTCAACATTGTCAAACACTGCAGATCTGTCCAAAACAAGATGAAAATACAGAAAATACCATTAATTTGGAGGTAATTGAAGCACTGACCTGGTAAATTTCAGTAGACTGATGGGGTTACAAAGAATGGACTAGTGAATAGATGATGAGGAAAGGGATGAATCAAGAGTACAGGCAAATGGTTAGTACATGTCATTACTTCTCTGAAATTAGAGAGAAGAAAGAGAAAGCAAGTGAAAATATGAGAAGTTTAGGAGAGTGAAAAATGATTTTGGATGACATTTCTAGCAGATGACTTCATTCTTTTTTTTTTCTTTTTGGAGGGGGGAGGGCAGGGCAGTTGGGGTTAAGTGGCTTGATCAAGGTCACATGGCTAGTAAATGTTAAGTGTCTGAGGTTGGATTTGAACTCAGGTCCTCCTGACTCCAGGGTCAGTGCTCTATTCACTGTGCCACTTAGCTGCCCCCCTCATTCTTCTTAGTGAAGTAGAGGGTGACATGATCATCTATTGAAAATGAAGGAGAAGATAAAGAATTTTATGTTCTTCATTTTGGGGGAAGAAGGAGGAAGGTTAATGGGGAAAGAAAATAAAGTCCCCTTTTTGATGGAGAGTTCCCTGCAGACCCTGTACCAGAAGTTGAGGTTAAGCAGGGTTTACATTGGCTGCAGTGCCTCCAGATTCCTGGAAGCTCCCCAGAATCTTTTTGGAGACCAACAATGGGGACCATTGTGCTGGAGCTACATTGGGAACACGCCCCCAAGACCTGTAAGAACTTTGCAGAATTGACATGGTTTTACTACAATGACACCAAGTTTCACAGGATCATCAAAGACTTCATGGTCCAAGGTGAAGATCCCACAGGAGCAGGCAGAGGTGGTGCATCTATCTATGGCAAACAGTTTGAAAATGAACTTCACACTGTGAATTGAAATTCATAGGAGCTAGAATTCTTGCAGTGGTCAGTGGAGGACCAGATATCAATGACAGTCAGTTCTTTGTCACCTTGGCCCCTATCCAGTGGCTTAATGGGAAGCATAGCTCTTTTAGCCATGTGTGTCAGGGCATAGGAATGGTGAATTGAGTGGGCATGGTAGAGACAAATGCCTAGGATCATCCTGTTGATGATGTGAAGATTATGAAACCTTACCCATCTGGATAAAAGTGGAGTCTAGACAGATACATCCATGGCCAGTGAGTTTCATTGGAGATTTCTCAGCTGGCCAGTCTCTAGGTAGCCTGTGGACATCAGAGGAAAATGAACTCTGCATTTTCATCTATTTTCTCTTGAGTCATCCTTGGATTTGACCATATAGTTTGTTTTGTCCTGCAGAATAAGCCGTGTCTCAGATGGACTAGAGATGAAGGTGCATTTTAATTAGGAAGAGAGTTCTTTCCTTCTCCTAGGACATAAATGTCAAAACATTGTACATATACTTGTAATTGCCATTGACCAAAGCTGTTCTCTTCTGTATGTTCTTCTTCTGATCCGTCTGGGAAAAAAATTAAATAGAATCAGATGTTTCTAAAAAAAAGAAAAAAGAAAAGAAAGTCCTTAGACATTTTTTTTCAACTTAAGAATAGTAGATATTACTATAAAAGACAAATATACAGTGGTTTTAAGATTTGTTTAACTCAAATTTAGTGATTTCTTCTCTTCTTAAATGTTTTTGTAAGAAAAAAGTTAAAGAAAAATATATTCAAGATTTATGGTAATAGTTATAAATTTTAGATTCATAAGTAAATAGATGTAGCTCAAAGAAGGCCTCAGTAGTTATCTAGTTAAAACCATTCATTTCATGGATGAATGCAGTTGAAGTTTCATGGAGAATACCAGGGACTTAAGAACACAAAGATTGATGATGATGATGGCTCTTATGGAAAATAATGAAATACATCCTGGAATTTGTATAGAATACTTGCTGTTGATAAAAATATTAAGGGAATAACCTCCATGCAGTTGCAATGTCACTTTAAAGTTAAAAGAGAAAAACTGGAAAGATCCCAAAACTATACAGCTGCGGCTAAGTAACTATCTTTCAAAAAGAGGTCCACAGCATCCAAACTTTTCTAATATAGTTGTCCTGGAATTATTTTTCCATATGAATCTTAGACTTGCTCTTTGTACAGGTAGGAAGATTTGGTGACTTGCTTTAAGGTCACTATTTCAATGCAGGTCCTTGGGATCACATCCCTGGGATGGCAGTCTGGCTCAGTGGATAGATCACTAGGCCTAGAGTCAGGAAGACTCTAGTTCAAATCCTGCCTCAGACAGTTACTAGTTTTGTGACACTGAGTAAGTCACTTAAGTTTCTTTGGCTGAGTTTCCTCGTGTAAAATGAGCTGGAGAAAAAAAATGGCAAAAACACTCCATTATATTTACCAGGAAAACCTCAAATGGGGTCACAAAGTGTCAGACATAACTAAAACAACTGAAGGACAAGAAAAACCCAAATTAACTCTTAATGTAATGGAAAAATTTTATGTTTGAAATAAGAATAGAGTCAGCAAGTGAAAGAAAATCCTAGGTGAAATATAGAATGTAATTTTTATCTGCTGTGCAGGGCTAGATATGTTAAAATGCTCTTCTTTTAATCCTGCATACCCACATGGTTATGCCTGAATATTTCAGGTGAAGGATATGACTTCTCAAAGTGGTCTCACCCACTTGGTGATATGACTAATTACCAAAATTTTACAGATGTCCCTGTATATTTTACTTATTTCTGAATTGATCTGTTAAGGTGACTTGCCTTATGGGCTTAATGAAACCTATTGGTTTTCGAGCATGAGTCAAGTGATCCATTTTTTTTTTTGGTATACCCAAAGCACACTGTATTTACTTCTCAGGGAGGTTGCTGGTGACCCAATAGATAGAATATGGACCGTGAGTCAGGAAATCCTAAATTTGATTTTAGGCATATCCTATCTGTATAACCGTGAGCAAGTCACTTAACCTCTTTTCTCTCAGTTTCCACAACTGCAATATGAGAGTTGATGATCAAATGAGATAATATTTGTAAAAAAAAAAAAAAGGTGCTTAGCACAGTACCTGCTACTACAGTTGCTTCTTTCTTCCCTCTAAAGAACTTTAATGTGTTACTTTGTATTATATTCATCTATGTTCTCGTGCCCTGTTCTCTCGCCCTGTTCTCTCTTATTCTTTGATGGCAAGGACCTCAATTTATTCATTTTTCTCCCCAACCCCAATACTCACACCTTGTATATAGTAGATATCAATTAAATGTTTTGTTGCACTGCACTGAAATACTATTGAACATTCTATCAATAGCTAATATATACATATATATATGTCTATGTATACATAGCCACACATATTTCTTGTCATATCCCCTCAAATATATACTTTACTAAAAGAAAGACTTTTTTACATGAATGGATTTATAGAAATAACTGCAGACAAGAATCTATAGGCTGATCAGACATACATGAATTATGATGTGTATGAGTGAAGCAGAGCGCCCACGTTAATGAAATAGCAGATTCACTGAGGGGTAGGGAACCTACGTCCTTGAGGCCACATGTGGCTCTCTGGATCTTCAAGTGCAGTCCTTTAACTGAATCCAAACTTCACAGAAATTTGTTTTTAGTGTTTGAACACATGTTTTAACATTTGTTCTGTGAAGTTTGTTGTTAATATTTTAACAAATGTTTTAACATTTGTTCTGTGAAGTTTGGAAGGTCCCACCCCTGCATCAGAGTATCACTATGAAATAACATAATTTTGTCAGAGTGCTACATTATCAACACCTTTCATATAAAGAAGATGGAAGAATTTGAAAAGATAAAACATGATACACTTGGAGTTCTCAAATATGATACCTTATTTCTTATGGATGGTTGCTTTAAAAAAATTCCAATATTTTATTGGGGTATATATTCTCTATTTTTAGTAGATATTCTTCTGGAGTTACGATAGCCAACCTTTTGCTGATGAGCCTCTCTGTTTTTAACAGAATGTCTCTCTCTAAGCCAAGATATGTGGACTATTTGCTGTGCTGTACTTGAAACTTTTTTCAATTTGATAGGACATTCCAGAGGTTGTAATCCTCTGATGTAGTCCATGTGAACTCAGAACATCCTCCATAAAACAATCAGGCAGAGAAGGCAGGCTTCACTGGATACTTTTCATGTTTTTATATCTTGGAAGAAAAAATGTATCTCAGACACATGACCTTTAAAAATCATAAAAGATCACTGATAATTACAGAGAGAAAGTATGCGTTTAATCAGTTATATTCAAAGCTCTTTCTAAAGACTTAAACATAGGCATTCACTTTTTTTATTGCCAAAGAGTTTTTTAGATCTTGCTTCAGTAAATTATAAGCATTGAAGCATAAACAACCCTGGAAATTAATTTTCATGATACTACTGAATTTTCAGGTTTAATGATTATATTTCTTAGTTGTTGAAAGGTAAGATTAGTTTGACAATCTCAATTTTAATACGACATATCTGAACTATGGCAATTACACTTTGGGGTTGAATGCCAGAGACAGACAGTGACCTTCAGCAGGTTATCAATGCCTTTAGATGCAAGCTGATGTGTTGGTGAGAGTTCCGGATTTGGGAGTTAGGAAGACCTATATTCAGAACCGCATCTGATATCAATTAGCTCTGCAACCAAAGTCAAATCTTAGTCTTTGAAGCTTAGTTTGCTCATCTCTAAAAAGGCAAGAACTTGGATTAGATAGCCTCTGAGGCTCCTTTCAGCTCAGGTTCTGTGATTCTATGATTTTTATAGGCAAACTGACATTGTGGTCAGAGTTTTGGACTTGGAATTAGAAAAATCTTGGTTCTAGTCCTGCCTCTGACACAAGCTTTATGAACACATTAAGATCCTTATCCTCTCTGAGCAATGGTTTCATCATCTGTAGAATGAGGATACTGGCCTTGAAGACCTGTAAGGTCCTTTCCACCTCTAAATCTGTGCTTAATTCTTGGTGGAGCAGGAATACATCTTCTTTTGTACATAGAAGGACGTGCTATTATCTAGCATGGGAACTCAGACTCATTATGATCACCATGCCTACTCAAGGTTGCTACAGGTGACTAGAGGCAGTGGCTGCCATTCCAATTGGAGAGTGCTGTAGTGTGTATTGCTTGCCCTCTCTCTACCCCAGATACCTTCAACCTCCTGGACTAAACAAATATACTTTTCCATGGGGCCCAAGTGATAGAAATTATTAGATGCTAATAAGGGCTTCTTTTCTTTAAATAATGGTAAAATTTGGGCTGTCCAGAGGGTAAATGAATTAGTGTAAAACAGGATGTAGAGATTCATTTTCTAATTATAGACTTTGCCTATGCTGCTGTTGCATTATTTTGTGGCTACCTTCATGCCCCAGGCTTACTGGGTACTATGGCTGATTATTATATTAGAACCTGTGTGCCTTTTAAAAAAAATGCTAGCCTAGTTGTTTATGCTACTTTCTTGATAGCAATGTATAATACATCATAAGTGATAAATATTTAGAATGTGATGTTACATAGAAATTAATAAAATTATTAGAAAAATAATGTGACTATAAGGGTATTGAGTTAACCTCTCTGAAGTTTACATATATATTTATAAGACCTTATGAAGCCAATTACAAGCAGCTCTCCTAAGGACTGCTGCTGTGAATAGCTTTAAGGATCTAATTCCATAGTACAGTGAACTCTCTATTTATTCAGCAATAAACTAAAGCATAACATTCAAGAAACTAAATCACAACATTCACAACAATGAAACATAACAATTTATTACTAAGGTGGCCACATAGTCTTAAACAAAACATATCATTCAGTAAATCTCAATCTCCTTAGTCAATACAGATTGTCCAAGTAAATACTTCTTTCATCTGGACCTGAGGCTGGCTTCCAATCATCCTTAAGCCAATCATCCTTAAGCCAATCATCCTTAAGGTATAGCAGAAAGTACAAATACCATCCACCCCTAGGTTACAGTAAATTATAATCTCATTAGTCAATACAGAGTATCCAAGTAAAGTCTTCTTTCATCTTAACTTGAGTCTGATTTCCAAACCCCAGGGCTCCTCTTCTGCAGGCTGACCACTCCCAACTCTTGCCTACACTCACATAGCTTTTGCCTGGACTCACATATAGGCAGGTCTTCATTTCTGTTTCATACCTCAGCTTGCAAGGGCAGCTTCATTCCAAGCTCTTTGAAGTTTCTATTTCTAGGAAGACAAGGCTTAACAGAGCTACCACAATATTTACACACATTCCTGGCACTATCATCCCAATTTACTTATTGTCTGCCAAAGCAACACAAATCAACAGATAAGGCTTCTGTCTGAGAAATCAAACACACATCAACAGTAAAGTCCCAGGACTTCTATAACAGCAGTAAAGTGCTCTTTTAGCATTTCTATCTAAGAAAAACAGACATGGTGCTTTTGTCTCACAGAACAACAGAGTGCTACAGAGTGCTGACATCACAAGCATTCTCCCTCTCAGTTCTGCTTGGTCTAAGCTCTGCTCCAGTTTTTCTCTGTTCTGTACCTTCCTGTTCCACCCTTCCTGTTCTGCTCTTTTGGCAAGCTCCTCCCACTGTGGGCTTCATGGGATTACCTTAGGCCAACTAAGGGTAGGGAACATCTTCAAACTCTCCTAGGTCTATTAAAGGAAACACAGTGTATACTGTTTCCAAAGGAGACTTGATACAATCAAAGGTGAGGCTCAAAGGCACTTGTATAGCTGAAATAAGCAGCAAAGTGCTACTTTGCTGGCCATTACAGACCCATAGTGAAACTTTTGAATATAAAACTATATGTGTGTGTGATTATTTAAGTATGAATAGAATATATGAATATCTATATCTATATCTATCTATCTATATATATATATATAAATATATGTGTACATGTATTGAGATAGATAGACATAGGCAGACAGACAGACAGACAAGATAGATAGATAGACAGACAGACAGACAGATATAGATAGGTAGATAGGTAGATAGATAGATATACCAGAAGGCTTGATTGTTTTCTTAACTTTTACATTTCCCTTCTAATATTGAATGAAGAAAAAAAGTCTTTGTTTTTTTTTGTTAACCTCAAAGTAATTCTTTATCTGGGCAATCTTGGGAAAGTCACTTAACTTCTCTGGGTTTTGCTTTCTTCATTTAAAACAAAGGTCTTTTCCAGTTCTCAACTCAAGAAGACATGCCAGGAAAATGGGAAAATTAATCTTCATTGAGGAACATTTTGGTGGCATAGTAATACAATGATTTATTCCATGGGTGTTTAAAAGTGAGATAATGTGTGTAAGGCATTCTTAATACATTAGAACATTATGTAAATGCTTGCTATTATTATTAAAGTTGGAAAATATTGTGGTTCAAAAGCCAAAATCTTCTAAATTAGTTTTGTTGCTGCTTTTTTTTCCCAACAATTGCACCACTTTGAATTAAATGGCTATATTTCAATTTAGGGAGCACCTTAAACGAACCAGGTCCACAGCTTGCTGAATCATCCTGACAGTTTTTTTTCCCCTTGTAATCATTCCCTAGTGTATTTCATTTAAAAAAAAATGAAAACACACATAAAGGTTACCACAAGGCAATCAAGATTCCTTCATAGGTACTGTTAGGCTGTGATAAGGTAACCCCAGATTCTTATTTGAATAGCAGTTCAAATATAGACTACAGGCTATGCATATTCTATTGCTGGGCAAACCCAGATGATCATTCATTCCCTAGGAAACAGGCACTTAAATAAGAAAAACTGCCTGGTAAAGTACAGGGTAAACAAAGCGAAGATACATTTACACTGAAGAAGCTTTTATAAGAGAGCATTGAACTTAATATATTCTTAATAAACAAATAGTTAGACTGTAGATGATATCTGAGAGAGGAACTAGAGGAGAAGCAAGACAGGAGCTAGCTCAAAAGGAAGGCTCCAGAATGCCAATTTTGGTGGTAACTGTTAGGGGGAGATTCTGGGAGAAATCAGTTAATAAGGACATGCCAGAGTGATGATGATGATGATGATGGCAATTATGATGATAGAATTTATAAGGAGTTTTAATATTTACAAAGTACTTTACATGTATTATCTCATTGGAGTACAATGTAAAGCATACTGAATTTATAATCAGAGAGGACTTGGGTTCACATCTAGCATTTGATGCTTATGACTTGCGTGACTGTGGGTAAAATGCTCAAGCTTTATGGACTAAAGTTTCTAAACTCTGAAATGAGAGTGGATCCGTAAGCCTCTGAGAGCCTTTCCAGCTCTATAGTTGTGACCCTATGGTGATGTAAATGTAGAAACATCAGTCTATATGGAATCAGGCTTTATTCATTCCTCTCTTCCTCATTGGGTTAAAATTTGCCTTTCATTAGGCTAATGAACAGACTGAAAAAAAAAGACTATTAAGTAAACTAAAAAACAGAAACATTCCATAACTTTTCGCCACTTGTCTTATGCAGCTATCCTCCATCATTACTGACTTGACTCATTCCTTCAGTAATTTCTGTAATGGATTCCCAGCTATTAGCATACACAACTTAATCTTCTAAAGGGGATATGATTGCTCTTCCTTCCTTAATTCTAAACTGAGACATCTGACTTATATTTGGTGAATTAATTACTTCTTCAAGTTTGCTTTTGGTGTTTTAGGAAATATATGGTAAGGAGAAGTAAATTCTAGGTACTTTTGATCTCCAAATTCTTACAATTATAGCTCTTACTAGGTCTTCAGATAGCTTAGGAAATGTATTAGATTTTACTTTAAAGTGAGTCCAACTTTGAGTGTAATTTTTAAGATTAATGCAATAATATTGAATATTTCTGCTTGTTAGATTTGAAAAGAAGTAAAATAAGGTATTAGAGTATTCCATGGTTCCCTGGACAGCTTTTTAAAAAGAGATGTGGGTCATGCAAACCATCCCACAAAAGCCCTTAAGAAGAACAATTATGGTTAATTGTTTAATGTTTAATATAGCTAGTATGTTAGTTTAAAATAGGTCAAATTTATGATTTAACAGCATTTCATATTTTATGTGCTGTATGCCAGTTTTATATTACATTAGGGCATTCATGGAATCAATGCATGTGGTATATTTATGCCCACTTCTAGGAGTTAGAATATTTCATTATTTGTACTCTTCCTTTACTCATTGACTTTCCTCCAGTTTTTATTCTAAAATCTCTGTCATCCAGCCATGTCTTTAATTTGTTGTCCAGTACATGCAAAACAAGACAAAACAAAACAGGGTAATGAAGTAAATTTAATCAACAACACTAATGTGAAAGGGATGGGACAGAAAACCCAAATCAAAATATAGAAGCACTTCATTAAAAAATACTGTCATTGCCTTATAGATGGGTGAGGGGGAAAGAAGGAGGCAAATTAAAACACTTTTCTATATGAGAACCTTGATATAATTGATATTTAAGAAATATAGTAGAAGGAAGATAATGGAAAATAATTTGCTTAGTTACAAATTCTGTAAGGAGGGTAGGGATAGTCAGATTTGAAAGGACATGGTATATGCTCTTTGCAAAGGAAAGAAGAAACAAATGAAAAAACCTAACTAGATAAGTGAAAAATTGGAAGGAAATTCCTCAGTTTTCTTGTAGGTAAAAATGAACATGTTAAAGTGGGCTTCTCAGGTACTTTTGAGATGTAGCCTTCAATAACCATGGGAAGCATGGAGAACTCTAGGAATTTGCATACACATTTTACAGGCCATCAATATTGTATGTTAAAAGATTGAAAAAAGAGAATTTCCAAATGGAAACCTTGCATACACTATAGAAAATATAATTTTAAAATGGAAAGCTCATTAAAGGTTCAGAACATGAAAGCTCACAGACCATGAGTCAACATATAACTAAGGAAGCCAAAACATGGTTAAGAAAACATATTACAAGATATGTCAAGGGGAAGTCAATAGGATTAATTCATTGGATAATTTAATGATTGAAGTGACAATATAATTAGATAATTCAGTGAATTTTTTCTTTGTCTTTTGAAGAGATAAATAGTCTAAGAACTAACTTGGTATGTAAGGTGTAAGTAAATCCATGGGATCAGATGACATTTCATAAAGTAATTTTTAAGGAAAGTAGGTTTAAATTGTGGAAGGGTCTGCTTTTTTGTTATTTCTGGAAACAGCTTTGTAAAACAAATAAAAATAGTGTAGACAGAAGAGAGCAGGGGAGATAAGGAATCTGAGTGGCAAAGTGCCTTGGCCAAAGTCCCATAACTGAGAAGTGATTAGTGAAATGAACTCAAATGTAGGTCTTTAGTTTCCAAGTCAGATGCTTTGAGGGAATCCTGTCAAAGCTTATCACTAATCATTTACATAAAAACTCTTCATACTTTTCTTGAAGTTAGGATTGGATTGATGGGAATATTTTCCATGAGTAAGGAAGTGGCACAGGGATAGGAAACAGATAATGGGAATAAATTGGGATTTTCCTGAATGAGAGATATTGAAACAAATCCCTTCAGGGATTGAAATTTAGAATAATTTTATTAGGAAACACAATAAATGTTTATAAAAATACATTGAAGAGCATTGTAATACTCATTTCCTATAACTTTTATTTGTGTCTTATAGCATACAGGGTTGACTATACAGTCATGGGACCAGATTGATATATATAGAGAAATCAATCTGATGATTTTATAGATTTACCTTGTTATACATGAAAAGATAATGACTTTCTAAATTATCACTCCTCTAAAAGGGGAAATATTACATAAAACATGATTTTGATTTTGTTAAAATGCAGCATTATTAACAGAGAATTAGATTTGAATTTATATTCCATATGAATTTATACGCATATGTGTTAATTCTCCTGATAGAGTAAAAGATCATTGAGAGTAGAGATTGAGTTTAGTTATGTTTGTTTGTGCTTTACCTTTCCAACAAATTGTCTCACGTCTGGCACATAGCAGAAGCTTGCTTAAATTCTTTTTAGTTTATTGATCTAGGTTTGAATTCCAGCTCATAAATTGCTAACTGTGTGGTTTGGGACAAGTGCCTTCCTCTTTAAGAGCCTCAAATCTCCTTATTTATAAAATGAGGGGAATGATGATCCCTAAGGTTACCAAAATCCCTGCTCATATAAAATGTTTCAACATCAGAAAATGATATGACTTCATTAATGGAATCACAAATATGATTCATTACCATCTGCTTTGCTGCTACACCCAGAGGACCCTTGAGTATTTTCACTTGCCCTTCCTGCAGGGGACAGAAAGAGACACCATTCCACAATTTGAGAAGAAAGGACAACCACCAAATAGCATCGCCTGTGCTCTTCCTGTTTACAGAGGATCCTTCCTACTTTTAAGGACAAGAGAGAAGCCATTCCTTCCCTCATCAGTCTCCTTATCTGACTTCTTCCAAACTGCAGGGGATAGAAAAAGAAGTCATTCCATGTACTTCCTCTAATAGCTATTATAATAAGAACTAACATTTATGTGTTAAGTGGCAGATAGTTGGTACAGTCAATAGAGCACGAGGCCAGGAGTCAGGCCAAATGAGCTGTATGTAAAAGGAAATGGTAAACCACTTCAGTATTTTTGCCAAGAAAACCCCAAATGGGGTCACAAAGAACTGGACACAACTGAAATGATTGAAGATGCATATGTCATTTACTGTGTGCCAGATATTATGCTAAGCCTATTTACGATTATTTTCTCATTTGATCCTCACAACCAGGCTAGGGAAAGTGATATTATTATCCCCATTTTTTAAAGATGACAGAACTGAGGCAAACAGCCTAAGTGATATGCCCAGTGTTACATAAGTAAGTCGTGTTGGAGGCCAGATTTAAACTCAGGACTTCCTGACTCCAGTTCTGGTGCTCTGCCTAGCTGCCCATCTCCTGCTCTGCTTATATTTTAGCCTGACCTCCCCTGCCTGCAGAGAAAGGAGAGAAATGTCATTCCAGTGGCTCTCCCTGTTAGTCCCTTTACCTGAAATGTTAACTCTGAGGGGACTCTGTTCTGAAGTCAATTCCATAGGGATACTGATGACCTGCCTGTACTCATTGCTTATTGATGAACAGGCTCTCACCTACTCATACTCTCTATATCCCAGTGATTCTGAACCCCCACCTGTCATTATTCAAGCGCTGTTAGCCGTTCCCCACTATCTGCTTCCTCATCCCTTTTCCCACAAGTCATTCCCTCTCCCCCCACTAGATACACATAGTATCCCACTTTAAAGATCCCACTGAGCTCTCTGAAATGCTTGTTCCATGAGAAAAGGGGAAGAGGGGTCTTGTTTCCACCACAAGAACTTTCCTTTTTCACTCCCTCTAACTTCTTACTCTTATTGAGAACTAACTCCATGCTGATGGTACAGACTACCCATTATCATTCCCTCAAACACTTAGAGTTCCTCAGTTTATTCATTTTATATAATGTCTTCTACTATCCCACCTCAAACCCTTCCATGATCATGGCATCACTCACAAATAAACTATTTCCATATTCATGAGACCTGAAATTCCTTTATCTGATCACAGTCTGTTGTCATCCTATCTTTTCCTCTGCCTTGCAACCTCAAACTCTATTTTTGTCCTCACCATGACTTCCAAATTCTTGAACCTTCAGTTATTTTCCAGGCCATAACCCTGAAACTGTGCTTTTTTCTCTTCCCTTTGCCATCTTGACTCCTTGTGAACTAGTTCAACTCTACATTGTCCTCTTGTCTCTAGTGTCCCAACCCTTCTCTTCTCACAAATCTTGCCCTAACAAACCTCAGCCTTGAATTATTTCTGCCATCCACAGCCTTTGCTCCTACACATATACTGCTGAATGAATCTGGAGAAAATCACAAAACCTTATTGAGTAGGTTCACTACAAAATGTTGTTACATAATCTCAAGTGGCCTTCATTGTGGCAAGCCAATCCTCCCTAAATGACTTGCTATCCCATTTACCACAGTGAACTTTCCAAACTTTTTCATCCCTCCTCAAATCTTCCCTATATCCTCTTCTCCACCTGCTCAACTGAAAATCGCATCATATTTCACCAAAGAAAAGTCCTTTTGTGGGGGGCGGAGCCAAGATGGCAGCGTAGCAGCAGCAACATATCGCAGCTCTCACATAGCCACCCCAAAATACCCATAAAACAGGACTCTAAACCAATCCTAGAACTCCAAAACGCACACAAAGATACTTCCCACTAAAGTCAGCTCGGCTACGAGGAACCATATCAGCACTGTGAACCAAAACCAGCCTGCCCTGAAGCCGCGGCTGTGCCCCGGGGGCAGCTGGACTGGAGGAGTGGAGGAGGCTCTTAGGTGAGCGGATTAGCAGCAGCTGCAAGTGGGAATTGCTAAAGGGGGACATAAGCAGTCCGGCGAAAGGCCTCCAGAGCAGAAAAGCAAAAGGCAGAGCTTTTGCACCCGCCTCTGCTTTGTAGCTTCCCACCTGCGGCCTGCAGACAGCAGGGGGACTTAGCGATTGTGTTCAGGCCTGTGCTCTCGCGTTGAGCAGCCTGGATCCGGATCGCTGTCTTGGGCCTCCATCTTGGAGTCTTTATTATCCAGTCTGCCGGAAGTATTTAGGAAGACTCCCAGCATCTTCCTGAGAGCTATGGCAGCCGGGAGGACCCCAGCGATTTGGGACAGAGCTTTCCCTTCTGGAAACAGAGCCCCACAGAGATTTTAAAAAAAATCACGGTCTGAAGAACCATGAGTAAGAATAAGCATAAGAAGAAAAGTAAGAACAGCTCCCAAA
>CM053580.1:178796383-178837432 GCA_028627135.1 Pseudochirops cupreus | reverse complement strand
GGGAGAGGGACAGGGTGGAGAGTGGATGGGGGGGCAGGATAGGAAGAAGGGACATTTAATCAGACTCTCACAGTGTGCTCACTATGGAGAGGTTCTGCATAATTTCACATGTTCAGCCTGTATTTGATTGCCTGTCCTTCCAGTGAGGATGGGTGGTGATGGAGGAGGAGAAAGAATCCGGAATCTGGAGTTCCATAATCAAATGTTATGAATGTGTATCTATCTATCTATCTATCTATCTATCTATCTATCTATCCATATATATATATGCAATCATTATTATTATTATTGACTACATCCAACTGGAACTTGAGATACACAGGCACTGCAGTTGGGAGATCCATCCTGCCCTACCAAAAAGTGACATAGGAGAGAATAGACTGGGGGAGGGTGGACACACTGGGATGGCTGTTTTGAGGTGGTGGGAGGGGGAAAGACTGGGAGAAAATATGTAACTCAAAATCTTGTGGAAATGAATGATGCAAACTATAATAAAATTAAAAAAAAAAAAAAAAAAGAAAAGTCCTTTCGCCAAGAGATCCTTCTTTCCTAATTCTCTTCTTCTCATGTCTCTCATATAATTTCTGTTACTATTGCTTTCTTCACCCCATCTTACAAAAGAGACAACTTTTATCCTTGCCAAGGCAAATATATCTACATGTACAAGTGATGCTATTTTTGCCCTATCTTCTCCAGCAAGTTATTCCCTCAATCCTTCTCACTTCCTTATGAATTTTTAATCTCTTCCTGGCTACTTGCTGCTTCCCTATGCCT
The DNA here is from genome assembly GCA_028627135.1 of Pseudochirops cupreus. NCBI lineage: Eukaryota > Metazoa > Chordata > Mammalia > Diprotodontia > Pseudocheiridae > Pseudochirops > Pseudochirops cupreus. The sequence goes on along the minus strand of CM053580.1, from coordinate 178,836,658 downwards.
TATAAACACACCCATTGCTCCTCCTTATTCCAAAAGGCTCTCACTTTATCAAATGGTGCATCGTTATTGGCAGTCATCACATAACTCTTCCCTTTCATGGCTAAAGTTATTGGGAAGGACCTCTGTAATTGATGCCTCTATTTCCTTTCCTTTCATTCTCTTCTTAACTTCATAGCCTAGTTTCCAGCCTCATCATTCAGCTGAAACTGTCCTCTTCCAAGTTAGCAATAATATCTTAACTGACAAATCTTAATGATTTTTTGTGATCCTCTCCCTCTTGATCTCTGTAGCCTTTAATGCTGACAATAATGTACTCTTCCTATTGTTTCTTTCAAAGAGTTTTCATAATACTATTCTGTCTGGGCTCTGTTCCTACATCTCAGCACTCCTTCTCAGTCTCCTTTGGCAAATTTATATCCAGGTCGTGTCCCCTGATTGTGACTACTCAAGGCTCTCTTCTGGCTCTTTTTCCATACTATTTCATTCAAGGATCTCAACAGTTCTCATGAATTCCATTATCATCTTTGTGCTGGGTATTCTCAAATCTAATTATCTGACCCTAACCTCTATCCTGTCCTCCAGTTCATTAGCTCCAAATACGTATTTTACATCTCAAACTGGATATGTGTTCTCTCCCTTGACGCTGCCATGACTTTGGTGCAGGTATGTATCACTTCCCCCTTGTCTTATTTCAATAGCCTGTTTGTTGGTCTCCCTACCTCAAGTTTCCATATTATGGTCCATCCTTTACTCAGCTGCCAAACTGATTTTCCTAAAGTTCAGATATAATTATGTCACCCCTCTTTCAATAAATTCTAGGGGCTCCCTATAACTTTAAATATCTAGTATAAATTCTCTGACATTCAATGCCCTTCATAACCTGGTCCCCTTTTACATTTCTAGTCTTCTTACACCTTGTTTACCCCTACATGCTCTGCAATTAACCAATCTCCTTGCTGTTCTCTCACAAGATACTCTACCTCCTAACTTCAGGCATTTGCCCTGGCTGTCCCCCATGGGTACAATTCTCTCCATCCTGAAGGATCTCAACCCCCTGGCTTCCCTAGCTTTCTTCAAACCTCATCTAAAATTCTACCTTCTAAGAGGAACCTTTACTAGCCCCCTTAATGGTCTTGCCTAATCACCCTAGATTATCTCCAATTTGGTGTTTCTCCTCTGTTTGTCTCTGCCTGTGTGTGTGTGTATGCATGTATATTGTTTAAAGATAATTGATTGCATTTGTCTCCCTCATTAGATTGTGAGCTCTTTGAGAGTAAGAACTGTCTTTTGCCATCTTTTGTATCCCCAGGATGCAGTGTCCAGAATTTAGCAGGTGATTAATAAATGCTCATTGATGAATTGGCTGAAACTTTCTATTTGAATTGTCTCCAAATATTTGAATATAAGCTCATGGAAAGAACAAGGATTCTTTTGCTTTTCTATTCATAGCCTCAGTGCTTAGCGTAGTGGGGTACACATAGTAATTACTTAGAAAATTGTTGTTGTTGCTCGTTCATTCCAGTTATAATTTGAATGAGCTTGTAACTACCCCTTAAAAAAAACACATCAAAAAGGCAATGTCCCATTTATTGCCTATCTGACCTTGAAAAAGCCACTTCCATGTCTGTTTTGATACACTATACAATATTGGGATGAAACACTGTATTTCATTATTTTATTTCCATATGATATTGTTGGTCCCAACTCTGCTTACTGTTTGTAACAGCATTCTACTGCAAACCAATAGAATATTTTAAATATTCTGTCTAGAATATCACAAAGCCCACAGATTTAGTATATTTATGCATAAAATGTCAGACGCTACATTATATTGCCTCTTCTTTGAAAATTCTAGGAAAATTATGAAACATTCATTGACATTTAAGAGCAATAAACTTGAGTTAAAATGTACTGTATAAGTAAACTTTATGACTGAAGTCATAAAGTAGGGAAGATTTCATCTGCATTTCAGAATTCTTTCTGCTTTTGTATATATCTGAATTACTAGAAACTAGAAAAAAAATGACTCATAAGGTTCCTTTTAAACATATGATGTTGACTCATTGGCATATTTCTTGTGTGCTTGTATTCATTGTAATATATAAATTATTGCTACAATTCTGCCAAATGCCAGTAGGCCCAAATTTGAATATATCCTATTCAACAAGAAGATATTTAGATAAATCCCTGAAATAATTTTTCCATTCAGACAATAATAGTGGTAAGGTTGTTAGTAGAGAGAGCAAAAGGTTGTGGTGGAAACAATACTAGATGTTTCTTGGTGTCAAAAGACACTAACTCTGGTTCTACCATGAAAAACTGTATGACTTTAATTTGTTTCAACTTTTGGGTTTTGGTTTCTTTACAAAATAAGAATGTTTTTCTGAGACCGTTTGGGTCATTCTTGCACTTTGGCATGGGATCGAGATCTAAGTAGATGAAGCAAAAAGTTGAATAGTTTCATGGGTGATTCCTTGGAGATGTTATTTCCTCTGGCAGTAGGGGAAATATTGTTCTGGAATCTGGAGGAAGAGAGGCTTGGAGAGGAAGGAACCTCAAGGAAGAAAGGCTTCCTTTAAGTTGCAATGGGAGATGGTAGGAAGTAGGAATGAGTAGGCCAATGCCTGCCCCTGCCCCTTTCACTCCTGGATTTACATGCACAATGCTCATTGCTTTTAATTTCCTTCAAAGTAATCAAAGTGAATTTTTGAAACTGGTTCCTATGCTAGAATCAAATATCAGAGTTGGAAATTGTGGATCACATGGCCTAGTTCACTACTACACGCAGGTCTATCCTCTATAGAGGTGTCCAACTTACGGCTTACAGGCCTGAATGCAAAACTCCCAATTAGGGCCTAAAGGGAGTGAAATGTTTAATTGACTGACTAAATAAATATATAGCAAAATATAAGTAATGTCAATTTCTAGTTTTCTTAGTCAATATGTTACACACAGAGATTTATTTATATTTGAGTGTGATTTCACTGCTATTGGATGTCCTTTTAAAGTTCTCAAGTAGCCTTTGCTGGCATATTCCAAGTGATGAAGAACTTCTTACTGGACAAAGAAATCTATTACCTTGTTGAACATTTCGAATTGTTAGAATTTTTTCCACTTAAGTTGCTTGAAATCTTTCTACGCCGTTTTGCCCCTTGTATCTACATTAAATAAGTAGAAGGGATTGGATTAGTGATACTTGAGGTCCTGATTCTAAGATTTTTGAGACATTTTATGAAAGATTTTCATAATGTTATTTTAAAATGTTGAATCATTTCAATGAACTCTTAAAAATTATTGCATAGGTGGTCAGACATTCACTTTTTGGATAGAGAATGAAACTGTGATTTTGTTGGCAGAGAGAACTCCCTCCCAGGTGAGGAAACTGCCTTTAGTAATACAGGTCAGCAGCTTCTGTTCAAATTAGAAGATTGCCTAGAACACCAAGAAGTTAAGTAACATGCTCAGGATCTCTAAATACTATTCTGCAATGACTTTCATTTGGAGGTAACTAATTGTAATATAAAAATTGTTATAATTCTCATATATTTTAATCTATTCATACCTGCTTACATGATTAAAAAAATAAACAATACTTATTGTCAGCCTACATGTTCTGACCTACACTATATATCAATAACTTATACCTGAACCTAACAGTCAATTTGAGAAGGAAAATACTATAACTTAACAAGCTGAATTTTTAAATGACCCTCAAGAGCAGTGGATGAAATGCTAATTAGCATTGTCATGGTTTCTTCAATAATAAAGTTCTAAGAGCTCAATTATGTCAAAAATTAGAATTGCAAAGATCATTAATTTTTTTTAACATCACCATTGTTTAAAATGCAAGCTTGTCACTGGGAATATAAAAGGGAAGAGTATCTTACCTCCTCCTTACTGCCCATTATCCCTTTCTATTATCCCTGCCTCCATCCCTAGTACCGTACTTCCCACTCACATCATTGTCTATGTCAAAAGAGTCCTAATGGGCAATAAATGAAACTGTCCTTCATATGCCAAAATGACTACTGACCTACCATTAATGAGGCCCACACTTGAGTTGTTTATATAGTAATGGTGATTAATTTGTGCTGAGCTATTTTCACTCTCTCAAAAGCTCTACTTTTGTGACCAATGACATGCATTTATGAAGGCTAGCTGTGGTTAGGAGTGTCTTGTGGCCACAGACTAAAACAGAGCCACAGACCAATGTGTTCTTACCTAATAATGTTCTATCACTCTCTCTGTACAAACAATATATTTGCCTCCTGAAACATAAACAATGATTCTTCTTTTGCATTTGTGTTATTTCCTATTAAGCTTGATTTAACATAAATGAATTAATTTAATAATTCTTAGGACTCCTTGGAAACAAGCTCTATATACATGTTAAATCATGAATATCACTATGGAGATACAAATTCATGCATTTTGCTTGTGTATACAAAAGCTTTTTGTAAGGGTCCAGAAAGGAACTGTCTTTTGTTCCTGGACCAATGTAAGTCTGGAAAGGCTCATCACCAAAGATAGAAATTAGGAATGATATATATTTTTGGGTAATTGTTCATGGCAACTTAAGAAAATCATTTGCTAAGTTTAAAGGAGTTATTAGTTGTGACAGTGGAGGGTGTATCTTATCACTGAAATAATGATTCATTAAAGTATCAAATAAGTACAAATTTTAATCAGCCAGCATTTATTAAACACTCATATTAAAACAAAAACATTACAAATTATGACTAATTATTACAATGATAATTGTAGTTTTATATCATCATTTGAAAAAAATAGTTCAAATTACTAATTTTCGTTTTGGGTAAGAAATTTACCTGTATGGAAAATAAAGTGAAATATTAGGTATTTTTAGAACTAATTAAAATGAACTTCACTATAACAGGCAAACTATTATTTTAAGAATTGTTTTGTGATACTATTAGGTGAAAGACAGCATGGCTTAGTGGACAGAGGATGATTTGGGAGTCAGGAAAATCTGGGTCCTGCCTCTGATGCACACCGGCTCCGTATGAAATTAGACAACCTCCAGATGTCTTAGAGCAACTCTTTAGTTGCAAGTCTGATTTGGTGGAAGAAATTTCTCATGAGAAGCTCACTGAGTTGCTGATATCACAGATCTGGTTTTAAAAATTGTAGGTATTAGATTTTGGATAGTAAGGAATTTTTAAAAGAAATTAAATTAATTTTCATAATTTTAAAATTGTATTCAAATTAGTCAAATTTTAAAATGCTGCACTATCAGTGTGTTAAAACATTTAGCCTTTTTATCAAGTAGGGACTGGACCTGCGATTTCATCAGTATAAGGAACTCCCAGAGAGCAGTCTTCAACTATCAGGGTAATCTACATCTTTTCACCAAGGCATAGTCATAGAAAACTGCCTGATGCACAGGGAGATTAAGCAATGCTGACAGCATCACCAAGTTAGTATGTATAAGAGGCAGGACTTGAACCTAGGTCTTCCTATTTTTGAGGCAGCTTTCTGTCCACTCTGCCAATCTGCTTCTCCTGGTTCTTTTAAAATGGAACCAAAACATATAAACAAGCAAACAGTAAGTGATCAGAAGTATCATCTATATTTGAAAGAAAACAAAAGCATCCTAATAGCCTTCAATAAGTTTGACTTAAAACTCAATCAACATTGTTTTTCTGTATCTAATGACTTGAAAATGGCAGTGTCATGTGCCATCAATTACGGATTACTACTTACATAGTCAGTATATACTAGGATGCCACAAGAAACCTCAGGATTGTTTGTTTTTCCCCTTCTTCCCCCTACCCCAACTACACACATACTAACTTTAGCTGCAGTATATTTATCAGACTGTAACATGGCATTAAAGTTGATTAAAAATGACAAATATAAAATCTTTAATGAATTATTTTTCACTAAAAACTGCTTACAGTATATTAATATGGATTAAGACTATTTTGCCAAGTAAAACTATTCTTGAAATCAAAGGAGTTAATGAACAGTATTTTGTTCTATGGACTTCTATAAGTCCATCAATATTTATTTTTACCAAATAAGGCTTGAATTATAATTAAAATATTAACAGTAGTTTATATTAGTAAAATTCACTGTTAAATTCAATTAGGTTAATGTTGACTAAATGTCTACTATTTTCATGGCACTGTGCTAGTTGTTGGAGATGGAAAGACAAAGGTAAAACAGCCATTGCACTGAAGGGGCTTGCACTGTAAATTTTGAAATCCTTTTTGTGGGTACACTTTAGGCCTATGACTCAGGCCCTCCCTATTCCTCTCTGTCTGTAGACTCTTTTTCTTGGTAACCTTATAAGTACATAAGTCAAATTATCATTTCTACACTAATTCTTCTTAAATTTTTATTCCAAGTCCTAGTCTCTATCATGTATTCCAGTCCCACATCAACAAGTTTCTGTTGGAGAACTTTGAACCATATGTACCAAAGGCATTTGAAACTTAATATATTCAAAACAAAATATACCTTCCTCACTTCTTTCTACAAACTCACCTTGTGAAATTCCTTACCTCTAGAGGACCACCATATTTCTAATCATCTCAGTTCACAATCTCAGGGTCATCCTTGACTTCTCAATTTTATTTACCATACATAGCCAATCATATGTCAATTATTGTTTGTACCCGCCCAACATCTCTCACAAATGTCCTTTTCTTTACATGATCACTGCACTAGGTCAGGACATTGCTACTCCACCTGGACTATCAGTAACATTGGGTCTCACTAACTTAAGCCTCTACTCATTCCAATTCATCCTTCTCACAGCTGCCAAGATGATTCTCTAAAAGCACAGGTCTTGCCACTCTAGTCCCTCACTCATTAAACTGCAGTGGCTTCTGATCACCCAGAGGATCAAATAGAAACTCCTGTGTTTGGCATTTTAAAACTCTTTACAACCTGTCCGCATTCTGTTTTCAATAATAATACCTATTACTCTTATCCATTTACAATATATGTACAGCAAAGTACAGTCCAGTCAAACTTGACCTGTTTACTATTTCTTGCACACAAGACTTCATCTCCTTTCTCCACATCTTTGCACTAAATATAAACCTCACTTGGAATGCACTCGCTGCCTTGTCACTTCCAACTCTTAGTATCAAAACTTAGCTCAAGTACCACTTTATTCATGTTAGTTTTTCCCTATCCCCACCTTAGATGCTTGTGACTTTACTCCAAAGTTGGCTTGTCTTTATATAATAGGTATATGTATATATGCATATGTATTATATATAGATATAGTCTGTATATAGATGGTGGATAGAAAAAGACCTATCTATTTATCGTAGCTATTGTTGTGCTTTGATAGATGATAAGCTTCTCAAGGGCAAGAAATACTTTTTAGCTATGACTGTGTTTTCTCAGTACCTAACACTATTTGTTGGCACATAGCTGACTTAATAAATGCTTGTTGATTAATAATTAAACATTTTAGTAGGAATGCATGAATTTAAGAGACATCATTTTCCTTTTATCAAATGATTTAAAAAATATTTTATGTGAATTGAAATGCTCCAACTACTTTTTTTTTGCTTCCTCTCAAAACCCATAGCACTTTGTGCATATTTTAAAGTATTTTCACATCCTGCTCGGTATTCAAATTGTCAAGTCATCAAATACATACCTACTATGTGCCAGGAACTATTAAATGATGAGGATAAAAAGAAAGGCATAAAGCTAAGAGACTAATAGAGGAGGGAACATGCAAAACACTATATAAAAAAGACACATACAAAATAAAATGAAGATTTTCTTAGAAGGAAAGCACCAGCATTAGGTCTCATCTTCTCTAGTACACTATAAATTTCATGAAGTGCTATTTCTTATTCCTACTCGCATCTTCCTCTAGCTCTCACGTGGTACTTTTTCATAAGATTTGAATAAATACTTGTTGAATCGACTAGATTTGGATGGTTTCCCTGATTTATTTCTCATTATGAATTTTCTTTTTGTAATTTAATTGCTTAGAGAATATGATTTTTCATTTTACTAAATATAATTTGAATCCCTTAGGTGAAATTACCCCCAAAATATGATAACTCAAAATATGTAATACTTAAAAATAATGAATGCTTCCTATGTTTCTCAGTTTTCTTTTTTTCCCCTCAAGTTTTCTCTTAAGATATCATCAAATTTTTATGGAAAGTATTAGGTATCAGAAATTATTGTAACTGTAGTAATATTTAGAGAAATGAATTTTGCATAATCACATTAATCAGAACTTATAAATATAATTTATATTAAATAACCTAATACATTTGTCCTTTTTTTTTTAGTCACCAGCAGAGAGACTTCTCATGAAAATAGAAATGTTTTAACTATTTTTTATTTGTCCAGTTGTATTTTATTCTAGAGGCAATAGGAATATACTGTACAATTTTTGGTAGCGTGTGAAGGGTCAGACTTATGCTTTAGGATGAATATGAAACAACGAAATCCAAGTCTTCTGTCTGGTATAAACTCTGCTTTGGGTTATTTTATTTTATTTTATTTTATTTTTGTATATTTTGTTGGAGTTCCAGTTCTGGAGAATTTCCAGTATTGTTTAACTGAGCTACTCAACAATTACTCTAAAACCGTCACCACCAGGAATATCACCATTATTGCTAACAGCAATTCTCTTTCCCATATAGAAGTGTAAAAGTAAAATAAAAGGAGGATATTAAAAAAAAAAAACACAGTATCAGTATATTTCTTTTACTTTTTTTCCAGAGCCATACATAAAAATTACTTTTCATTAAGTTTTGTTCATTTTCTTCCATTTCTCATTCCTTGCTTCTCCCATTTTTAACAGACTTCTATTCCCTCCCAGAATATTCTTGTTCATTGCTAGATGCCTTAGACACCTCACTCAGATATGCCTTCAATGACAGTAATCATCTCTCTGCCTTTTTCCCTTTAAATTATTTATTTATTTTTAGTTTTCAACATTCACTTTTTTAAGATACATGTTAAGATGTATTGTTGGTGGAGTGTTGTGAACTGACCAAACCATTCTGGAGATCAATAACCCCAAAGGGCTGTAAAACTGTGCATTCCCTTTGATGCAGCAATCCCACTACTAGGTCTGTATCCCAAAGAGATTATAAACAAGGGGAAAGGAGCCACATATACAAAATATTGATGGCAGTTCTTTTTGTAGTGACAAAGAATTGGAAATTGAGGGCATGCCCATCAACTGGGGAATGGCTGAACAAGTTGTGATATATAAATGTAATGGGATACTATTGTGTTATAAGAAATGATGAGTTGCCAAATTTCAGAAAAACCTGGAAAGACTCACATGAAATGATACTGAGTGATGTGAGAAGAAACAGGAGAACATCATACACAGTAACAGCAACAGTGCGCAGTGACAAACATTGATAGACCTAGCTCTTCTCAGCAATGCAATGATCTAGACAATTACAAAAGAGTCATGATGGAAAATGCAATGCACACCCAAAGAAATTATGGAGTGTGAATGTAGATGGAAACATACTATTTTATTGCTCTTTTTTTTTCTGTTTCTTCTTTTCTATGGTTTTCCCCTTTTGTTCTGATCCTTCCTTTACAACATGACTAATGTGGAAATATGTCTAATAGGATTGTGTTCTTTACTGCTTTATATAAGAATGGGTGCTTTATTTTGTCAAAGGCTTTTTCTGCATCTATTAATAATATGATTTCTGCTAATTTTATTATTGATATGGTCTGTTATGCTGGCAGTTTTTCTAATATAGAATCAGTCCTATTTTCCTGGTATAAATCTCACCTGGTCACAATGTTTTGTCCTTGTCATGAATTGCTTTAATCTCTTTGCTTGTGTTTTATTTAAAAAAAATTTTGTATCTGTATTCAGTAGGGAAATTGTTCTATAATTTTCTTTCTCTGTTTTGGCTCTTCCTGGTTTGGATATCAGAACCATATTTGTGTCATTAAAATAATTTGGTAGGAGTCCTTCTCTGCTTATTTTTCCAAATTATTCATTAGAATTGGAATTAATTCTTATTTAAATGTTTGGTAGAATTCCCTTGTAAATCCATTGGCAATTTTATTCATTACTTTCATTTTCATTAAGTTCATTTATGGCTTGTTCAAGTTCTGTTTCTGAAATGGGGTTAAATATTTTATTTCCTTTTCTGCTAATCTGGGCCATTTATATATTTTTAAATATTCTTCCCTTTTACTTAGATTGTCAAATTTATTGGCATGCAGTTGGGCAAAACAGCTCCTAATTATTGTTTAAATTTCTTCTTCACTGGGGGTGAATTCACCCTTTAAATTTTTGATACTGGTAATTTGGTTTTCTTCGTTATTTTTTTTTAATTAAATCATAAAAATACCTCAGTTTTATTTATTATTTCAATAGTTTTCTTAATTTTAATTTTATTAATCTCTCCTTTGATTATAAGGTTTTTTAATTTGTTATTTAATTGGGGATTTCTCTTTGTTCTTTTTCTAGCTTTTTTAGTTTCCTTCTCAATTCACTGATGTCCTCTTTTTCTATTTTACTCATGTAAGCATTTGAGATATAAAATTTCACCTAAGAATTGCTTTGGCTGCATCTCCTAAGTTTTGGTATGCTGTCTCATTATTGTCATTCTCTTTGATGAAGTTATTCATTGTTTGAACCACTCATTCTTTAGAATCAAATTATTTAAATTCCAATTAATTTTTAGTCCATCTATGGCCCTTTATCACATGTAATATTCATTGCATCATGATCAGAAAAGGATACATTTGATATAATGGCCCATTCTTTCTAAATAATCTGACTTTCTAGAAGATTTTAGCTATGTATTAGATAGAAATAAGTGATTAAATTAATTCATACTAAAATGTAAAAATCTAATGTCTTGACTTTCCCAGCAGTAATTTTATTTTCAAAGAGGGCTCTTTTTCATGAAATACTAAAATAAAATGGTAGTTACTGAAATTTCTGGAAGCGTGTCAAAATGAAATAGAACCTTTCAGGAACATTGGGAGGGAATTCAGTGGCTAAAAAGCCTTCCTGGCAAAATACCACACAGTCACCATACTATGAGTAAAGCACTGTCTGTGCTACATCAATTTAATTTCCTTAGATTTACAAGCCTTCATGATAAAGAGAGAATAACTAAATTAGGTAGTCAAAAATAAAACTGTATCAAAAGAATACTTATTTGCTCAGCTAAAGTTCCTAAAATGAGGTTTACAAGAACTGCAATCCATTAAAGTATCCTATTCTTATCTGTCAGACAACAATTAATAGTAACTTACTTTAGAAATGGTTGTCTAACCCTTTGCCTTGCCTACACCTTTTTTCTCAATGATTTCATTGCTCTTTAGCACTTAGGAAGGGAAAGAGATACTTGAAAACTAATGCAGTTTTTTTCCCATTTATCAGCAGTTCTTGTACAAGATTCTATAATAGTGGCAACTTGAAATATGTGGCTCCTATTAAGTTTGGGAGTTATTTGTAGATTACATTTTTTTTTGCTTTTTGAGTAAATATTATTTACTGAAAGTCATCAGTGGGTTCAGGAGATAATATACCTTGTACAATAAAGTGCAGAAATTTGGAGATAACCTGATTTTGTTCAATATTGGCAATGTAGGAAATTGGTTGGGTGACTAATTTCATTTTAGAAAAAAAATAAGTATAGAGGACTTTTTTTGCTGCTGAGACACTAGAGGGAAAAAAGATTGCTTTATGAAGGAAGGACAACTACTATTTGTCTTTACAGTTTTGTCTCCTAGACCAAGGAATGTGGCAAACAATCACCCTAGATTCTGAACAGTTTAGCAGAGTTTTAACTTATACATTTATTTTACATAGTACCCAACCTCAGGTTTTTTGGATTTTCCTTTAAAATATAAATTAAGGCTTTAGATAAAAATGGCTTTTCTTTTTCTTTAAGAGATCAGCTTAAAAAGAATTTTGCTTTTACCTGTGTTAGATTCATATTGTTTAAATACAATAAGGATTCAGTCTGTGAAATGATTGATGTAAGGGACTTGCTGGATGAAGAAACTCTCTATTCCAATGCAAGTTAAATCCTTAAGCAGTTAGCTTGAGCAGTAAGATTAAATGACTTGCAAAGGGTTACACAGTCAGAGGCAAAACTTAATCTTGTGTACTGACTCTCTATATTACATGTAATTCCAAAGGTTCAAAATGTCTACATATACTTACATATATGTTATTGTTGTAATTTCTTAGTCACTAGTGATTAACATTCTGAATTGTCAAGGGGAAACCATAAATAAATTATTACTTGAATATGTAAAAACCTCTACACATTGCTATAATAAAATATTTAATCATTTTTTCTTTAAACTAATTTTTCATCATATCAGCAATTGCTATAGAATGAATTCATATACTTGAAGTGTCTCAACATGTTTGTATTTCTCATTCATGGATATTAAACCTCAGGATATATGTATACACACATACAAATATATAGAGAAACAGTGATTTCTTGCAACTACCTTTGAAATTAATACTGGTGGCAAGGAAACTCTTTTGTTTCTTCAATGTCATGATTTTTTTAATGTTCTACTCTTTTTTTCCCCTTTCCTTTTGACCCATGACTTAGACATATTGTAAAAGAGGTCAGATTAACTTTAGAAAGGCAGCCTAACTCCTTGATTCTCTGATGAGTCTGACAAAATTTTTGCTGAGCTGTTTTATTCTACTATATATCCTGTGTCATGAGTTACAATTCATGAAGTTTGTGGCAAAAAAATAAATCCAGTTCAGTATTCCTTACTTTCTAAATGATTTTTTAATAATTCCTCAGCTTTCTGCCCAAAAATTATGTAATGTGTAATGAAACATTGGGTATGTTCTGAAGTAGTTTAATTTCTTAAAGTCAATATGCACAAAGTATGCAATAGAGATCATGTTTGCATAGCATGTATGTTTATTTTTCTGATTATTATTTTGAGATAAGAAAATGCTTTAGAGATGCCAATTATTCAGTTAATTTTTTTTCATAGTATTAGAAAAGCACTTAGATCAAGAGTTTAAAACCAAATTTCATTATGTAAATAGGTATGTGATGTGCATATGCTTCCTGTTATTTTAGATACCTCAAAATCTATTGAGATGTTATGATTTGCTTATGCAAAATATAAACATTTTCATGTCTATTTTATGATGATTTGTATAGATATAGTTGCAAAATTCAGTTTATGTTAGGTCCATTTTCATCTGTATATTAATGTATTTACTAATGGGACTCAGTATCCTGGATATATTTTAAAAACATAAAGAAAAATGAGAATTTTCATGCTGTAAATAGTAGTAAATACATATTATCACAAATGACATATAAGCCATCATAAAAGCATAGTTTTTACACTTAACTATTTTTTATTTTGAATAAACTGATTTTATTAAATAAATTAATCTTTTAATAAAATTACATCCTTCACATTACTATTATATCCTTATTTTTAAGGTATCTTGCTTCAAAATTTATATATGTGTCAGTTACTCTTTAACTGGTAGAGTCTTTACAAGTCTGACTAAATGAAATGAAGAAATTCAGATCTTGGTTACTGAGCAGAGACTCCCCACTACCTACCATCGAAATGTAAGTTACCTCACAGCCAATAGACAGAAGCCAGATTGTATTAGTCAGCTTTGAGAGACAATTTCCAAAGAGAAAGCCAGAGGGGAAGGAGTTGACTCAGTTAACAAGTGCTCAGAAGGTCCTCAGGTTTTTATGTATACATAACCATACCAAAAGTATACCAAGAAAAAGTAGGTGGAACAACTTATATACAGGTCCATAAAACTTCTTTACTATGGCTTTGTTTTCCCTTCAAGTTGTCCTTGTACTTAATTTTAAGCTTTACTTTAGTAATATAAAAATAAAAGGGATGGGAATAACAGTGAAGTGTGATTTACCCCAATTTTGCATTATCCCTTGGGATACCTTTGGTTTGTTCTCCTGTCTGCAATACAGATTAATCTATTTCTGTCTCTGTCTCTGTCTCTGTCTCTGTCTCTCTGTCTCCCCACCCCCAGACTCAGATCTGTACATTAGCCTTTGCTTTGTATTGCTCTTTCATTAGTACTTAAAAGAAACATTTCAGAAATTAGGATAATAATTACATAGTCATATAAATTGAATATGTGCTCAGTTAATTATAAAGTCCTCCCACATCTATGTAAAAAGGTTAAAACAAGAATGTCCAAATTGTTCAATGAGACCCAAATCTTTAATGATGTTGCTTTATGTATTTCAATTACTAGAACAATATATACAAGCTATGCAAATTGAATTGATAGCATTTGAAGGTCACTCAGGTAACCCTAGCCTGCTTTGTCATTTACTATAAATGAACTACCATTAGGTAGATTACTCAAAGGAGCTTTGTGTATTAAGGACCAATTTTCCCTGAGTTCAGATTGTCCTGAATGTTTGGAGAACCCTAGCAGACGCTTTTAAATAAAAATCTAATTCAACTCTGACATGTTAAAATAGATGTTGAATACTGAGGTTTACACACATACATATTTCCTAACTGGTGAAGGAAGAGTCAGATTTTTAGCTTTTAAAGGGGAAATGTATGCTAGAGTGATGATTAAATATAATTTTCTTAAGCAGGTTTTTACAGGTAAAAATCAAAGTCTACTTTGGTACTTCAGTGATTCTTCAGCATCTAAATCTGAATAACTCCCTCCACTGTTACAACTGATTGTCTTTGTATAGTACCAGTGTAAGGTGTATATAGAAGTGGACTAATTTGATGGGTTATTTATAGCCACAATATATGTACTGTGCATTCTTCAGGAAAAAAAATAATAAACCTCAGGCAATAAAGATCATCTCTTTTGAATGGCAGTGTATTTCATGGAAAAGGCAATTTAAATTTCTGGGTTTGTAGGGGTCCAGGATGTCATCCTATGTTCAAAAGAATCTGGAGAACTTTATTCTGCATAAGAATCCCATATCTAATTGGTACTATGTGTAAGACATGCTCCGTAATATTGACCAGTAACTTTGTTCAGCATATTTACCACTGTTATGAGTCATTTAATTTTAATAAAAGATCATTAAATTGCATATATATTGTATTGCATATATCAATTTCATACAATCCTGATATATGGATCACCTTGTTGGGGAACAAGTCTCTGAGGCTTCATCTTGTTCAATTAAGTCACATATTTTTATAATTAGCAAATAAACCACTTTTAGTTGGTTGTGTGACTAAAGTAGACTACCACAAAAAAAAAATTGTGAAAACCTGCCTGTTCCATCATATATATATCTGTTTTCACAAAAAAAAAATATGTCAGATTTCTCATACAAATTATTTAAATTAAGAAAACAATGAAGGAAATTGAAGTAATGGAGCCTTGAACCATTTTAAAGGAGATTTTCCAATATTCCTGATTACATTGGATTCATAAGTAGCACATAGTTATATTACACTTTGATTATTCTTGATGTTTCCTAATTTATTACACAGTTTTAATATAAGATTTTTTTGAGATGAAGAAATTAAGTACAACTGTTCATGAATAATTTTTCATATGGAGTATGTGGTTGGAAATTATTTATTTTAGTATTAATATCCCACAGTGTTTTAAACTGATTATGAACTCTTGAAAATCAGTGTTTCCACAAATAGGCTTTCATTTTATATTAAGATTCAGTTGCAAATCCCATAAAATGATGCTGAAAGTCGCTTATAATTTATCAAACATGATTTATATGTATCTGTGAATTATAAAGTTATTTTAGCAATATTTCTTCATTATTTTCACCACTAATTTACTTAAGGTAGGTAATATGTGCATGTCTGTATATAAACACACATATATTTATATATATTTAGATATAAATATATATGTGTATGCATATACATAAATACTATGTTATATCTATAGGTAGTTTCTGGTATCAGCAGTAGTAAATATGAAATAAACCCTATTCCCTTAAATTTTCCCTAAAATTTTAAGAAATAAAAAGAAGCTGTGAAAGGCAATTTAGGTTACTGAATAGAAAGGTATGCTAAAAACTATAAAAACTGAGGTTCAGAGTTTTCTACCACATACAAAGCAAATCGATCTCTCAGTGCTCTAGGAATCTCTCTAATACTCCAATTTGTTGAAAAAGATGACAAACTGCATTTTAGAGGGTATTTCCTTTCCTAGGAGTTCCCCATACCCCATTTTTGCACAAACAAAACCAATGCAACCAAGATTAGAAGGGAAGCAAAAAGCTGGGAAACGTTTTATCTTATTTTTTTGCTTGTTTTTATCAGCCAGTGCCTCTGATAAGGGCCTTATTTCTAAAATACATGGAGAACTCAATCAAAATTAGAACAATATAAGTCACTCCTCAATTGATAACTGGTCAAAGGGTATGAACAGGCAGTTTTCAGATGAAGAAATTAAAGCTATGTAGAGGCATATAAAAAAGTGCTCTAAATCATTGTTGATTTGAGAAATGCAAATTAAAACAACTCTCAAGTACCACCTCATACATATCAGATTGGCTAATATGACAAAACAGGAAAGGGATAGTAAATGTTGGAGAAGATGTGGGAAAATTGGAACACTAATATATTGTTGGTGGAGCTTTGAATTGATCAAATCATTCTGGAGAGCAGTTTGGACCTATGTCCAACGAAATGTAAAACTGTGCATTCCCTTTGATCCAGCAATCCCAATACTAGGACTATATCCCAAAGAGATCATAAACAAGGGGAAAAGGACACACATTTAATACAGAAGTGTTTATAGCAGCTCCTTTTGTAGTGACAAAAAATTGGAAATCGAGGGGATGCCCATCAGTTGGGGAATGGCTGAACAAGATGTGATACATGAATACAATGGAACATTTTTGTGTTATAAGAAATGAGGAGTGTCCAGATTTCAGAAAAACCTGGAAATTCTTATGTGAAATGATACTTAGTGATATGAGCAGAACCAGGAGAACACTATATAGTAACAGCAATACTGTGCAATGACCAGTGTTGATAGACCTAGTTCTTCTCAGCAGTGCAATGATCTAAGATGATTCCAAAAGACTCATGATAGAAAATACAATCCACACCCAAAGAACTATGGAGTCTGAATGCAAATGGAACCATTATCTCTCTCTCTATCTCTCTCTCTCTTTTTGTTTCTTCTTTCCTGTGGTTTTCCCCTTTTGTTCTGGTTCTTCCTTTACGACATGAGTAATGTGAAAATATGTCTAATAGGACTATACATGTAGAGTTTATATCAGATATTGTGTTGTCTTGGGGAAGGTAGAGGGGAGGAAGGGAGAAAAACATATTTGGAACTGGAGATCTTGCAAAAGTTATGTTGAAACCTATCTTTACATGCAGTTGGGAAAAATAAAATACTATTAAGGGGAGGAAAAAATGAGTTCCTCATAACAATGAAATCACAGGTCCAGTCCCAATGCTAATGATAGATATAAATAAGAGCAAGATACATGAAGAGGTAGGTAAAAAGACAGACAGGATGAAAGTAATGTGTCATAACTTTTTTTTCAAGATACAGCTTCTCCTCCCCCAATTATTAAACTAGATGTATGAGATCAAGTATGACACATTAACAGGCAATCATGAGTTGATATTTCTCCAACTAAAATATAGCATATCAGATTTAAAAAAAATATGGAACATATTGTAGGCTTTCAGTCCTATTCAATACCTCTTTGCGGAATTTTGAAAGCTATGCTAACAGCATATGAGTTCTGAGCTCTGGCAAGTCATTGGAAAGGCTCTGCGGACAGGTTATCAATGTGCTATGTCTGTCATACACCAACCTAAGATATTCACAAAGCTTTATCAAGTTGCCTGTGGGGCCATGAATTTCCTTCAGTCATAGTAACTCTAATTTTCTAGTGTTTGCTTAGTACAGGGCTGAATGAACACTTAATGCTTGTCTTTTGATGTTGAATTCATTGGTTAGGACTCATACTAAGGAATAGGGGAGCTGACATCTTCATCTGTACAGGGAATATCATACGCCTGAAGTCACAGATTCTTAAAATATTGGAGTAAAATGTAAGCCAGAACAGATTCTTATATCCAGAAATGTGTCTAACTTTGGTAAATTCCTGTGAGTTATTATATCATTGCTAGACAGATACAGGTTAAAAGTCTTTTCACTAATAGGCAAAATATTAATCTTTTTTTCATATTTCTGGAGGCATATTCAACACTAGCATCATCCTAGCATATTAAGGTCTTAAATGAATGTGTGTATGTTTTGGGTAGAAAGAGCAAGTAGAGTGAATATAAAAGATGCTTCTCCTGGGTTATCAATTGCAACTGTAAATATTTTAAGCACTTAATAGGTACTTGACTGATGATTACTTTAAATCTGTTGGAGTTTGTGAGTTGTCTAAAAACCAGATTTTGTATTTGTTTTAAGAGGTAGTGCCCCTATCCTTTGATAAATAAAATTGTTTATAAAGTAATGTTTTATATCTCACTCAAATACCTCCATTAGACATTTCCAGCCATTTAGTTCTGCTGGAGATAAGGCATAAGGACACAAATAATTTGACAACTTAAATGTTAAAGTCGAAGAGATTTAGAAATAAAATAGGAGTTAATTCTATAACGTATCTAAATCCATATAGGTATCCATTTATGAGAGTTTGGAGGATCATGTGATTGCATACATTATGAGCTAAGTACGTAACTGCTGTCTTGGCTTTAATTTTGAAGAAGGAATCAAAAACAGTAGACAAACCATTGACAGTGGGATAATGCTTGTTAAAATAGAATAAGATTTTTTTTTAATTGGGCTCTGCTTGGAAAATTGTTTACACAATGAAAGTGATAGAAAAACTGACCCATTAAAGCTATTCATTTGTGAAGACATTTTTAGAGATTTATATGACGGTAGATAGATTTTAGATAGATAAATAGATGTTGTACACACATACACACACACACATATATATATATTTGTGTGTATATATATATCTATACACACATACATATATGTGGAGAGAGAGAGAGAGAGAGAGAAAGAGAGAGAGAGAGAGAGAGAGAGAGAGAGAGAGAGAGAGAGAGTGCTTGGCCTGGAGTCAAGAAGACTCATCTTTGTAAGTTCAAATCTGGCCTCAGACACTTATAGATCATATGACCCTGGGAAAGTCACTTAACCATATTTGCTTCAGTTTCCCCATCTACAAATTGAACTGGAGAAGGAAATGACAAACCATTCTAGTATCTTTGCCACAAAAACACCAAATAAGGTCACAGGTAGTTGAACACAATAGAAATGACTGAAGAAAGTATATACATATATGTATGTGTATATATACAATATTACTATTATATGTATATATTACAGACACATGATATTTATGTCAATATGTATCTATAGTATATGTATGTATATTATGTGTAACTATAATATATAATTACAAAATATACATATATGTATAATATATATATTTGGAGAGACAGAGGGAGAAGGATGAAAGAGGTTATCAAATTCTTTATCTCATTTGTGTCTATAGGAATAGAGGATCATATCCTGTTTCTAGTACCTGACAAGTCTAATTCTCTCTTTTTCCTCCTGTGGCACTGCACTATGATATAAAACATATTATATATGTAAAGGAACATATCACTATGGTCATGTTGTTGCTCTTTATTTATAGTGAAGTTATTAAATGAATTTACAAAACGCAGTGAAGTATGAGACATATATATTTTCACAAGCTAAGCAAATCATAATTGAAGGCTCCTCTCCACTCACTCCTTCATTGACCATTCAAGTTCATGCCATCATTATCTCTTACTTGAACTGTTCCAAGAGTCTCCTAATTGCTCTCCTTTCTTACTTCTTTAGTCTATCTGCCACATAGCTGCTACTGTAATCTTCCTAAGATGTTCTCTGACTTAATACAATCCAGTGGCTTTCTGCTTCCTCTAAGACCAAACACAAACTTCTTTGTTTGACAATTGTCATTTTTCAACCCAGACCTAACCTACTTTTCCCCCTTATTATATGTGACTCCGACATGCATTAAAATCCAGCTAACCTACTCTTTTTACTGATCTTCACACACACACCATTGGAGCTCCCAGATCCTTGGTCCCACATTTGAATTAGAGTCAGAATACAAAGTACAGGAAGAATGATGAAATAGATCCAATGAGATAAATTGAAAGAGATAAATGTGAAGTAGTACACTTAGGTTAAAAAAAGATCAAGTTCAAAAGTATGCAATGAGGGAGGCAAGGTTAGACAACCCTTTCTGTGGCACAGAAAAAAGATCCAAAGATTTTAATATATTATATGTATGGTTCAACCATAGAGCACTGCAGTAAAAAAGCTCATGCAATTTTAAACTTAGATTTGAAGTCCATCCAGGGTGGTAGGGACTTTAATTCATTAACATTTGAGAACACAGGAGCACTTCCTAAAAACATAATGAGAGAGCTGAGTCAGAGTTTTGAGGAGAAAGAAATATTTTTAATTCCGTTAATTTTCCAAAAGTTACCATGCACAGAATCCTATTTTTAAATTTATGAATTATAGTATATAGCAGGAGTGAGGGACCTGTGGCCTCGAGGCTGCAGGTTCCCCTCCCCGGATAAGATTACCCTATGAAAAATATCTTTGGCACAAAACAGTTCCACAGTGTAACCATAACTGAGACAACTAAATTAAAGGTAATTAAAAAGTTGTGAAGAATTACAATAGATCCTGTTTTTGACCAAGAACATTTAGGCAAACTTCTTTTTCAAATTAATGAAACATATTCACTTACGTAATTTGAAACCCACACACTATTTATGCCTTTAAATATGACTATAAAGTTGCTAAAAATGAAGTATTTTTTTCTTTATTGATAAACCTGTAAGGGATTCCAATATATCATCTGTTTCTGACTAAACTTCAGTTGATAATTAATATTTTTACTCTGTCTAGGTAAACAAAAGATATCTTTAAAGCCAAATACAGTTTACCTTTATGCAATAGAATACATTTTTAAATAAGTTGAATCTAAAGGGGAGAGAGGAGTCTCAATATAGTGCTATATTTTCCTTTTATTCCTCATATAAGATTATAGTTATTTCTTTGAGATGTAACTTCACTGTATGACATAACACAATTAAAAGGCAACAAATGCTTCTCAAACACATTATAAAAGCTTTTATGAATCAATTCTTCTGATCTCCCTTTTCCCTTACCTATACAAAACCGTTATCTGAATTTGGTAGAAATAAATCTATAGCCACATTTTCTTCCCATCTTGGAGACAGTACCATAGTTCTAAAAGAGTTCTGGCAACCTAAGTCTTTGAAAGAGAAGTCAAAACAAGTTTTTCTTGCATTTCCATAGTTAGCATATATAGAAAGATTATATATTACATAGTCAGGTCTAACTGGAAGAAAGAAGGAAGACAGCAGGATGGAACAATGGAATAAATCTTCCAATTTTTCTATAGAGTCATGTTTCCATCAAGGACAGTGGATGTCCCATATTTAGAATCTAACATCTAAGTCTCAGTTGTACATGGTAACTGAGGCAGCAAAAATACCTTTTAATTGGTAGATGTAATCCACAAGTACCTCAAGTCAACCAAGCTATTTGATACAAGGATGTCAAAGAATTCTATTCACTTCACATCTCTGGGCATCAGTTTTCTCCTATAAAATGAAGGTGTTGGATTAGATCACATGTAAGTTACCTTCTAATTCTAAATTCCATGAACTTGAACTGTTCCAGAGGTGCTAAGTCTGAAAAACAAATACAAAACAAACAAACAAAAAAGAAGTGGAGGATAAGTGTGTTGAAAAGCCAGGATGATTAGGGCAAGGTCCACCAAACCATGAGAAGTCAAGGCCTAGAGTTTGTAAGTGGCTTTGTGATTCTGTGCCTTTGCCTTACCTGCAAGAAATCGGGCAAACCTAGCCATAATTACCCTTTTACATATTGAATAACTCTGAACAATTACATATAGTTTACAGTGTATGGTCTTTTAAAAGCACCTTTTGAAAGACATATCTAAAAGGACAGTTCAACAGATTTCTAGTAAATCCAAAAAAAATCAACAACCATCTAGATTTGGATCTGACAGAGGGCAACTGAACATTAATAATGGTAACCTACACTTCTTTGAAGCACAGCAAATTAATCTTAGAGGGAGATAGTGAAAATTAGTGATTGATCCTGTCAGTTCTTTCTAGTGAATTGGCTTTTGATAAAACTGCCTCACCTCTCGCCTCACCTTTGTTTTGAACTCAGACTTCTGCCAACCTTGTTCAGGCCCACATAAACTCTGATGCAACAGTATCCTCACTGGTCTGTCTCTAATCTATCCATCCCAATGATTCATGCAACTACCAAAATAACCTTTCCTTTGCAATGTTTTGACCATTTCAAAATGTTCAGTGACTCGACTTAAACTCTGTACCTTTGTCTTTTAATATCTTCACATCTTGGCTCTAACCTACTTTTCCAGACTTATTTCAATATACTACTCTTCATATACTGTATATTTTTTCTCTGCCTTACTCTGCCCTCCATGTTAACTGATGCCTAGAATGTACTACCAACCTAGTGGAAACCCTTCTCTTGCTTTCAAAGCCCAGTTTGTAATGTTGTCCAAATTCCATGTGAAAGGGATCTTTTTATCCTTAAGTTTTCTTTAACTTTGTCTTTTCTCTGTTGTTATATTCTATCTTTTTCTTTCCTTTTTTATTCATTATTTTATCCCTTTAAATTGCAATAGCCTTGAGTTTAGGGAATATTATTTTTCTTTGAACAAATTGAGTGCTCAATAAAATTTTGTTACATTGCATTATGGATAAAAGAATCATGGCATTTCAGATTCTGAGTAAACTTCAGTGGTAATTAAACATTCCATATCCAAAAGGATTCCCTGTTATAACAGACCTGACAAGTGGTTACCCAGTCTCTACTTGAGGCATGCAAGAATGAGAGCCTATTCTACTTTCAGAAAAATTGAATTGTTATTAATTTTTTACTAATGTTAAACCTAAATTAACCTCTTTGTAACTTCTACCCAATTGTCCCTGGTTCTACCTTTTGGAGGCAAACAGAAAAAGTCTAATCCTTCTTCCACATCACAGTTTTTCAAATACTTGAAGACAGTTATCTACCTCTCTCGTCCCAACTCTTCTATTCTCTAGAATAAACTTACCCACTTCCTTCAAACCCTCCTCATACAATATGGATCCATTATCCTCAACCATTCTGGTTGCTTTCATATAGACATCTGATAGACTATCAATGTTCTTCTTAACTTATGGTGCTCAGAATAGAACATAAGAGTACAGAAAAGGCCTGAGGAGGGCAAATTACATCGGTATTATACCCTCTTCTTGGAAACTATGCCCATCTTTTATGTAGCTCAAGGCTTCTTGAACATTATTTTGGCTATGACATCATGCTGCTGTCTCATATTGAACCTGAAATCCAGCAAAACTACAAGTTTGTTCAGACAAATTTCTCTCTTTTCATGTCACCCCTCTCTTCTACTTGTGAACTTGAGTTTTTAAACTGAAGTGTAATTCTTTACATTTTTTTTCCTGTTGGATTTCATCTAATTGAATTCAATTCAATATTCTAGGCCAAGGGTAAAGAACCTGTGGCCTGAAGGACATGTCACCTTCTAGATCCTTGGGTGCAGAATTTTGAATGAGTCCAAGTTTTACAGAACAAATCCTTTTATTAAGGGTCAGGCTTCCCATCCCTGCTCTATGCCGTCAATCCAATACATGCCTCCTGACATGTTGATGTTATGTATTACCAACTACTGTTTCAGTCTAACAATTCAGCCAGCTCTGAATACATCAATTACATAATTATATCATTTTTATTACACTGTCTCTCTATCTTTTCCCACAGTAAATCTATGTATTCAGAGTCAAAACTCAATATACATTTATTTGCAATATATTTTGCTAATTTTCTATGACTTATCTTCTTAATTATGGAAATGTTTCTACACTAGTCACTTAAAAAAAGTTTGTTATTCCATACATGGTCATTCATGTATCATAAACATACAGGTCCACAGTTTCTGTGTGAGTGTGGTTCCAAATACATCATTTGGAGTTTGGATGGTTTTATTTTGTGTTAATGTACATTTTCTTTCCATTGTTTAAGTTCTTATCATTAGTAACATTCTTTTCAAGTTTTTGAAAGTGACTTCTCTCTTTAGAATAAGAGAAGTAAGGAATAAAGTAAGGACTTTTATATACAGGATTTAAATAAATCATAATTTTGGAAGCAGATATGCACAGTAAGTTTGAGCATGTATTTAGAAGCCTAATAGGAATGAAAATGTAATTCCACACTTAACTAGACCATCATATCCTGGGACAACCCATTTGTTCTAAAATATTTATATTGGCATTAAAACTTTCCTATTAAAATGCCACATGCAGAAATTTTTCAATTATGAATTGTGAGGTTTCATTCCTATTGTAATAGCATGGGCATATTTTGTAGTTTTATATTTTAGTTTATACAAAGGGCTTTGCTTCAAATATTAAGTATAAAAATGTTAATGAGTTTATCAGTTAATCAACAAGCAATTCTTTTTTACCCAATATATGAGGCAATGTCCTAGATAATACAAAACATAGTAAAAGAAGTGAAGAAGACCCAGGACAGCGCCTTGGAGTACAGCTACAAATAGGAATGTGATGTATGTGTACAAAAATTATTTAAAAGGAAGCAATCAGATGGATAGTAGTAGAACAAAAATGCAAAAGCATCATGGAAGCAAAAATAGAGAGAATATCCAACAGGCAAGTTGGTACTTATTGTCACCTCCAGTACCTGAAATAAGGTGCCTCACAAATTCAGGATTATCTAGAGCCACCTAGATAGTGCCACCCTTATCAAGTACTGATTTAATGCCTCAAGGAACATATTCT
Organism: Pseudochirops cupreus; assembly: GCA_028627135.1. Classification (NCBI taxonomy): domain Eukaryota; kingdom Metazoa; phylum Chordata; class Mammalia; order Diprotodontia; family Pseudocheiridae; genus Pseudochirops; species Pseudochirops cupreus. The sequence goes on along the minus strand of CM053580.1, from coordinate 178,811,755 downwards.
TCTCTAATTGTTCCCTATATTCCATGTTCTCAGTGCTTTTGTCCCTAAATACAGAGATAAAATCTCAACCAATATTGGCTTTGGTGACAGTAGCAGCTTCCCAAACAATCAATCTCAGCACAAATGAACTAATATATTTAGTTCTTAATTCTTTTGCAATAAATATAGTATCCTAAGACCTTTCATTAAATCATATAAATCTTACTCACGGCACTCTTATTTTGAATTTGATGATTTTTATTCCTGATTTAATGCCACAAATAATTGGGGAGATTAAAAAAAGGAGTAGATTACCACAGAAGAATCTGGGTTAATTCTTATAGAATTCTATAAGCATAGGCTGGATAAACATTTGTTAGTTATGTTATAATAGGGACTCCTTTTGATTATGGGTTGGGCACTGAGGTCTCTTACAACTCTAAAATTCTGATTTTCTGTGATAATGATGACTATGTAGTTAATTGGGGGTACAGCAAAGGAAATCTGAAGATCAATCAAAAGTTATCAAGACCATTCTCTGAGGCAGAAAATGATCCACATCCAAATTTGGTATGTTTGAGTCAGAGAGCAGTATAGGAATGAATTTGGGTGGGAAGTAGCAAGATTACCAAATAAGAGGCCAGAAAAAAAATGATCTCCAAGAAAGAGATTAATGAATAAAGAGTTAGCAGATCATGTTATCTAGGAAACATTAATGAGTGTCAGTAAGGCTTCCAAGATCAAGCCAGGAACAAATCTGTCTTTTGAGAAGTAGTAGAGTCAGTGTCAGAGTAGGCTGAAGATCTGAAAATCAGAATTGGAAAAAGACCTAATGGCCAAAGTTCATTGCCAAGAAGTCAGGATAGTAGTATCTCAGAGTAAGGTTAGAAAAAATAGAACTTGATGCCTGGTCACAGATAAATTATTTCAACAGATGTTGGAGTGACTCCATTTATTCTAAAGAAGCTGACAGTCTATTAACTTCGACCAGCTGAGATTGAAAGGTAGAAATGTTTGGGGCCTTACAATAATATTCTGCTAAAAATTTAGTTGTGGGGTCTATATTTTCTAATTGAAAATCAGGAAAATGGGTTGAAGTAAGAAACCAAGACGAGTTCCTTAATTTATCCCTCAGCCATCCCTTTTACCATCTTCTTTTCTTTATAGAATCTCAATAACAAAAAGCATCTCTTTTCGTTATGTAGGAACATTTTACTCCTAATAATAAACTTCACATAATGATCTTGAAATACTGTATAGCTCTATTGATTTGCCACCAGGGATCTTAATATGTTTTCAATATAATACCCGTAACAGGAGATGTTTATTGAATCATGTATATGGATCACTTAAAAATCAGAAATTTTAAAATAGCTTGCTAATATAAGCAGATATTGTTGTGATAAGTAGGAGATTTTTAATGAAGAGCCAAGTAATCATGATTTCCACTGACTTCTTCAGTGTCATACTGTCCTGTAGGGTTAAGTCCTTGCCAGCCAGCAGATGGAAGCAGAATTCCTCAGTGAATCATGTCATTGTTCACAGATGCTCTTTGCTTGGTTTCATTCTCTCCCCAATAGGGGAAGGGGGGTTAAACTGGGAAGGAAGCACCAAGGCTTTCTCTGCTGTCTTGAAGAGTGTATTTCTCTGCCTTTACTTAATATGATTTGTTAGTGAAAAGTCACAGACACCAAATGCAAAAGGAGAAAATATGTTCTTTTGGGAAATGAAACAGGACCTCCAAAGGACTGGGTAAAAACAAATGAGACTAGACTTTTCTCTAAGGTTCTTCTACAGATTTCCTTTTTTCCTGTTTATAATTTTAATGCCTTATTTGCACTTTATTTTCTATATCCATCTGTGTATACCAGCATGAAGATTTACCTTCTAGTTTTGGATTGAACCAATGTCAAGTTACAACTAAATGTAAAAATAGCAGGTAGCAAAAGTGTATCAAGTCAAATGAGTTTTTTTTTTCCCCCTCTCTCTTTGGCTCTTTTCTTTCACAATATTGCCATCTGTTATGTAACATAAGATAGATATAAAGTTAATTGTATTACTGCTAAAATTTAATGTTACAGTTATTAGCAGATGCTAGATTTCCAGTAGAGTTATAATCTTTGCTGTAATGGAGAGTACCTTTTTAGTAATAATACCAACCAAATAGAACTTTTGATACGTAAACATATAGCATAAAATGACTTAAGTTTTTCAGAATAATGTTACTTAAGAATAATGTTACTCCTCAGGATTTACAACATGTCCTGGTTAAAAACCACATTAATCAAGGATTCAGATATGACCTTGGATCAATCACTGAACTTCCCTAGGGCTCAGGTTCCTTAACTGCAGAATGAAAGGACTAGATGAAATGATCTCTACGGTGCCTTCCGTTTCTCAGTCTGAGATAACTATATGTCCCTTAATATGTGATTACTAATCAGAAGAAAAGGACCAAGAAATAAAGGCCATTAGAAATAATGGTAGAATATTGAACTCTATATATGCTATAATTATTATTTACACAAAATAATGAATAGTGTTTCACAGAGTGTCAGGTTTAAGAGCTACTAATATCTTACATTATATCTAGATGAAAAGACAGAAAAATAGAGAGACAGATCTATTTCATTTGAATTTTATTTTTCTAGTTCATTGGGGTTTTAACCATAACCATTTTTATGTCATTAGACACTTAAGCAATGTTTTTAATGTATAAAATAAAATACAAAGGAATGCAAAGGAAATTAGTTGTGATTAAACACAAACATATTTTTAAAAATAAGCTTATGGTTACTAGGTTAAAAATCCCTGTTCGATATTGCAGGGTTTCCCATCCTTCTCCCCTCCCCTCCACCAGTGCTCCTCTATGGAAATACAGAGATCTTCAGTTATATTACATTACCTATTACTATCTTTAGAATAAAATCATCAACATATACACACACACATATGTATACACACATATGTATATATGTATGTATGTATGTATGTATATATCCCTTTTCTTTCCTCTTGGTTTATAATGATGCAACATATTCATCTTTGGCAACTGCTGCTGCTAGGCCTTGCTTGCTATGAGTGAATTGACAAATCAAGGTAACATCTTCTTAAAGAAACTAGATTCTCTATTGGTGAGCCAATATGACTTTAGATAAAATGCTGGATTTGGAAAAAAGGAGGTGTAGATTAGAATGTCATCTCTGAATCTTATTGTCTGTATCACCATGGACAAATAAATAACATCTATGTGCCTCAAATGATTTCTCTACTAAACCAGAGTGAGGTTGGTTGAGGGAATTCCCACCTCAGAGGTTCTCAATGCTGAACAAATCACATATCCCTTGACCACTGGGAAATGATAATTTTGTGTCTTAAAAATCTAATTCTTAATAAATACTAGACCTCTGGGAAAGGATAATGGGACAAAATTTAGGTGATGGACAATATATGAATAAAATTTAATTAAATTTAATAATAGTAGTAGTAACAGTAGGCCTAAGTATTGCATTTGGAGCAAGGCTTTTCAAGCAAATAGAGACATACTCAAACCAGAATGAAAAATTTACTCATATTCTCCAGACATGCTCCATAACATTTCAGAGAGATACGGTACTGATATAATAAAACAGCTTTCTTATGGTCAGGCTGTGAGGCTCTCTACTCTCTGCTGCACTGTGGAGCATCACAGCTTGCCTTGAACCTAGCCTCATCAGGAATCACAGGCCTACTTTCAATTAGCTAATTAGATTACCTAAATGAGCAGTTTTCACTCATTAACTGTGCTGAAGCTGTAGAACTCGCCTTTACTCCTCTCGTCTTAATATTTTGGTTTTCACTGAAACTAACCAAAAATATCAGAAGATGACTAATGTTCTACTATTTCATCCTATGGATTTCCTGACCAATTTTTGTAAAACTTGGAATGGGAATGGATATACAGGTTAATTTATCATCAACATCAACACTTTCAGCCAATATTTATTAAATATCTAATGGGTTTAAAACAATAGCAAACAATCAGATATTTTAAATTATTTACTACGTGCCAGGGCCTATGAGGTGCAGATACAAAGATAAAGAATGAAACAATCCCTAATCTCAGGAAGCTTCAGTTCTATTAAGAAACACAACATGTACACACAGTAGTATATACAAATTATATACAGCATGACAAGCTAGAAAAAGTTAAATAAAAGTAGTTTCTGTCATCATAGACTTAAAAATCTAGTTGGGAAAAATGTCACAATTACAAATAACTATAATATAAAGTAATACAGGAATATATTTATGAAGTTGAAAAACCCGATTTAGACCATATAAAGCCCATCCTAATTCATCCCCACTCCATATTATTGAGTGGTTTCCACCCTTTGTGAAGACTCCTCAGACTGGGGAAAGAGAGAGAGAAAGTATCTAGAAATCAGAGACAGACCTTTATGAGATTAGACAGACTTGCATCCTGTTTTCCTGACCTTTCTCTCACTCTTGCTTGCCACACTACCCTTACAGCATTAACTCCTTTAGGAGTCTTTTCACCTCCACCCCTTGCTTGAGACCTTTTCCCCTTCCTTGCTTTAGCATTTGCCAGATAAGGGCATGAACAATACCCTGTTTCCCTGTTCTTGGCCTTTTTAGCGCCAAGACTATGAACCAGTCTCCCAGACAATAAGGGACGGTGGTGGGCTTCTTTGTTCTTTGTCATTGAAGGGGATTTCGAGCCAAGGCTATAAGCCTGCCACCGAGCCAATGGGAATAAGGAAAACAATGGAAGGGGAATTGTCTGCGTTAAGGGTACAAAACTTTACTCTGTCTTCTGTAACATGCCTCATTCCACTGGTCTGCACTGGTGGAAGGGATGCCCAGTTCTCCTGAGAACTGAATAAAAATTTCTTGTCCTTACCTGGAGACATCTCTGGCTTTTAATTTTTGGGTAGGGGATTTTTCGGGTTCCCTTACCCCACACATTGTCATCAGAATTTCTTATAGTTACTAAACATCTAGCCATCACTAAGCCTACGTACAACTCCCTCTTTCCTCCTTATCTTTAAATATTCCATTATCTACACTTGGAAAAAATTTTCCACTTATTCCCAACATGCCCCTCACTTTCCTCAAATAAGGAATAGAATTATATAAACCTAGAGTAGGATTACAACATCTGTCTAATTACATAAAGCTTTTGGTTGACTTGATCAACCATCCAGTACTATGTTAAAAATCCTTCATTTTCTCCTTCTAAAATATATTTTTCAAAGTTTCTTTCACTTGAGAAAGCACAATAAAACATCCCTCTTTCTTCAAATTCACCAACATCTCTTCTAAATTATGTAAAAACTTCATAATTATAAAAAATGTACATAAAATAATTATCTTAATTATCTGTATTAATTACTAGCACTCTATTTCTTTTAAATTTGCATAAATATGTGAGTTACATTTGTTAAATTCTTTGGATATTTATTTAAGGTGTTAGGTAAACATTCATTTTAATATTCAAAATATTTTCTCTTTTACATTTTTTTCATGCTTTCACATGGACTGTTTTCTCATATCTTATTGTCTTTCATCTCCGTTAGGATAATTTTGCTTTTTTGCTAGAATTTTACAAAAAATAACAATAAAAATAGATAATTTAAAAACTTTACCCAACAGTTTAAAACACCAAACCTTTCTTCATAATTACTAACGGGTAATAGTGTCACCTGAATTGAGTTATATCTTTTCTATCTTAGGTTAGTACTTTTTGCCAGAATCATTGACTTTTCACAGCATTTTTTTCTGATAAAAATTCAAATATTCTATCAACCAGTTTTTAAAAAAATGAATGAAGGCATTAGGAAAAAGCAAAGGGCATATTTTCAGCTGGTGATTATGAACATGAAGCTTTTTAACATTCAGATTACTTAGAGTGTGACAAGTTCAGGGACTTTGGGTAATGACTGAAGGATAGATATTGTCAGAAAAGCTTTGGGGGCTAGTAGATAGTTCCTTTGTGCTATGAATACAGATGAGAAAAATATACTCATTTGACTTGTACAGAAAAACACGTTTCTGGTGTTTTATTATACGTGTGTATATATATGTATGTATATATATGTACATATATATACATACATATATATGTATATATACATGCATATATACATATATAGTATTGTGTATACATGTGCATACATATGTGTATTGTGTGCACATATGTATACATGCATTTCTATGTATAATGAAAATTAGAGCCCCTTATTAGAGCAACTAGATGCCACAGTAGATTGTTGGACCTGGAGGTGGGAAGCCCAACTTTACATCTAACCTCAAACACTATCTTGCTCTTAGGCAAGTTACTTAACCTGCCTGCTTCAATTTCCTCCTCTGTAAAGTAGGTGTAATAGTAGTACCTTCCTCCCAAGCATTGCTGTTAGGATAAAAGGAGATAATTTTTGTGAAGTATTTTGCAAACCTTAAAAGGTTCCATATTAATGCTAGCTATTGTTGTTAGAAAAGTTGTGTAATTAAACAACATAACCTGAGTGCCACAATTCATAATTTGAAGAACCATAGTTAATGAACATTTTAACTGTCTTTTCATGCTGTATACATTACAGGGAGCGGGGAAGCTAGGGATCTTAAAATACAAGCTATATATTTGCCGAAATCAATTTCATTGTTTTTTTTTTCAAAAGAGAATCTTAAACAAGATTGAGTAAACACAGTGATTTAACTTACTATCACCTTCTTTGTTACTGTGGGAACCTTTCAGGGAATTCATTACTAGGCATCAAAAATTGTTTGCGCAAGCTGCCATATGTATCATTAATGATACTTACAGCTGCTGTGGAGGTATAAGACCAATAACACCGGCACTCAGAAGGGCTGCTAGCACAGGTTCTTTGATTGCTTTTCTAAAGGAAAGACAGTTTCAAAGGGGTCAACAATCTTACTTTAATTAAACAATGTAGACAGATAAGTAGAAAGGAGTATCCAATAGACAGGGCTCCAATTATCCAAACAAAGTAATAGATACGTAATTACCACACTCAGGAGTGTCAACAAGTGTCAACATCTGGGGTGGGGTGGGGGGAAGAAGGGGAGGAGGGCGGCTTAACAACAGTTACCCAGAGTCTCATCTGGCTAAATTATGAAGACCTCAGGTGAACATTCTTTCTGTGAGTGAGCCCCAAAGCAAAATACCAACCTCCCCTCTGGCTCAGAGCCAGAAAGCATCACAACCCACATGACTTACTGCCTAATTGGCTTAGTACCAGAAGGTGTGAATGCCTTCCTTCAAGCAAGCCTCCGCATAAGCAAGCTTCCCCTTATGCAAGTTCCTCCCCCAATGGGCACTATGTGACTCAGGGTGTGTCACAGCTGTGAACTGTGCCAGAGCTCAAAGCAGCAAGACATCCCTGATTGAAATACCTGTGTACCTTTAGACCTGGGAACACGGCCCCTGTTCCAAGGAGAAAAGGGAAAACATGTAATCATAGGTCTCTTAATAGATGGGGAAGATCTTATATTCCATTAACTCTATACCATGTTAGTGTAAAAGCTTCAGTTTGTTATGAAACTTTTGTGATGTTCCTAGTTTTTTATCCCAATTCATTACTAATGTAAGCTTGTATTTCATTTATATTCAAATAAACAGGGTAGGTTTCCCAAGTATAACACAAGATTTATAAGCATTTGAAAAATCTTGTTGACATTTTTTAATGATATTTCTTAATACTTAAACGATCTCCAAAAATGTTGTTGTCTAACACTTCATTTATTTCTTTTTCAATTAAGGCATTTGATTTGTCCATTAAAATCACAAAACTCCTTATATTATATATAGACTTATTTACTAGATAATGGTAGTCTCTGAATTGTCTATTTCTTCTTCAAATATATATGTCCTATTATCCAAAATTGCAAATTGTCCATTTTTTAATCTAATATCTCCCTTTTCTTAAAGTAGTTAATCAGCTTTTCTCCTCCCTTCCATTTGAAAGTGCTATTTATATATTCACAAATATATTTTGGAGTCAAAAATTAGGACAGTTTTTTGAAGATTTTGTTTTATAGACAATTGAATTTAAATGTCATTAAAAAAAAAACAATCTGCTCATCTACCCACTTCATCATAAAACCCTGGCAAGCTTAGAATATGGTATTAGAGACCTAAATTACATGTTTTGACCTTCATAGTCCTTGCCTAGATATAAAATATTTATTGGTCACAAACAATAAGCATTTATCTTCAAAAACATCTCCATGTATTGTCATCTAAGTACTGTGTTGGTGGTAAGTATACAAAGTCAAAACCAGCAGTAGGTCCTTGCCCTCCAAGAGCTTACCTTCTAATGCAGGGGGTGAGAGAGAAGGGAGATGTAACACTTAGATTTTATAGAATTGGTAGAAGATTCGTACAAACTAAATACAAAGTAATTTTTTTTTTTCCTGGGGCGGATAGAAGAGGGATAGGAGATGATAGAAGATAAGCTGGCAGGCCTAGAGATATTTCAGGTGAAAAGTGTGAGTTTAGTCTTGAACAAACCTGGGCTGCTAAGAGGTTTAAATGTCTATGACCCAAGGGAAACTCACCAGGAAATTGTGGGTAGATTAGTGAAAATTATCTCCACTTCTGGGAAAAGAAATACATAGTTTATACCTATAGAAAATGTATCAGAACATTTTTGTTGATTAGTAAATAGTGGGCTTTTAAAGATGTTGCTTTAATTTAAAATCTAAATTAGGACACACAAAACTTGGTCAAAAACCTACCCCCTGTTAATCTCACTGTTTTTCTTCTGTCACAGTGATTTTTCTACCATATGTGATCACAAACTCCTAAGAATAAAAGGGGGAAGATATTATCAGAGAATTGCATATTGGGAAGAAAAGATAATTTTGCCATTTGTAGAAAGTGAATGATGAAACACAGAAAGTCACAATTTTCTACTACTCACTATCTTGATGAGAAGAAAATAAAGGCAGCCTCCAGTCCATTATGTTGAACTTTGGGGAGCAAATGAACAAAGGTCACACAGAATGGGCATGAAAGGATGGGGTGTGATCCACTTGTGGTAGGAATGCATAAATATATGAGATCACATAGATCCATTTGATCATTTAATTCTTAAATTTTTCAACAGTTATAATTAAGGGATACATGCACTTATTTCAGAGTTAAATTTTTTTTTGTCAATTTCATTTATTTCAAAGATATATAAATACACACACATATGACAAGAGGAAATGAAAATGTTATAAGTTTAAATGACCTAATTAAAATAAAACCAAAAGGCCTAGCAGTAATTATGTGATAAATATATTTTATTATTACCATCATATACAATTATTTTAATTGCTTGCTGGAAAACATGGAAGTTTCAATACTTTCAATTTTAGGTGACCATTATTTTAATTACTTTAAAAATACTATATATTATAACATTTTAGAAAGAAAAATAAAACTGGCTATAAAATGAGCTATATTTTAAAATTATATTATTGAAATGACTTTAAAAAATTTTTCTTCAAGTCATATTACCCAAAATTTAATGAACTAGAAAACATGAACCTCATGAAGGGAATTTAAGGGGTATTCATATTAAACTTTGTAACACACAAAACAAAAAAAAAATCAAGATTTCTCATTTTTTAATCAATTTTTATTTAATAGCTTAAAAGGTGTCAGAGTACACTTTTTAAAAAACTTTAATTCTCCTTGTTAGTTTTCATTAGTCTTGGGATTTGGGTATAAAAGATAATTTCACAAATTAATAGTAAACTTTTAAAATAGAAAAATGTTTTGTAAAGCATATTGACTCCTGAGACTCATTGACAGAACCTTGCAAATAATTTAGGTTGACAAATGTACTGGTTTTTATCTTTTAAAACATCCCTTAAATAATTACTATAACATCAGATAATTTTAATATATTCCAAGTAACCATCCATGTAAATATTCTCTTTTAAAGTATGGAAGATTGATCAGGGACCCTAATTAGCTTGATTCAGTTTCTTGGGGGCTTTCATTTCATCTCCCTTTGCAAGTTGTGAATGTGTCCATTAGCAAAGCTGGAGAATTATGTCAATATGAATATACATAGGGGTGATAGAGAAAAGCAGAACGAACCTCTAAGAAGCAAAGGTTGCAGGAGCAGCAGTTAGTTACAAAATTAGGTTGTCTCCTTCCTGGTTTGGTGCATTAGAGAGCATGAAAGAATAAGCATTCATCACTAGAGAGGGAGATCAGGGATGTGTTATCTTATGGATAAAGTGATAGGATAAAAACTATGGTGGGGGCTAGGAATGAGAGTATACAAGGAGATAGTAAAAATAAATGTTACTCATCTCAGCACAAGATGACTTTTCAGGTTCCTGGGATGACTGACTACAATTTCTTTGCAGTATCTGAATCATCTACTTTTGTAGTTTCTTGATTGAACGCTGGGAAGCTGGGAAAGTAGAGACAGCAAGAAGTTCTGGCTAGATGCCTTGATGAACCTGGTCAGCACATCCATTCACACTAGGCAGCATCCACAATCTCATCCTAATATGGAAGGTGATGAAATATTTTCAGAACATAACTCCCAATTCTGATCAACTCCTAACCAGATGGGCAGCTCTTTTGTAGTGGATAGAGTATTGGAGTTGGATTCAGGAAAACCTGGATTCAAACTCTGCTTCAGACATTTGGGAGCTCTATAGACAAACTCAAGTCAGTTAACTTCTTTGTGCCTCAGTTTCCTCAGATATAAAAGGGGGATAATAATGGTTTCCTCATAGTATTCTTGTGTAATTTAAATAAGATAATGTCCTTGACAAGTTTTAAAATGGCAGCTATAGTGCTTAGCAATGAGTCACCGTAGCCCCTTTGTTGGAGAAGCCTAATGAATTTGAGACCCTTTATTCTCTGTAATACTCAGGAAATAGGACACTTCCCTTTGTTTTGTTTCCAGAATTTGTTTGCTCCTAATGAAACTACTCTTCCTGAGAATACAATATCCTTTTAATTTAATCACAAATAGAAAAGGAAACATAGTTTTTGCTTATAATTGTCATCAACCATACATCTAACTCTTTTAAAAAATATTTATTTTAAGATATAAAATAAAGTAAGTATTTCTTTAACACAGTAGATTTTTTTAAAAAAAGATGATTGCAAACAAAACTGCAGATCTATTATGTACAACTTGCTATTCCTTTTTAATGTCCAATAATGTTATCATCTAAATTTTTTTCTTTCTTCCCTCCCCTCCACCAGCCCTAGAAATGGCTACCGTTAGACATGAATATGTGTATATATGTAAAAATCATTCTATATATACTTCTATTTATCAGTTCTTTCTCTGTATGCAGATAGCATTTGCCTTCATACATCCTTTGTAGCTAATCTGGGCGTTTATTATAGTCAAAGTGACTTAATCACTTAAAATTGTTCTTAAAATAATATTGTTGTTGCTATATTTGATATTCTCTTGGTTCTGCTCATTTCACTCTTCATTATCTCATGTAAAGCTGTCCATGTTTCTCTAAAATCAGTGAGCTAATCATTTCTTATAGCACAGCAGTATTCCATCACAATCATATACCACAATTTGATAAGTCTTTTTTTACAGTATTTAATATGTTCAAAATGCTTTCTTGAGTATTCAGAAGATACATAACTTGTGGGTATTCCCTCTACAACTATCCCTCTGTAGATATTTTTTGTTTGTTTTGTTTTTTCTTTTAGTTTTTTGTGATCCACAAAATTGGTCATCTGTCCAACACCATTTTTAGGAGTTTCTCCAAACAACTTGTTTACTTTTCAGACAGAATCTGTCATCATACTCTTAAGTCTTTTCAACTTGGTCTAACCCAAGGATAGGTAACCTGCAGCCTCAATTCCACATTTAGCCTTCTAGGGTCTCAAGTGCAGCCCTCTGATGGAATCCCAACTTCACAGAGCAAATCCCCTTAATAAAAGGATTTGTTCTGTGAAGTTTGGATTTAGTCAAAGGGTCTTACTTGTGGACCAAGAGGATCCACATGTAGCTTCAAGGTAACAAGTTCCCCAACCCTGGTCTAACCTATTAGTTTGCTCTCATGATTAGCAAACCAGTCTGCATCAACAGATGGACTATCTGCAGGGACAAAAATCACAGATCCAAGAAGCATGGAAGCCCTACCCAATCAGCAACTTCCTTAACACTGAGAAGTAAAACCTTACCAAAACGACTGTGAGTACCTTAAGTACTGCTTTTGCTGAGACAACCCTGAAGTCTAACAACCATCTTAAGGAGATTGAGTATTTATGAAATGGGGGGAGAGAGTAAAGGGAGAGGGGGAGTACAATATTAGAAAAGACAGCCTGATATAATTGAAAGTATACTCAAATTCCAACTTATGGGAACTTGGAAAAGTTAATTCCTTAGTTCCTTATCTGTAAATGGAGGATGGTATATTAGATGTACTCTAAAGTCCCATCTATCTCTAAATCCATGGACCACAGAAATTATATAAACTTCTACAAATCACCAGAGTAGAGTAAGGGTAATGACTGAACCTATGATTTCACTGATATAGGGAACACCCTGAATGAGGAAACCTTTACTAATACAGGTCAATATCATCTCTGCAACTTACAGTATTAGAGAGAGTTGCATAGAGCCTCAAGAAGTAAAGTGGCTTGCCATATATCCAATCTATGTCAGAAGCAAATCATAAAAACCAGGTCTTTTTGGCTTTGAAGCTAGTTCTTTATTCATTATACCACAGTTGTTCTCTTAATCATCGGGAATAAGTTGAACATATCGGATGAGGATTTCCTCCTGTTAATGTCTCAAATGTTTAATCTTTTGAAGAACATTTCTCAACTACCTTGCAATTTATGGATTTAGTACTAAGAGACTGTCTTGCTTTTAGCTAAAGATATACCACATCTTAATTAATGTAGAAACAAACTGATACCAGGTTTGGAACATCCAATAAAATTAAATTATACCTACCCTCCAAAGGGACACCACATAAAATAGCATATATGTGTGTATGTATGTATATATGTATATATACATATATGTGTATTTGTATGTGTATGCATATACACATATAAATACACACACACACAGATACACACACACACACCACTATTTCTGCTATGACTGAGATGAGGAGCTATGTCTTTACAAAACACTTTTAGGTAAATCCTTTCAGTTTTCTTATTTTAAAAAATTGCATATTGAGGGTCTTTTTTGTCTGGCAAACAGGGAGCTAGTAGGGTTTACATCAATGATCTTTAACTTTTCCAATTTCTTGTGTGTGCTTTTTTGTATTTTGAAGAATATCATCATAATCTTTTTTTGATGGAGTTACTAGTCTTCATGATCATAAGGGATTGTTCCATTCTATGTATTTGTAAGCCTGGTGCCTGGCATAGAAGAAGTACTTAATACATGCTTTTTGATTGATTGATCTAACATGAAGCATCAATTCAACTTCAGTTTCTAGTTGTAGCCACAGAATTTGGACAGTGAGGATCTATATATGCACGTATACATGTGTGTATATCTATACATGTATGTTTGTATACACATACATACATGTGTATACACACGTCTGTTTTTAAAATATTGAAAAATAACAAAGTAGAATAAAAATACAAAAAAGAATGTGAATAGTATACTTTGCCATTAAATTTTCCAATGGATAACATGGATAGCATAATAAGGATAATTCCATTCAATAAATTTCATTCTATGGACTCTCAGTGTTTTTTCCCCTGCCTAAACTCAAAAATAGTGTTTGTTTAAGTCTTATATAAAGGAAGCCTAGAGTTTGAGTCCTAGTTCTTTTATTTATTAGCTCTGAGATCTCAGACAAGTCATTTAATCTCTTTAAGGCTCAGTTTTCACATCTCTAAAATACATATAATTCATTAATTGTCTTTGAAAAAGTGCTTTAAAACTGTAAATAACTACATAAATGTAAATTATAAGAATATGTCTTAGGTATAGTTAGGTAGATTTAGACCTGGTTGAATAATCTTACTCAAATAAGAATTACATATGTATCAATGTCCATTTGGAGGGAAGTCTCTTTTAGACCTCAGCAATCTACCATGTCCTTGGTCCTACATTGCTCAACATCTCATCAATGGTTTGTATGAAACCATTTGTGGCATGTGCTAGCTGTCTCTGCCTTTCCTGTGCCCCCTACTTTTACTGTCTCCTTAGATAAACTGATAGATTTGGATACTTCATTATGTCAGCATTTTTTTTTACTTTTCTATATGTAACCTACCAACAGAAAGAGTTGATAAAATTCGAATTTGTAGTAATTTGCAGAAATATCATGCTATGAAGCACCTCACTAAAATTGCATGTAGGTGCATGATAGTTCATGATATTTGGTGTAATATTTTCTAAACATACATAATTTTCTTTAGCATATACACTTACCTTTGAATGGGCACATCCTAATATGCAAATCTTACTTACAGATTCTAAAACTTGTTCCTTTCCTTACTACTATTGTGCAGTTATCTCATCTCTCTCTCTCTCACTCTCTCTCTTTCTTTCTCTCTTATCTCCTCTCATCTATTTAACTTCTGCTTGGACTGCTAATTAGGGAGCAATACCAAGCTATTTGTATAGTAAAACCGTTATCCATCAAAAATTGAGATATTACTCCTTATAAAATCTTTATATTTACCAGGTGTTCACCTGATGCTGATAGTACATAAATTGGAAGATGACATATGAGAGGGATAAGCAAGTGAATGTCAGATTCAGCAGATCTTAACAAACTAAAATGATGACTGAACTGAATAAGATCAAATCTAATGATGCTAAATGTTAATTAAGTACCACCTTTAGGTTCAAAAATTCAACGGCATAAGTACAGTGAGCGGAAAGTATGTATAGAAAGTATTTCATGTGAAAAGGAATACATGGATGATAATAGTGGCTTATACCTATAATCCCTTTTATAGGAATAGCTCAGGTTTGTGGATAGCATGGGGAGTTCTGAACTGAGATTAAGGTAGAGTCAGTTGGGTGCCTTAATAAATCTGGTATCAAAGTGTTGAGAGTAGAGGGACATCAGGATGCCTAAAGGAGAAACAATTTGGCCCAGGTCATAAATGGAATAGGTCAAAAGTTTCTGTGTTAATCAGTGGTGGGATAGGTCCCATAAAATGTCATTATACTTGAAGTCTGGGTTATATAGATAGGGAGGAAGGAAGGAAGAAGGAAGGAAAGAAGGAAGGAAGGGAGGTAGGGAGGGAGGAAGGAAAGAATGGAGGAAGGGAGAGAGAAAGAAAAAGAAAGGAAGAAAGAAAAAGCAAAAAGAAAAGTTGTATTTTATCAAATTTAAAATTAAGTATGAGTAAACACTGCATCACAGAAGTCATATATGTGTGTATGTATG
>CM053580.1:178747534-178795883 GCA_028627135.1 Pseudochirops cupreus | reverse complement strand
GAATATAAGGAGATATTAAGAGATAAAAACTTGCTCAACATTTTTCTAACAGTATATGAAGTTGAATGTCTTTGAAGGTATTAAAGTTCATCTTAAGTATGTTAGTATTTTTTATGTTTAACCATATTACTTCAAATGAAGAGTATTCAGTGATTAATTTCTATAATATTGAACATTATTAGTCAAAATCTTGAGTTTGTCATCTCCATGGAATTTCAAGAGAGAGCCGTTGGTATTTCAAGCCACTACAGAATAAGATGGTAGCTGATAGTAGGATTTGAGTGCTGCATACTAACAAAATTGTAGGCTTGATATGTAGAAAACTCTATTCATTTTGAAAATAGGGAATGAGCAATAAATAAACTATTCATAGGAAAGCTAGCCAAATATAGATTAAAATTCACAGTTCTTTAAAAACCTTTATAGGTGGAGATTTTACTGATTATTTTGAAAATTAATGCAAGTGAATCTTTTGGAAACAGACGGGAAAATATGCCACATGTGAATGGCAAATTGCATATTCACAGATATATGATACAATAAGTAGGGGATTTAATATTTTATTCATTTAACATTTTGTTCTCCATGAAACTATATTTTTGTTCTCTTTTAATGAACATAATTTACATTGTGAGAATACAGAAAATACATATTTTCTTTGGGGAAAAGATGAAAACTTTTCAGAATTTATAAAGATTATTATGAGAGACAGCATGGAATAATAGATAAGAGAGAATAAAAGTCAGGGAGATGTGGGTTCAAGTCTTAACTATGAGACATACTGGTTTTATTGATGGGAACACAGGGCAATTCACTTAAACTCACAGGGCTCTAAACTAAGATTTTTTTGGTTGTTTTAGAATAAGTCCTGACTTGATTTGACAAAAGGAGTTGTAATGGTAATGGAATTTAAAGATCCCCCTGTATTAGCTTGAGTGTTAAAACCCAGAGTTTGTGAATCCCACTTGTGGGATGGACTTGTTTACATGAAGAGAGAGGGCTAAACTGGGAGGAGCTGGTGCTATAGATTTAGAGAGAAGCCCAGGCAGAGAGAAAGCCCAAGCAGAGGAGGGCAAAAGGACTTTTGGGGAGCAGTATTGGGGAAGCAGAGAGCAGAATTGCGGGGGACCAGAGTTGCTGAGAGAAAGACTGCTTATGGCCATTTGGAGCTGCCCAGGACTTTTGAGAACTGCCACCTGGAGCTGCCAAGAACTGAGGAGATATGGCTATGATGCCAGTATTTTGTCTGTCTGTTTTGATGTTGTGTTGGGATTGCTTTAATTGCTAGGCTTACATCAAGCCTAAATTTCACCTTTTACTATGTTACTCCTATTACTTCTGACCTCTTGGGTGAAACAGATCAAATTTATTTTCTCTTCCATGTTTAAAGTCAAATGTCATTTTCCTACTTGTCTTCTCCAGGCTAAATACATCCAGTTCCTTAAAACTAGTCTTCATATGGCATAAACTTGAGCATTTTCCCCATCCTAGTTGTCCTTCTCTGGACATAATCTAATTTACTAAACTGAGGCACTCAGACTGGACACCAGTTTTACCACACTTTAGATGTGATCTGATCAGGTTAGAAAATAGTACATCAACTAAGGTGGCAACTTACTGAATATTGCAGTATATAAATTGCTCTTTAATAGAACAGAAGAAAAAAAGCTTCCCCCAGTATGATCAACTTATATTCTAAATGTGGAGGTAGCTGTGTCCTGCCTGCACTTAGAAGCTTCCTCAGACAGTCAGCAGAACCTGCTGTTAAAGTAGTTACTAAATAAAGAACAGTTGTGTAGGACTGGAGTGATTTTATGCATTACCAGCTACTTAGCAAGCTGCTCTATATGCTACCTATCTTGAAATCAGCAGCAGTGTAAGGGTCAACTTATATAGTAAGAACATAAAAAGCCTGTATTTTTACATGGAAAAATTAGGTAGTCTGGTATACCTCATCATATAAGGTCATGTCTCTGTGTATAAAGAGTTATTTTAAGAATTTTTAAAAATACTTTTTCAAGTAAAAATATAATGATTTAAAATTATGTAGCATAATAACAAAATGTTTAACTACATTATAAGAATAAGAATCTATCTATCCATCGGTAAAACTGAAAGGAGACAGACAAATAAGCTTCCCTAAAGTAATTTTATTTTCTCAAGTGACTGAACATTTTACAGAAAAGAATATCCTTATTTTTATCATAGCTACCAACGACTGGAGGGAATTATATACTACTGGGTACTATGGGTTCAGAGAAGGACAACCAAAACGATCAAGTAAAAAAAAAAAAGGCTGGTTTCTACTTGAGGACAAATTATCATAATTAGGGCTCTTCAGTCGGGAAAGACAAAAGCTCAGGGGGTGATGTGATTCAGGTCTGTAAAATCATTAAGGTTACTGATAAGGTGAACATAGACGTGTTCATTAAATCTCAGAATACTAGAACTGAAACCCCTTTAAAGGTTGAAAGTAAATTTAGGACATATTAAAGAAAGTGCTGCTTTACTTAAGACAGTAAACTTAGGGAATTCATTAACTTAGAAGTTGGTACAAGCTGACAATTTAAATAAGTTCAGGGAGGAGATAAATATACACTTATATTTATCATCCATGAAAAACTGTGGGAACTTAGGGATGTCCTGAGAGAAATTACTAACATGGGAGACTAATGTCATGGGGAATGGCCATGTTCAATCACAGATGATGCAGTCAAAGGATAAAAGATTAGACTAGTCAGAAAACAGTGGGTCTGACCCCAAATGGCAGTTCTTATGTTCTTGGACAAAGTGACTTGATATCTTTCAAAGAAAAAAGAGACAGTATAACACTGTGGGATCCAAACTAGTATTATATCTTTCCAGGGATTTAAGATTTTGCAATTTTTTTTTAATGTTGATAGAATCTTGTAAACAGAAAAGAAAAACATTCTTCAAACTGGGATTTGGATTTATGCTTTATATTGAGCTAGATTTTTTTAAAATTCAAATTAAACAAATTGTCTTTGCTTTCTAGAAGCTTAATATCTAAGACAAATATGTAAATAACATTTTAATGTCAGCATTTCCTATGTAAGCCCCAAATTTCTCCACTGGAACTTTAATTAAAACAATTTTCAAAAATGCAGATTTTAGCAAATGAATATACTTATATTATAAAAGATATCAAGGAAATGTGCTGCAACTTATTTTTCTTGTTTTTAAAACATTCTTACATTTTTTGATCATCAAATTGTACAGTAAAGTTCATATTCTTGTCAATTGGGTTTTTTACAAATCATTTTCCTCACAACAAACCTTTGAGGTAGTTAATGAATGTAATATTTTCTGCTTTGCTTTAGATGAGTTCTCTCTTCTAAAGAGCAGAATCACTGCCACACCCATATCTAATCCAACTACAGTGTTTAACAGAAAAGAAACCAGGTATGAAACTGTAACAGCAAGCATCCTAGCATACCCGGGATAGCTGCTAGCACAGGTTCTTTGATATGCTTTACTAAAGGAAAATAACTTTAAAGGGGTCAACAATCTTTCATTAATTATATATGGATATATTTGTGTATATATAAATTATATATAATACAAATATATACACATATCCATTTCTGTATATATTTATATACATATGCATATACATACATACACACACACACACACACACACACACACACATATATATATAGATATATAGATATATCTATATATCTATCTATATATATATCTATAAATGAATCTGAAGCTGTTCAGATCATTTCGACTCAGATAGAGTGGCTCCAGGTAGGTTAGATTTAAATTCTATACAGAAATAGGAAAAAAGGGAGGCTTGCTCCTTTTATAAATGAATTTACTAAGGCTCTGTTGGCTATACCATGGGTAATAACTGCAGGAGCCTATAGCATTTTATAGGTAGTATAGGTGGTACGATGGAAAGACTGCTGACTCTAGAGTAAGAGGATCTGTATTCAGATATCACATCTGACAGTTCTGCTTTCACTTGGGCAAGTGACTTAAAACTCTCTGGGCCTCAGTTTTCTACTTTATAAAGTAAGGAGATCAAACTAAATCTTTGATCCTGTAAATAAATGAACTAGAAGGGATCTTATTTTCCTTTGTTGTCTGATGGTGAACTTTTTTAGTCATAAATTATTCTGGTTTTTTGTATCTAACTCTTCCTCTTTGGGAAAGGGTCTGGTCTGCCTAGCCTGCATCCCTCACTTTACAGATGAGAAACCTGAGATTTTGGAAGGTTGAATGAGTCACTCAGGGTCACACAGTCAGTAAAAATACCAAAACCAGTACTAAAATCCAAATTTCTACTGATTCCAAGTTTAGCATACTTTATACTGTGTAGTCTGGGCTCAAATTGCTTCCTACCTTAAAGTTGTAGCAGCTAAGCAGAGCAGTGGATAGAGGTCCAGGCCTAGAGGCAGGAAGACTTATCTTCATGAGTTCAATTCTGACCTCAGACATTTACTAGGTGTGTGACTCTGGACAAGTCACTTAACCCTGTTTGCCTCAGTTTCCTCTTCTGTAAAATGAACTGGATAAGGAAATACAAAGCTATTCCAGTATCTTTGCCTAAAGCAAAACAAAACAAAAATCCAAAAAAACCCAAAAGGGTTCACAGTGAATCAGATACAACAGCAACAACCTTAAATTACTTTATCACAGTCAAATAAATTTAAAAGATAAATTCTTAGAAGTAGAAGAAAATAAAGGCTTTTCTCTTCTATGCATTCAAGATGCACCCCCCCCCCCCATTTAATGCTATTTCTAATTCTTCCCATAAAAGCCTGGAATTTAATTGAACCTTCCTATCCACTTAATAACTATAAATCCTTGTTTTTTTCTGTTTTAAAATAGATATAAATTTGTACTATTGAAATTTTAAAACATAGGTGAAAAATAATTGGTGTTTTAACTAAGTCAACAAAGAACTTCAAGTTTGTCACTCTAATGAATTTTATTTATGTTTATAGTTCTCAAAAAAATCCAAAACTACGTTCTTCATGGCATACCACCAGCTTTACCTTTAGCCTCCAATCTACTATTCTAATTCCCCTCCCATGGCCATATATTTCTTACTGCTCTATTGGCTGATTGAGAAAACATGGTCTACTGTGGGAGCATTAAACTTAGAAAACATGGTCTACTGTAGGAGCATTAAACTTAAACCCCCCCAAGTAGGGCCTGAGACAGATTAAAATGTAATTAGGAAATGTTTACCAAAATTACGTATATGTGTGTGTATATAAATAATTTCAATGTAGATGACTCTAATTTGTGGTGTTCTTAGTCAACGTGCAGCTAGCTAGCAGGTGTCTGTTTCTATGAATCTGGCAGCATTGATATACTGCATACAGTGTTGGACTTGGAGTCAGAAAGGCCTGGGTTCAGATCCTACCTCTGATCCTTATTAGCTGTGTCATCTTGGACAAGTCAGTTTACCTCATTAACCCTCCTTTTCCTCCTCTGTGAAATGAAGAGCTCTGAATTTGGTGACCTAAAAGCTCCCCATCTTCCTTGCCAACTCTAAATCTATGATCTGAGGAAATCACAATGCATTACTGCTGTCACTATGGTATACGTGTTTTGGTGGTATTATGACACTATCCCTCTTGCTCTGCAAATGGAAATCAAATCAACCCTATAATTCCTGGAAAGGATATTTCAATCAATTGCTGGATGATTTTATTTATCCTTCATGTGACTTCCAAACACCCAAATGGTTTTCTTTCTCTGTTAGAATATGAGCTTTTGGAGTCAGAGACTCTTTTTTGTATTTCTCTCCTTTTCACTGAACCCAGAACTTGCATATATTTAGCAAATGCTATTTTATTGATTCCCTTTTTAGTCCACCTAATTGTTGTTTACATATAATGCTTAATCAAAATAACAATCCAAGATTCTGTTAGAAATACCAAATAGGGCAGCCAGTAAGATACAGATGAATTCTCTTAAGCACAAGATTTCCCCCTTCTGTTTTCACAGTATCTCACCAATATGTATTGGTAGGTGGGATTTTCTCATAACCACAGAGAAGCTATTTGGTCTTTTCTGGTACACCAGCATGTACATCTGTGAATGAAGGTTAAGGTTAACTTAATTTCTCACTTCAATTGAAAATCAATTCTCCTACCCTTTTGTCATAATCCTATCAACTACATAGAGAAGCTGTTCCATTCTTGAATTATATTTGAATTTGCACAGGGAATTAAATTTTAGCTTTCTGAAACTAAAAGGGTTTATAAGATGACAGAGCCTTTTTGTCTGTATTTACCTTAATAAGCAGTGACCCTGGACAAGTAAAAGCGTTTTCCTACAAAGCCTCTACTCTGAGTGAAGGGCATTCCGGGAAGGAAGGTAGGTATACATGAGCTTTTACCTGTTGTGAGCTGGGACTGAAAGAATTAAATGAGCAGAAAATAGGTAGGCAATATTCAGTCTATATATATATATAGAAAAAATTCATATTTTCATGCAAGGTATTTTCATCAAAAAAGTATTAGTAGTATAACAGAGAACCATTTAAGCTTAATTAATAGTCCTTTTTGAATATGTAGAGTTTCAATTGCATATTAGCTCTTATTCCCTTGTTCATTCATTTTACACTCTTGTCTGATTCTTTGTGACTCCATTGGGAGTTTTCTTGGCAAAAATACTGGATTTGTTTGCCATTTCCTTTTCTAGCTCATTCTAGAGATGAGGAAACTGAGGCAAACAGGGTTTAGTGATTTGCCTAGGATCACACAGTTATTAAGTGTCTGAGTTTGGATTTGAACTCAAGTTTTCCTGACTCCAGGCACAGCACTCTATCTGCTAAGCTGCCCTTACTATTCCTTATTATGGTCTTAATTATTCTTTTTTTTTAAAGCCACTAGGAAAAATCTTAAAACTTTATGCTGCAATACTTTGATAATAAAGAAAATATTTTCTATATTTTCCCCCATTGTCAAAAGTAATAATGCAGTTCATTGACTTATCCATTTGCTGACTGCGTTAAGGACTTAGATATTATACTGGATAAAGTATAACATGATGAGGAGGAATCTTTCAAGGAATAAAAAAAAAGAAAAAGACTCATTTAGGAAATATGGTCCATGCAGAACATCCCCATTCATTGACAGGATGAAGATGTCCTTTTATTATTCAAGTTCACAATCTCAGTATTGTATTGTTGATGTGATGGCCTACCTGCTTACCTGCCATCATACAACTCTAGCCCTGGTAGATGGCTTAAAGTCTACCTTGGTTTCGCCTGGCTCCCTCCTGGTCCTACACAATAGTGATTAAAGTTCTGTAATTGCTATTTCAACATTTAGTCACCCATGTATTAATATACTACCAAGTCACTCTGACATTGTAGTCCCAGGGTCCCATTAGCAAGATTCCCTGCCACATTTCTCAGTTCCTCAGTTACTGAGTTCTTACCTTATTCTCCAGTCCTCTAAGTAACCGCATTTCCTGCCCCTAAACCCCGTGCCTTGTAACTATTTCCCAGGTACATGGCTGGACCTTATCATTGACATCTATGAATAACCTTCCACTTATTGTGGGAAAAGTATTGCTCTCAAGAGCCAGAAAATCTAGGCTCTAGTCTTGTCTCTGATACTGCGTGACACAATTTCTTCACCTATAAGGAATAGGTTAAACTATACCTTTCAGCTCTAAATGCTTTGATTACTGTCTCTGATCTGATCTGACCCTGTATCTTAGACTCAGTCTATATGTTTTACTGATGGTTCTCACGTCTCACCTGTCAATTGTTCCTTGAATTGATCCCCCCAGGCCTGCATTTGCCTTCAGATTCATGTACTTGAGTGGCTGTCCTTAGAATAAATTATTCCTGTCATCGTTTTAATGTGCAGATCATATTCAGATCTTCAGCCTTTGCCCACCTATGTGGCTATGTCTGGACTCTCAGTGCAGGCCTTTCCTGACCTGACTTTCTAAATATTGTTAAGGCTGCCTTTTGTATCTTTATCTAGATTAATGTGTGTATATGTATATGTATATGTATGTATATAAGTATATATGTATGTGTGTATATATATGTATATATGTATGTGTGTATGTATATTGTGTGTGTGTGTATATACATTATATGTATATATATATATGTATATATACTTCAGATATAGACAAAGAGTTATAGAACTTGGCAGTAGAAAGGAACTTAGAAAGTGTATAGTTAACTCCCTCATTTTGCAGATGAGTAAGCTAAGGTCCAGAATGACTTGCCTAAGGTCACAGAGTAAATACAAAGTATATATCTGCGACTGCAATCCATGTCTCCTAACTCCCAAATCTATGCTCTTTCTACTATAACACAGTGCTTTGCATAGCCCCATAAAGGACACCTAGAAGCTTCTTTATGGGACTTCTATAGAGCAAGTTAAGGTAGCTGTCAGAATGGCAACCATAAAACAAAAGTACTAGGGAAAACTGGTTAATGCTCCTCAGTTCTTCATCACCAATAGCTCCCACCTTTCTTTACTATTCTTCTGCATCACTTCTGCTCCTCCACTAAAAAGTATATTTTCCCACAAGATATTAAGAAAATGTCCAATTTTCCTCTGGAGAAGACAGATGCTACTTAGAATCACTAATGCATGTAGACTGTAACTAATAAATGAAACAAAGCATGGAGAGTACCATATATCTGCTGCACAATCTTCATTGGATGCCTTTTTTCAGCATTCAATGAAATTACTAATCTTGCCTGTGGTCAACTATGTACCCTAAATAGTTTGGCCCTAGGCAGTGTGAGATTGCCTGTCTTCATTCTGGTCACCCATTACAACAGCTGAATCCACTTGGGCATTTCCATTATTATTTCTCCTTGTAGAAACTTCACTTATGCACCTACCTGACTATGCTAGAAGAGTCCAAAGCATGACAAAGGAGTTATCTTTTAAACTTGACTGTTGATGAGGCACTTTGAGAGATGGTTTTCTAAGTGTAGTTGGTCTGTTTACTTGACTTGTAAATGACAAATGCATAAGAAGGTTTGTTTACCTATTTCCCACACCCACCAAAGTAACTCTTTTGCCGTTAGAGACTGGAAAATCTCTGCTTCCTCTCTCTCTTAATGTGTGCCCTTTCACCACATCTCCATCCTCCATTTCCTAACTTCCCCCCCTACCATCAAGAAAAGACTTTTCTGTTCTCCAAAGGCTTTGTAAAAGCTTCTCATTGTTTGATGAGGCCAGGGGTAGGAAAGGTAAGGAGAAGAGGAGAGAAATTGTTTTATTTGCCCAAAAGTAAATGTCTCAATAAACTGTGAAGTTACATAGGCAGATGGTGGGCACAGTGGATAAAATGATAAGCTTGGAATCAGGAAGATTTGAATTCAAATTTGGTCTCAGATACTTAATAACAGTGTGACCTGGACAAGTCACTTAACCTCTGTTTGCCTCAGTTTCCTCAACTGTAAAATGGACATTAAAACAGCTCCTTTTATTCAAAAGTTTCCTATCAGTATCGAATGACATAATATTTGTAAAGTGGTTGGTACAATACTTGGCATATAACAAATGCTATATTGATCTTTATTCCCTTCCCTTACTCCCCCCTCTTTTATACAGGGCTTATTAATACGCTTTTGTCTTTATGATGAGTTTTTACTTAGTGGAATTTTTCCATAAAAACAATGTTTTAAAAATTATTAGTTTCTACATTATTATATTCATTTAAAAGAGTACTGGACTAAGAATCAGGAGACCTACCTTTTGGTTCCATCTCTGACAGTGAACTGCTCTGTGCCCTTGGAAAGCAATTTTCTGTAAGCCTCAGTTTCCTCATCTCTAAAATCAAAATAATTGTATCTTTCTATTCACTCCAGATGATTAATGTAATGAGACTGCATGTAAATCATTAAGGTTCTATATGTGAAATGTGAACTCTTACCATTAATGTTGGCTATATAGACTTCTATGGAGTTAACTTGGAAATCCCACTCCTCTTTAAAGCACCAAAAATGAATATTTTTCCAAAACAAAAAATATAATTTTCTCATGGATTTCTAGAATAAAACATATTAAGAAGTTGTGGTTTACTTATATTTAATTTTCTGTGTCTAAGTTGATGCTGCCCACTCAAATTTGAGATTTTATCTCCATCATTATCTAATTTTTCCTTAAAACATGCATCTACCTGTATTCTTTATGAGAGTTCCGACATTAATGTGAATCACTTACCTGAATTATTGACTCTCAATTTTATACTCATTCCTTTAGCCAGAGATTATGAGTACTATAGCTCCATACATCAAAACAATAAACCCAACACTATTAAATCAATTTTCTCCATATTGTATAACATGTGGTATGTAGGAAAAGACTAGTTATTACATAAGGTAACCTATAGTAACACATTAATATGTTAAATGTTTTAATGGCCCTACGGCAAAAACTCTTTACATATATCAAACTGATGAGAATTGGTTCCCCATTTCCTCTTGTTTTCTATTTCCTTTTAGGATAAAACACGTAAATTACTACTCCCTATGTATTATTACTTTATTATTATTTGTAATTAATGTGATTTATCAGTTTGTTTCGGTATAACTTCACCTCTGGATCCATTTTCTAAAGGTCTTTCTTTCTTGCTTATATGAATGCATATGTATATACACATATATTTATATATGGACTTATGTGCATATGTGTATATATGTGTGTATGTATGTGTTTGTATATATATATCTACGTACACATACATATAAATATAAGATATATGAATTTGTGTCTGTGTGTGTGTGTGTGTGTGTGTGTATGTGTGTGTCCAATGATGATTCTGGTAACAATGACAATTGTGCAGATGCATAAAGAAGGATGTGTCTGGCAGTTCTTTACTGGTTTTCCAGGAGGAAAGGCTGCCCTTTGATTTACAGTTACAGCCACTATTTATATAGTGCTTGTTGCTGATTGTGACTCTGATTCAGCCTTACAATAAGGCTGAAGTCTTTGCCTACAAAGAGCCTCTGCATTCCTGATTGCTGCTCTGTCTGCAGCTGTTGTCTCTCAGCAGTCCATAACTATGGCACATTGTTTGAAGTTGTGCTTCTGTTTGTCTTTAACCTGCTTTTTCTGCCAAATTGGCTTGAATTCCTCCCACTTCAGTTCACCATACAGTGACTACTTAGGTATCTTCCTGTCATTCATTCTTTTCACATGTCTAGCCCCATAAACTGAACAGAGAGACAGTGTTGATAGCCTTAGCTACAGTCCTGCCTTTAGATGTGGATCATAGTGTTAGCTCTATTATGTGTGTGTGTGTATTATTCTTTAAAAGGGGGGGAGAAAGCATTTGTTGGGTAGTATTCCATAAATCTTAGTTAGGAATGGGTCTGAAGGATGAGATACTTTGCAAGTAACTCAAGATGTTGACCTTCTTCAAGACCTTTGAATTCTTATTGCTTAGTTTTATCATAATTTTACCTTATAAAGAAAAAAGTGTACTCTCAACTACCCCACCAATGTACTGCCTTTACTCTCTACCCCCTACCTACCCACCTCATGTACATTTTTATAGTGTTTTCCCCTTGTGTTCAGGAAGAGCTATGAACTGTGCAGAATCCTTAGTGATGACATTTCATGGGAAAAGAGAGGTTGAAGTAAAAAAGTTTCTGAGCAGGTAGAGGGATCAGAAATACATGGTGTACAAACCATGGTCAAAAACAAAGGTGATTAGTAGAGATGAAAGGAGCAGAAATCATCTCAGAACTGAAAGTCCAGTTGAAACCAGGAATCATCTCACAGCTATTCGAGCAAAAGACACAATCTAGGGTTTGGAGTACATTAGTTTGTCCTAAAAAAAAGGTAATGCTTAACAGTTTTCTCTGTTTTTCATGCTCAGATATTCCATAGGCCTTACTAGCTGTGTCTGTTCTCCCTTTTTCTTTTTTCTCCCAGTTTTCTTTTATGTTGCTAACTAGAGAATTTAAATTAGTGCTGCCCACCATGTTTCCATTTCAGACCTGGGACCTGAACTTGCAGGCCTGTTCTAGCCTCTTCTTTCCATGAGTAGGTGAGCATTTGTTCATGCATAATTTAAATGCTTTCCCTTACCTCTCTTTTCCCCAAGACACCCAGCATCTGGAGGATTCAGAGAACAGCCTCAATATGTGCTTCCCCTTCTGCTTTGTGTGGGTCTTGCAAATCTTCGCATTAGAAGGGACCTCAGAAACCTCTTCTAGTAGTCCTATCCCTACCTAAAACATGAAACATTTCTTCATCTAGGAACAGGAAACAACTATCTCCTAGACTCACAGTGTCTATTTTTCGGAAATTCTAATTGTTGGGAAGTTTATCTTTATGTTAAATTGAAATCTGTCTTCATATAACTTCTTATTTGCCCAAATTTTCTCTTTAAGGGCTAAAGAGTTTTACTAAGATAATACTAATACTAAAAATATTACCAACAATAGCTAACACTTATGTAGCACTTTCAAGTTTTCAAAGCACTTACATATCTTATCTCTTTGAACCCTCACAATAACCCTGTGAGCTAAGAGCAATTAATATGAGAGTTTGTGAGAGTTCCAATATTAATATGAATGACTGACCTGAATTACTGACTCTCAATTTTATACTCATTCCTTTAGCCAGAGATTATGAGTACCATAGCTCCATACATCAGAACAATAAACCCAACAAAATTAAATTTTACAGATGAAGCTATTGAGACTGACATGTTAAATAATTTACAATTGTACCACTAGAATGTATCTGGGGGAGGATGCAAACTCAGAATTTCCTTACTCTAAGATCAGCATGTTATCCACTGTGTCATAAATACTATTTCTACATGAAAACTGAATATTCTGGGCAAAAATATAGATATTATATCATAAATACATATATATTGATTTCCCCACCACCATAACTCCCTGCACTTCTTCAGTGTAATCATCCAATATCCTTGAACTAGTTATAGTACTGCATGGTTTTTCATATCTCCCCGGTCAAATCTCCTTTCTTGGAATATTCCCTCTTGCCTATTACCTATCAAGAAACCAATGGAAAAGAGCAGGAAATAGCTGGCTGTGGTCAACAAGGATTACTTTCATGAGTAAAGGTCGTTGAAATTTTGCCCCACAGAAAGGAGGATAACGCAGTGGGAGAGATGCTGGTTTTTATTTAATCTGACCCGGAAACTGTTATTTCAAGGGCATGATTATCTGGCGAGGGAGTGGCAGGGGGGAACCTTATACAGATATGACAATAAACACCTAGGTCTGAGCATTGGTGGGTAATAGCAAAGAAAGTTTAGATAATAAGTTCCTAGCCTCATTGAGCTTATGGTCTAGAAAGTAGATAAGACCCAAATATTATTTGCTATTATAATAATGTCTGGTTCAACTACAGAACATAATTTCTAAGTCCTGTCTGAAGGAAGGTTGTTAACAACAATGAACCTCAGAGAAGCCATTTGCCATGATCTTTAAAGGATGAGTAGAAATTTAACAAGGTAAAGGAGAGAAATGCATACCAGGTAGAGTTAAGAGTGAGAAAAATCACAGATACATAAAAGTACAGAACACATTGAGAAGACAAAAAATAGTCACAAAGAACATAGCATTTTCAAGGTCATAGTATCCATCTTGTCTAATCCATATTTAAAAGGGTAACATGCTAACCAGTGGTCATCATGGAAACTTTAGATTGGAACACTTAGTACAGAGAGGAATAATATAAAACTCAAGGGGAAAGCAAAAGTCATATTGTAGAGGGCCTTGGATGCCAGGAAAATAATTAGAAGGTTTTTGTTTTCCTTTTTTTCTTTTTAGAAGATAGTAGGCAGCTACTGAACAATTTTGGACAGAGTGCTACGTGACCATTGTTGTGGTTGTTCAGTTGTGTCTGATTCTTCATGACTCCGTTTGAGCTTTTCTTAGCAAAGATACTAGAATGCTTTGCCATTTCCTTCTCCAGCTTGTTTTACAGATGAGAAAATGGAGGCAAACAGGGTTAAGTGACTTGCCCAGGGTGACAGCTAGTAAGTGTTTGAAGTCAGATTTGAACTCTTGAAGATGAGTTGTTTTGATTTCATGGACTGTGCTACATCCAGTGCACCACCTAGGTGACAATTAAAACATCTGTGACACTGGGGAAGACTGAATCATAAATCATTGATTTGGAACTGCAAAAGATGTTGGAAATCATTCTCTGTCACCCTCAGTTCAAATATGAAGAAACTACAACTGGGAAGAATCCAGTGACTTCCTCAGAGTCATATAGTTATTTGAATTCAGGTTCTCAGGGGCCTAGATCAGTATTCTTTCCAATATATTATTCTTCCTCTATTGTGAGCATTAATACTAATTTTTAGAAACCCGAGAACTAATAACGAGCAAAGAAAACCTGTAAAGCTCTTATTTGTCTGTGTAAAAATAACATTGCTTCAAGTAATTTACAGTAATTGCTTACTTTTCTTCCCTGATTAGATAAAGCACAATAATAATTATAGATATCATTAAATGTATCAGATCAGGTTATATAGGTTTTATTTGGTACAATGCTCAATTCTCTCCAAATATTCTCACCCTTCATAGTTTATGGTTCAAGGACACTGGTTGTCCACATAGGTATTTGTTTCATAAGTTCATGTTGTAGTAGAATTATGTCACTATAAGTTATAGAGCATTTGTGTTACCATTGGTAAAGTGACTTACAAATGCTCAATATCAGCACTCCTGTATTTTAAAAAGTGAGCAATGAGTATTTATTACGTTCCTATTGTATACTAGATATTGTGCTCATGTTGGGGAGGGATTCTAAAAAAATGAAGCAGTCAAGGGACCCAAAGTTTACATTTGATCAAACGTATTAAAGCTCTCTGGGCTACCCTCTTTACTCACACTTAGAGGTTGAGTTTTCTAGGTGACAGGTCCCTTAGGTTCAAGATATGCTAAAGCTCCACAATCCTAGAGTTGTACTTACGAGCCTCTAATTGTACTTGTCTCTGATAATCAACTGGTAAACACTCTTAGCTCAATGCCTTTGATTGCATAAGAAAACTAACATATAACCTCAAAAAAAAACCCCAAACTGGGAAACACAAATCAGACTAACTTAGAAGAGTGCTAGTACATATATAGTCCATTTGAAGAGGTATAAGTAGGGGAGATTTCTATTGAAATCCTTTCTAGGTTCGTCATCTGAAAAGAATTACTGGACTCAGCTCTCCTTGGCAGAATTACAAGAGTTTATTGTTACACTGAAGCAAGGGGTGAGGTAAGGGGACCTGCAAGCTGACAGGGATTTAAGGTAGAGTTACCAAGTGCAGGGGGTGATGTCAGAGAAAGCCTGCAAAGTTCTAGGAGATTTAGTGTGAAGCTCTACAGCAGGCAGGGGGATAGAAAGATCCTGCCAAGTGTAGGAATTAGGGTTAAGTGTTATGCTCTGCAGCGGGCAGATGGCCTGCAATGTACGGGGGCTAGAGATGCAGTTTTTAAAGACACAAAACTGTCAGTTATAGGTTCGTTAGGCTAACTAGGTGTACAGAGGTGGAGTTAGGGAGGAGCCTGGCAGGAGCCAAGGAGTGACTAATACTTTTGCCTTGAAATGTCATAAAGTCAACCAGTGGTCAGATTTGAGATCAAATTTAAATGAGAAGTACCCATCCAGTTTGCAAATGGATGAGTCTTGCTTACTAGAACAAAAGGAGGTAATGCTTTTAAAAGAATTCATTATCATAGCTATAGAGTAAATGGTTTCAGAGGAAATACCTTTAGGCTGGGGGCAGGGAAGGGACAGAGTTAATGTTTTGTGGCTGGGAGAAATGTGGCTTTTACAACTTAACACAAGACTGAAATTACAATAATGTTACAAAATTATAAAAATCACCCCAAAATATTCAGAGACACCGCGTTACATTGGTAGAGAGGTCCATATATGGGGAAAATACTTGGCCCTGGAAGTCCATACCTCTAACACTGTAGAACGTCATATCCTTTTACTTCTTATGAAGTCCTCATGCTACTTGTCAGAGGCACATGTTATTTGCTGGGTTCCTTTGGCCTATTCATCTCTGCATTTCAACTCCAGGCAGCCGAAGTAAACTATTAATTATCCCCCAAAGTAACTCTGAACCTGCCCCTGTTCCCTTATCCCCAAGAGGCAAAGAATGATTTTCCTTCTTTATGATTAGATTGTTCTTTAATAGTTGTCTAATGACTCAGCTTTTGAGAGTTTATCTTCCTTTTTTCCAAGTACCACAAGGGGTATGGTCAATCTTTCAGTCAATTCAATGACTAGACAGCATTTATTTTTTTCAAACTTGAATGATGAACTTTAACATTTGTGAAAGGGCAGCACAGTAGAGATAATTCACATAACTTACAACCTTATACCTCATTTTCTCTGTTACCTTGTCCCCGTATTCTGTGATTAAACAAAAAGGACCGTGAAGAAATCAATAGAATAGAGGTCTTTTGAACAATCATTCGCACAACCATTAATATGCTATTAACATACAAAATAAATAGCACATTTTGGGTTTGGGTTTTTTTGGGGGGGGGTGGAATGTGGAAAGGTATTAGCATCTGGGAGGATACTGAAAGGTATTGAACAGAAGGTAGTCCTTGAATTGAGCTTTGACAGACAGGTGTGAAGAGGTATTATATTCAAGGCTTTGGGAAGTGTCTTTGTGAAGGCATAGAGAGGAAAGATAAGTGTCATGTCTGAGGAACAGCTAGAAGGCAAGTTTGGCTAGATTATAAAGTACATGAAATGGAGTAAGACTAGAAATGTTGATTAGAGACAGCTTCTGAAGAACTTTAAAAGCCTAATAGAAAAGTTTGTATTTGACCTGAAATGTAATCAATAACCACAAGAGTTGTTTTAGCAGTACTACTCGTGATTTAGTAAAGAGCTTTTTTCTTGAAGCATATGAATAAATATCTATAGGGCATTTCAATAGAGTATAAACAAGAGAGCGAGTCAGGGCAATGTAGTGTTCAGAATACTAGACTTGTAAAAGCTAGGTTGGATCTTGCCTCTGTCACTTTCTGGGTGACAATAGGCAATTCATTTAAACTTCCTCAACTGCAGTTTTTTTCTTTATTTCTTTCATTCTTTCTTTCCTTCCTTCCTTTCTTCTTTCTTTCTTTCTCTTTCTCTTTCTTTCTCATAAATTGTAGATTATAAAGCACTTACCTCACAAAGTTTTCTATGAAGCTCAAATAAGAGAATAAATATAAAGTGCTTTGCAAACCTTAAACTAATATGCTGTTAACTAGCTTACTTATAATTCAAATTGTGACCATATCTGACTACATAAAGCACATGGGCTTAGAATGCAGATGTTCATGAGTTTGCCAACAGGTTTTATAAATTTTAATTAATGACAAGACACAATATTCACCATTATCTTTCATGCATCTTTGCAAATGGTGTATCGTCTTACTTAACCTACCAAGCAAGCAAAGCTAACATATCCTTTGCCTCAGATAGTACACAGTCATGACAGGATTATATATTAGTGGCTTAACTTAGAAGGCATTCTTCCAATGGTTCTACACCACAAAATTACATTTTGTTTTCTAGAAACACATTAAAATCATCTTAGGCTACCTATCATACACAATTCAGGCACTATGAATTTCTGCCTTTTAAAAATTTCTATTGTGTTTAGTGTGGGTGTAGAACATATAACCAAAACCAAATATAGACCTAATCGTATTGTAGTGTGACCCATTTCATTTTAATGAACTTGTAAATTCTTGCCATGCAAACCCGATGGATTTTATTCAAATATACTGTTCAAAGTAGACATATTACATTCTTTATATATTTCAGACTGTATATACAAACCTGCTCATTTTTACATGGCATATTTCTCTTTAAGTGGGTCTGAGTAACTCTGTGGATATGGAGAAAGACATTCAGGAACATAATATAATGAAGGCCTCAACAACTTTTGGAAAAAAGTCACAATTCTATAAAATTCTGATGAACAAATTATTCATTGTCATTCATTATCACTGACCCTTCCCCCCCAAAATTTATGACACACCATCTGTCTTTGTCCTTCATGGATATTAATCTTTGTCTCACTTTTTCATTTATGTCACTCAGCTTTCAAATTATTACATTATGCTACAGATATAGAAATGGGCAATGCTAATGGCATGGTCTGATGTGTGAAACAGATACTTGTGGAAAGTCCGGAGCTGTTGTAGGAAGGTTCAAGAGGCTTAGGAGTAGTTAAAATTCCTTATGTTTACAAACATTTAAATAATTTGACCTGGTTTAAATAATTGTGGACAGGAATTATAAAATTAAAATGTGTTTATTAAAAGCAAAGGTGTACAGAGTAGTAGATAGAAAGCAGGCCTCAGACCTGGGTTCAAGTCCTGTCTCTTTTACAGCAGGGCCATGTGATGTGTGGGTATCTTAAGCAAATTATATGCCCTAGGTAGCTCTCTAACTCTATTTCTGGGTCTCTTTATTTTTAGTAAATTATAAAGAGATTGTCTATCTATGTATAACTGGTACAGTTAAAACAAGAAATGTGACAATTTCCTTCCAGACAGCATAGAAATGATACATATTAAGAGACTCTTAGGTATAAATTAATTATAATTTTCTACCTGGCTTGAAACAAGTTCTAATCTGTTCTTCCTAGTTATCTATCAGGCATCACAATAAGTTAAAAATTTTAAAACAGGGAAGGATGGGACATTGAAAATTCTCTTTGATAATGCCTGGGCTTGTCCAATCCCTAAATTTAAAATTAAAGTATTTCCCTTTTGGTGGATTATTTCAGCAACAAATCTTTTGAAAGGTGTCTAGAATTCAACTGAGAATGTCTGGATTTGCCAGATCACAGTTGTATACTTGCTTAATTTGTTTTTAATATGGGAAGTCATTCATTGCATGAGGGTATTTCAGAATTTTTCTATAACTTGTGTAAATATATAGTTTGGGGATAAGTATATTGTATAGACATATGAAACTTAGTATTTCATTTTGACTTTTAAATAACGTCTTTGTTTTAAGCCATAGTGTACGTCACCTTTTCTTCTCAGAGTATATGAAAAGTTAGTATAATCAAATTCTAATTTGTATTTAAAATAAATTGTATGAATATACTTAAGTTTTATACTGATTCAGAGCATCAAGCCACTATAACACCAATGTGTTATTCACAGTTCCCATATGACATCTATGAATATGCTGGTGTAGTTGTGAATCACAAAATGTAACAGACTCTCCATATGAAAGACAGGACTAAAAGAATATTCCCAAGCCTTCCCTCTATCAGACCTTCAAAAAAAAACAGGTCCCCTTCAGCAAAAATGCCCCTCTCTCACTCACACCAGCTGCTCAGCTTCCATGCTGCTTGCTCCCAGCAGTTCTGGTTTTCTCTCCTGCTCCTTCCTGTTCTACCTTTCCTGTTCCATGTTTTCAGCAAGCTCCTCCCTCCATGGGCTCCATGTGATTACCTTTGGCCTATTAAGGGGCAGGGAAGATCTTCAAATTCCCATTACCATCACAGCCACATTAAGCAATATTAAGTAGTCCTAAATTTAGTGTCAATATGTCATGAGATTTAGAAAATGGGGTTGTGACAGAGCATTAGAATGATTTTGGCAATGACTGTATCACATCTGGGAACTCTAACAAGGTAGCTCACTAATTTAGTGAAATAATTAAAAACTTATATTAATCAGCTCACAAATTGCTTTCACATCAGAAAATGAAACATAGAAAGGATAGCCAAATAGGAAAGTTTCCATCTCTGTTAAAACTTCAAAATGAAATAATAATCCACTTTCACATTTAGCTCTTTCACAAAATCACACATTCACTTGAAAGGGACCTCAGAAAGTATTTCTTACTATAGCACACCCATCAAGCACTCATCTAAATTCTACTCAAATTATCTCCACAAAGAAAGAACCTACCACCTCTCAAGACATTGCACGTCACTTTTAGACAGCTCTCTTTTTAGGATGTTAGCTTTTTTCTTTTGTTTTGTTTTTTACGCTTACATCAAACTAACATTTACTTCCTCGTAACTTTCATTTACTACTTCTGGTTATTACCTTCTTTGAGCAAACAGACGAAATCCCTCCATCACTTGCTAGCTTTTCAGAAACTAGAAGAAAACTCTCATATTCCAACTGAATCTTCTCTTATCTAGACTAAAAACATCAAGTCCCTTCAAATGATCTTCACATCAGTTCATAAAATATGACACTCAGAACTCCATGTGAGGAAGAATAAAATGCAATTTGTTGTGCTCTGTAATGCCATACACGAGCAGCTTTCCAGAGGAATGCTACTGTGAACAGCTTTTAAGGTTCTGATTACAGAGGATAGTGAACACTCTATTCCATATCAAATCAAAGCAAAACATTCACAGTACAGCATTCACAATGTTACAACTTATCACAGAAAATCACAATATAGTATACACAACAGCTTATCATTAAAATGGCCACATAGTTTCCACCACAGTGGCCACAAGGTTTGGAACAAAGAACAGTCATTTAGTAACTCAATCACTCAGTCATCCTTCAGGAGGCTTGCCTCCTTACTCAGTCATTCAAACATCTCGAAATACAATAGTCAAAGTCTTTGACTCATGGTGCACACTAAGTTGACTCAATAGGTCACTTATTCAGTAATCATTTGCTAAGTATGGTCATTTAGTCATTCATTCACCCTTCATCATTCACTATTCAATGATCAGAAAATACACAGACCCTCCACCCCTAGGTCGCTAGTAAATTTACAATTCCTTAGTCAGTATACAGTATCCAAGTAAAGTCTTCTTTCAGCTTGACTCAGGGTGATCTCTCAGATTCCCTGGATCCCCTTCCATGGTCCCAGCTCCTACCTGAATCCACTAAACAACCATCTGGATTCAGAGGCAGACAGCTTCCAGGTCCTTGTCCAGTTCTCTAGGCAGTTTCAGCTCCATATTGGACCTCACAGTGTCTAGTCCTTCTCAAATCCTTCACAATTTCTGTTCTTGGGAATTCAAGGGTCAACCAAGCCACAAACAAAGTCTTAACATTCTGGTCATGCTTCCTCAGTCTTCTGCACTTGTTCACCTTATCCAGCCTGGAGGGTAAAGAGGGGGTCCTGGGCTCCTGGGCTCCTCTTCAGCCTCTTCCTGGCAGTTGCTTCTGCCTCCACAATGCTCTGAGAAATTCTGACCCTTCCTTTCTGGGGCTTTTCCTTTCATACACATGGCATTAGCTTCTTCCTGTTTCAGCCAGCCCCTTCCTGTTACATCAGCAACAGGGGTTCATACCTTCTGTTTCTTTCACAAAGGTTTGATTAGTTACTAAGTGCTAAGTACTTGCTTACTTGCCAATACCAAAGAGGTCTTCAAATTCAAATTACATTACCATTACCTGCCTCATCTTAATGCAGCCTGTGATTGCATTTGCTTTTTCATCTGCTCTGTTGTACTGTTGTCTCAGTGATCTAGAAGTTGACTAAATAATCCCTGGACTAAATAATACCCCAGCAACTAAATGGCACAGTGGATAGAGTGCTGGGCCTGGAGTCTGAAAGACTTGAGCTCAAATCTAGCCTCAGACACTTACTATCTGTGTGATCCTAGGCAAGTCACTTAACTATTTGCCTCAGTTTTCTCATCTGTAGAATGAACTGGAGAAGAAAATGGCACACTATTCTATATCTTGGCCAAGAGAACCCCAAAATGAAGTTAAAAAGAATGGGACATGACTGAAATTGCACGACAAATAATCCCCCACATATTGTTCAAAACAACTGTATAGGTGTGCCTTTCCCACCCTATACTTGTAAAATTGTTGGGCGGGGGGAGCAGTTAAACACTGTAAACTTTTCATTTATCATAATTCAGTAGATATTGAATTTAATCTGATTAGAATCAGCCCAATGTCCTAGCCTGTTAGAAACTTTTTGGATCCTAACTCTGTTATCTGCAGCGTTAGCTGTACCTCACAGCTTTGTGTCATCTACACATTTGATGAGCATGCCATTTATATCTGTAGCCAAGTAACTGATAAAAATACAACACAGGACTAAGCACAGATACCTGGGGGAGGGGGTCCTCCCCTTAAGATCTGAAACCACTAACAACTGTTTTTGAGTCTAGTCAACTGACCAGTTCTGAATCCTTCTGATTGTATTATTATCTAATCCATATCCTTTCATCTTCTCCATAGAATAATACAAAAAACTCTATCAACTGTTTGCTAAAATATATGCCAACTATATTTACAGCATTCCCTTACTGTTTCCCTTTTTAGAGGCTAACCAACAATCTCTTTAAGGATCTACTTGACAGTTTCCCCATGAATTGACATCACTCTTCCTGGCTTTTACTTTGCAAACTGTAAGCCCCTCCCCCCTTTTTTTTCAAAGTTGGCATAACATTTACCCTCCTCAAACTTTTGATTCCACAAAGGTTAGGAAAAATTTATCCTGACTGATTAAAGCTATCAAATAGGATCTTTCAAATCACTGCGAAAAGGCAAAAAATAAAAATTTTAAAAAGAATTAAGCTTCCATCGATAAAACACAGTTCCCCATTTCCTTTTCTTTTTTAAGCACATGAAATGTGATTCTATTCTATTCTAGGCCTTATTTAAATATACATAAACAATGTATTTTCACTTTGATGTAATGCAGAGTTCTTAGTGTATTTGTACCTTATTACCTTTATACATCACATTTATTTAAAATCAGAACAAGTACAAGCATTATTTTAGGAAAACCTTTTTTTTTTGTTTATTAGATGATGAAGGATATAGGTAAAATTTTAAATACTATTATTTATGAGGTATTAAATCCCTAGAAGAGGTTTCAAAGAAAAAGTAGACAACAATTAATAAAGATTTGTAATAGCATTATAAAACAGCTTTTTCTTTAAAAAAAAAAAATTAACTCTTCCTCAGAAGGTGAGTGATACTGTATTTCCCTCCAAGGAGAATTAAATTACAAACCTGTAATTATAGTTATCTTAATATAGTTTTCTCAATGGATTTACATCAACCATCTTGGGGCATTTTGGCATACAAAATGAAGTAACATAGCTACATTGTACAGGAAAGGACAATTAAAGTCTGATAGATGGGATCTTGAATTAGCATGGTATCTTTATTCAATAAAAGTCTTACATTCTCATTTGTCCTCACAATAATCCTTTTAAGTAGGCTTTGTAACCTAGATACTGGGGTAAATATGTCAGTTTTATATATGAAGAAACTAAGGAACAGGTAAATTAAGAGACTCTCCCAAGGTCATGAGTCATTTATAAAACAAGAGACCAAACTTTGTGTCTGATAATTCCCTTTACAGATTCTACTATATTGCATTGACTACATTTGTTATTGCTAAATACTGGCCCCAGTGAGGCATTAAAGATGTTGAATTTCAGAAGTCCAGAATTGAAGAGACAGACAGACAGATAGAGACATGGAGAGACACAGAGGGACACAAAGAGACAGAGACAGAGAGAGACTGACTAGTGAACAATACAGAATGTGACATAAAAGTTTTATACACCTATAATAATTTTTAATAGAAATCCAACCAATGCAAATTCATTACCACACTAGAAGACTAAAATAATATAGAAAGTGTCTTATTAAACAAACATCTGACTTACTTCCCAAATAGAGAGAGATGACTGTGAAAGTCAATGCCTAATAGAATAAATTTTGTTTGTAACAATTCTTATGAAGAAGGATAATGGACTATCATAAGCAGTTTCTTCTCCTATGAAGTAGAAATAAGAACAGGAAGATAAAAACAGTATAAAGAAAGCTTGACAAGTCTCCCAATTAACCAAGTCATCCAAAAGACAATTAAAGATAAAAAATGTAAGGACAACAACCAGAAAATAGAAGAGATCTGTATGAAAAAAAAAAAGAAACCTGATTATAGCAAATATTCTCCATCAAAGTTGTTTGAACCACTATATAATTATACTATAACATTATATTCTCCAATGTACTTATCTACCAAAAAGTTGAATTAGATCAAGTGTTCATAAAGAAGATCTGTGCTGAAGATCACACCATTCCGAGGACATTGAGGATTTACAAGGTATCTGCAGGAAGGAGAGGTACCTATAATATGAGGGGAAAAAACAAACAAACTGTAACCTAATTAATGCCAAAGTAAATACAACTGAGACCTGTTGTCCCATCTACAAAAATTCTTTATGAGTAATCTATATAAAAATTGAAGTCATCTTCAATGGGATCATTAATAGGGAATAAGAAGGCTCTCACAAGTCATTTTGAAAAATGATCCGTATATTTACCATCTCACAATTTTCTGAATGATATGAAGAATATAAGATGTCCGTTGTGTAATTGTTGGTTACAAAAATCATTGTATCTATATTACAAATCACCCAAAATTATTTCAAATTTATAAGAGAAACTATTGCTGAAATAATTCATTATGATCCACTTCAGATGTGTTATATAATAGAGAGATTTATGCTTGACAAAGGTGTTAGCCATTGTAATAGAACTGTTCCAGTATAGAATTCAAGTTGAAGAGGGATTCTCTGTGGATGTCAATGTATCTCAGATACTTTTGTGTATGTAAAATATGTTGCTGATTACATCAAGCTCTGTACTATTACAAAGGCTCTTGGTTTTATAATCCAGGCTCTATAATTATTCAATGGATTATAAAGCCAACCAACAATTATATGTAATATGTATATTTAAGTATGTATGCATACATATATACAATATAATATTTGACTCAGTTTCATATACATTTTTATCTATATGTGTGAGAATATGTACGTATCTATATCATACACATATATGTATATGTGTGTTTGTATACACACATGTGCCCAAATTGCTTCCCCTTGTGTTTGCATGCAT
This sequence comes from Pseudochirops cupreus, assembly GCA_028627135.1. NCBI lineage: Eukaryota > Metazoa > Chordata > Mammalia > Diprotodontia > Pseudocheiridae > Pseudochirops > Pseudochirops cupreus. The sequence goes on along the minus strand of CM053580.1, from coordinate 178,771,018 downwards.
GTGTGAATATGCATTTGTATACATATATACTCACATATACATTTGCCCTTGCTATATTTACATATATACACATGTATAGATATATACATATATTTATATACACTGAGAGCAGTGTGGCATAGTAGACAGAATGTTGGTTTTATAAATCAAAAAAATCCTGGGCTCAATTTGCATCTTTGACACATATTCCCTCCCTTACGTCTTTGTTTCATATATTTATAAATAGTTAGTACATCTAGACTAATTGGGCTGTCTGTATAGACCAAGACTTTTCAGTAGCATGACAAATGGGCAGTAGACTTCTGAGGACCAGGAACTCTTCATTTGACAATGGAGAGAGAAATTAGTGGTTGGTCGGATCATTGCTTATTCTCTCTTCCTGTTCTGCTTCCCAACCTCAAATATTAAAAAAACAACAACAACAACAACAAAAAACATACACACAAAAAAGTGAAGATTATATCAAAATATAAGAGGTTGCCTCACTTAGAGAAGTTCCATGTAAGATATGGAAATATTTTTTTATATATTACTTTTATAAAAAAAAATCCAAAGATGTTAGGAGGGAGAGGGGCTATTATTATGCTCATTTTATAGATGAGAGATTGAGGCTGAGAGGGAGTGAAATTATTTACCCCGGATTAAACACTTGCTACCTAGATATATAAACTCTTTACCTGTTAATGCTATACACATTTATATCCTTTTAATGTTTAAATGCTTATAGGAAAGTAGAATCACAAAATACAAGCATGCTTGTAATAGTTTAAATATTTCATGCCAGGTAAAATTTATATATAAGATGTTTTTCACTGCTATTCTAAACACTAGAAAACAGATTTTTCACCTAATAGAATTTAGGAGTTATCTTGATTTTCTTTTTTTTTTTTTTTGAATTTTTTTTGAATTTCTTTTTTCCCCCACTTAATAGTATTTTATTTGTTCCAGTTACAAGTAAAAATACTCTTCAACATTCATTTTTGTAAGATTTTAATTTCAAAATTTTTCTCCTTGCCTCCAACCACTCCCTAAGATATCAAGCAATCTGATATTGCTGACACATGAACAGTCATGTTAAACATATTCCCACGTCAGTCATGTTGTGAAAGAAGAATCAAAACACAGGGAAAAACTAAGAGAAAAAAAGAAAACAAAAAAAGAAAAATAGTATTCTTCAGTCTGCGTTCAGACTTCATTCTTATTACACTGGAAGTGGATAGCATTTTCCATGAGGAGTCTGTCTTGGATCGTTGTATTGTTCAGAAGCACTAAGTTTATCATAGTTGATCTTTCCACAGTATTGCTGCTACTGTATACAGTGTTCTGGTTCTGGTCACTTCACTCAGCGTCAATTAATGTAAGTCTTTCGAGGTTTTTCTGAAATCCTTCTCCTCATTATTTCTTATACAAAAACAGTATTATGTTACATTCATATAGCACAACTTGTTCAGCCATCCCCAATTGATGGGCATCCCCCCTCAACAACAAATTCTTTACCACCACAAAAAGCTGCTGCTGTAAATATTTTTGTACCTGCAAGTCCTTTTCCCTTTCATATGATCTCTTTGGAACACAGATCTAGTAGTGGTATAACTGGATCAAAGATTATATGCAGTTTTATAGTCCTTTGGTTCTGAATTGCTCTCCAGAATTGTTGTATCAGTTCACAACTTTACCAATAATGCATCAGTGTTTCATTTTTCCCATTTTTTTCTCCAATATTTATCATTTTCCTTTTCTGTCATGGTAGTCAAGTGTGAAGTGGTACCTCAGAGTTTTTAAATTTACATTTCTCTAATGAATAGTGATTTAGAGAATTTTTTCATGTTACTATAGAGAGTTTTGATTTCTTCATATGAAATCTGCCTATTCCCATAATTTGACCTTTTATCAATTGGAGAATGACTTGTATTCTTATAAATTTGACTGAGTACTCCATATTTTTGAGACTATAAAAATAGTTTCCTAGCTTTCAGCTTTCCTTCTTACCTTGATTGCATTGGTTTTGTCTGTGAAAAACCTTTTTAATTTAATGCAATCAAAATGATTCAGTTTGCATTTCATAATGTTCTCTATCTCTTTTTTCATTACAAATTCTTCCCTTCTCCATAGATCTGACAGGTAAATTATTCCTTCCTCTCCTAGTTTGTTTATGGTATCAACCTTTATGTCTAAATCATGTACCCATTGTGACCCCATCTTGATATACTGTGTGAGATGATGGTCTATGCCTAAGTTCTGCCACGCTTTTTTCCAATTTTTCCAGAAGTTTTTGTCAAATAGTGAGTCCTTAGACTCAAAGCTGGAATCTTTGAATTTATCAAACACTAGATTACTAGACACTTATTGTGGTATCTTGTGTATTTAATCTATTCCATGGATCCACCATTCTCTTTCATAGACAGTACCAAATAGTTTTCATGGTTTAGACTTTATAATGTGGTTTTAGATATGGCTAGGCCACCTTCCTTTGCATTTTTTTTTAATGAATGGCCTAGATATTCTGGATCTTCTGTTCTTCCAGATGAATTTTGTTGTTTTTTTCTTGCTCTATGAAATAATTGTTTTGGTCTTTTTGTATGGCACTGAATAAGTGAATTAATTAAGTTAGAAATGTCATTTTTATTATATTAACTTGACCTTCCTATGACCAACTAATAGTTTTTTTTTTTCCTTTTAGATCTGACTTTATTTATGTGAAAAGTCTTTTGTAATTATGTTCATGTAGTTGCTGGGTTTGTCTTCTGAGGTCTACTCACAAATATTTTATATTGTCTACAGTTATTTTAAATCGAATTTCTCTTTCTATCTCTGGCTGATGGACTTTTGTCATTAATACATAGAAATGCTGGTAATTTATTTGAGTTCCTTTTATATCCTGCAACTTTGCTAAAGTTGTTAATTATTTCAAGTAATTTTAAAATTGTTTTCTAGGTTTCTCTAAGTATGACATCATATCATTTGCAAAAAGTGATAGTTTTGTTTCCTCATTGCATTTTCTGATTCTGTCAGTTTCTTTTTCTTCTCTTATTGCTACAGCTGACATTTCTGGTACCATATTGAGCAATAGAGGTGATAATGGGCATCTTTGTTTCACCCCTAATCTTACTGGGAATGCTTCTAGCTTATTCCCATTACATATCATGCTTACTGAGAGTTTTAAATAGATATTAATGATCATTTTAAGGAAAACTACATTTATTCCTGTGCTCTCTAATGTTTTTAATAGGAATGGGTGCTGTATTTTGTCATAGACTTTTTCTGCATCTATTGAGATAATTATATGATTTTTGTTAGTTGTGTTATTGAAATGGCCAATTATACCATTTTCTTAAGATTGAACCAGTCCTGCATTCCAGGTATAAATCCAACCTGGTTATAGTATATTATCCTCATGATAAATTGTTTTAATCTCTATGCTAAGGTTTTATTTAAAAATTTTTACATGAATTTTTATTAAGGAACTCAGTCTATAATTTTCTCTCTATGTGTTTAGCTCTTCCTGGTTTAGATATTGCTACCACATTTGTGCCATAAAAGGAATTTGGTAGGAATCCTTCTTTACCGATTTTTCCAAATACTGTATGTAATACTGGAATTAAGTGTTTTTCAGTGTAAAGTAGAATTCACTTGTAAATCTATCTGGCCCCAGAGATTTTTTCTTAGATAGTTCATTGATGATTTGTTCAATTTCTTTCTTTTTTTTTTTTTTTACCTAAAATGAGGTTAAGCATTTAATTTACTTTTATGTTAATCTGGGCAACTGATATTTTTGGTAAATATTCATCCATTTCACTTAGACTGTCAGATTTTATTGGCATACAGTTGGGCAAAATAGCTCCTAAGTATTGATTAAATTTCCTCTTCATTGGTGGTGAATTCACCCTTTTCATTTTTAATACTTATAAAATGGTTTTCTACTTTCTTTTTTTAAAATCAATTTAAACAAAGATTGGTCTATTTTAAAAAATAAAATCAGCTATTTTATTTATTCATTCAATAGTTTTCTCATTTTCAATTTATTAATCACTCCTTTGACTTTTAGAATTTATAATTTGGTATGTAATTGGCTATTTTCAATTTACTATTTTTCTACTTTTATTAATCGCATTCTCAACTCATTTTTCTCTTCTTTCTCTATTTTATTCATGTAAGCATTTAGAGATATAAAATTTCCCCTAAGAACTTCTTTGGCTGCATTCTATAAGTTTGGATATATTGTCTTATTATTGTCATTCTCTTGGAAGAAGTTATTGATTGTTTCTGTGATTTGTTTTTTGGCTCAGTCATTCTTTTTCCAATTGCTCCAATCTAATTTTGAAGGAGTTATTCTCTTCAGTGAATTTTTGAAATTCCTTTTCCATCGGGTGAAAATCAGCTTTTAAAGGCATTCTTCTCCTCATTGGCTTTTTGCGCCTCTTTTGCCATTTGAGTTACTCTATTTTTAAGGTGTTATTTTCTTCAATGTATTTTTGGGTCTCCTTTAGCAGGCTGTTGACTCGCTTTTCATGATTTTCTTGCATCATTCTCAGTTCTCTTCCCTGTTTTTCCTCCCTTTCTCTTACTTGATTTTCAAAATCCTACTTGAGCTCCTCCATTGCCTGTAATCAGTTCATATTTTTCTTGGAAGCTTTTGATGCAGAAGTTCTGACTTTGCTGTCTTCCTCCCTCCCCATTCCTTGATCCTTTTTGTCCCCAAAAAAGGATTCTATCATCTGTTTATACTTCCTGTGCTTGCTCATATTGCCAGCCAATTACTAGATGTTTGAGCTTTTTGCCACAGTAGAACTCTGCTTTCAGAATGGAGAGAGCTTTGTCCCAAATTGCTGGGATTTTCACAGCTGCCAGAGCTAATGCTAGGATGCTGTCTCTACACCCCCCACAAGCTCTGGCTCACTGGTCACACACCCCAGGACCACCACCCAAGACCCCAATCCAGATCCAAGCAAATTAAAGCAAGAGAGATTACCATCTGAATGATTGCTTGGTTCCCCTACAATCTGCAGGCTAGGAGCTCTGGAGGCAGCCATGGGGTACAGTCGTCATGCCTCTGCCACTACTCAACCTAGGGGCAGTAACCAGACCACGCTCTTCCATCCACCCCTGTTCCAACAGAGTTCCGTACTGACCTTTTACTTTGGCATTTATGGATATTGAAGTCAGAAACCCACAACAGCTGTTGGTTATTCATTCTCCTGAAGTCTGCTCTGGCCACTCTGGTCGGGTCTGCCCTGGGGCTGGAACCACATGGCTCCTGTAGGACTACACTCATCTCCCAGGGCATTGCAATAGACTCTTCCTGTTGGCCTGCCAGGCTGTCTTCAGTGGGAGATTTGTTTCTCTCAGTCACTTTGTGGGTTCTGTAGCTTTAGAATTTGTTTAGACTCATATTTTTACAGATATTGAAATTGTTTGGAGCCGGAGCCCACGCCAAGTTTGTGCTTCTACTCTGCCATCTTGGCTCCACCCCTGACCCAGTCATTCTTTAGGATTAGATTATTTAATTTCTAATTAATTTTTAGTCTCTCTTCCTATTGCCCTTTATTACATATAACTTTTATTGCGTCATGATCTAAAAAGAATGCATTTAATATTTCTACTTTTCTACATTGGTTTGTGAATTTTTTCATCATGGCCCAAGGAATGTTTAATGGTAAATCTGTGCTAAAGTTACTCTTCTGAAGTTAATATATTTGACTCTAGAGCTGAACATGAAAAAGGACATTGGTGAAATACTTAAAACAAAGTTGGAATAGTGGTTTAAGGTTCGGCACTTGGTGAAAGCAAATGCAAACATTTTTCTTCCCTTTAATTCTAGCTTGAATTCAAATATGTTAAGAAATTTATACAGTCATAAAATAAGCAAGACTATTTTAGTTCCCAAATAATTGATGTTGCTTTTTTTAGTTAAGAAGTAATCTTAAAAACTAGCAGTCCTTCAATGTCTTTGCTAGTGATTACCCAAAAAGGCTTTATGTAATATTGAGCCACATAAACCCTTTTTTTTGCATGTGTTTTCTTTTTTCCTCAGAGAATGATCTCTTTAAATTATTTTAGCATCAAAATCAGAAGTCAGAAAAGGATATAAAAACTATGTTTCTCTGACAAACAAACAAGCAAAAAAAACAACAACAAAAAACAAACACAACTATGTTATCCCAACCAGAATTGCCTACATTCATCAATTCTAGAGAACATAGGAAATAGGAAAAAAAAATGGTTTTTATGACCATATATTACATGGTCCATTTTTGTGTAGGAGCCATGTACCTCTGAGAAAAATTTAGATCCCTATCCCCATTCAATTGACTCCAGAGGTGGTCATATCTAACTTTTTTTCAAATTCTTTCTTGCTTATTTAGTGTTAGATTTATCTAGTTCTGAGAGGGGGAGGTTGAGGTCCCCCAATAGTATTGTTTTGCTGTCAGTTTTTTCCTGTAACTCACTTAAATTCTCCTCTAAGTTGTCTGAATGCTATACTACTTGATACATATCTGTTTAGTATTCATATTAGTTCATTTTCTATGGTACCTTTTAGCAGGATGTAGATCTATTTTTGCTTTTGTCTTGTATGAGATCAGGATTACTACCCTTGCTTTTTCTTTTAATTTTAACTGAAGCATAATATATTATGCTGTAGTCTTTTACCCTTACTCTGTGTGTATCTCTCTGCATCAGATTTATTTTTTGTATACAACATATTGTATGTAGGATTGTACTTTTTAATCTACTCTGCTATCTACTTCCATTTTATAGGAGAGTTCCTCTCATTCAGATTCACAGTTATGATTCCTGTGTATTTTCCTCCCTCCTTTCCCCCCACTGTTTATACTTTTCTCTCTTCTTTTATCCTGTCCCTCCTCAGCAGTGTTTTGCTTCTGACCAACATCTCCCTCAATCTACCCTCCTTTCTGCTCTCCCTGCTCTCAGTCCTCCTCCCATTTCTTTCCCCTTTTCTCTATAAAGTAAGATAAATTTCCCTGTGTATGTTATTCCCTTTTTGAGCCAAATCTGATGAGAGTAAGGCTCAAAGAAGACTGACACCCCCTCTCTCTGACTGTATTAGGTCTTTTGTACCACTTAATATGATATAATACACCCATTCTACTTCCCCCTTTTCTTCTTCTCCCAGTACAATCCTTTTTTTTTTTACCCCTTGTTTTATATGTCATCACATCACAGTCAACTTATATTGACACCCTTTGTCAATGTGTACTTCTAACTGCCCTAATAGAAAAAAATATTTCCCAAGAGTTATGTGTATCATCTTCCTGTGTAGGGATGAAAGAAATTTAACCTCATTAAATATCATGTGTTTTTTTTTTCTTTCCTGTTTACCTTTTTATTCTTCTCCTGAGCCTTGTATTCAAAGATCTAATTTTATGTTCAGCTCTGATTTTTTTTTTTAATCAGGAAAGTTTGAAAGTACCCTATTTCAGTAAATGTCCTTTTTTTCTCCTGAGAGATTATGCTCAGTTTTGTTTGGTAGTTGATTCTTGGCTGTAATCCAAGGTCCTTTGCTCCATAATATCAAATTCCAAGCCTTCCAATATTTTTAATGTAGAAACTGTTAAATCCTGTGTAATCTGTGGCTCCTTGATATTTGAATTGTTTCTTTCTGGCTGCTTGCAGTGTTTTCTCCTGGACTTCATAATTCTTGAATTTGGTTACAATATCCCTTAGAGTTTTCATTTTGGGATCTCTTTCTTTTGTTGATTGGTAGATTCTTTCAGTGACTCTTTTACCTTTTGGTTCCAAGATTTCAGGGCAATTTTCTTTGATAATTTCTTAATAGGTGCTGTCCAGGCTTTTTTCTTTTTTCTTTTTGATCATGGCTTTCACATAGTCCTGTAATTCTAAAAATTATCTCTCCAGGATCTATTTTTCCAGGTCAGTTGTTTTTTCTAATAAGATATTTTACATTTTATTCTTTTTTTTTCATTCTTTGGATTGTGTTCAACTGATTTTTGACATCTCATAGAGTCATTAGCTTCCACTTACCCAATTTTTATGGAATTATTTTCTTCACTTAGCTTTTATACCTCCTTTTCCATTTGGCCAATTCTGCTTTTTAAGGTGTTATTTCCTTCAGTATTTCCCCTCCCACACCCCACTTCCAGTTTGGCCATTTGAATTTTCTAAGGAATTATTTTCTTCAGTCAACTTTTGTCCTTCCTTTTCCAAGCTATTGACTTTATTTTGTATACCTGTCACTTCTTTTCCCAGTTTTATGCTATTACTCTTATTTAACTTCTAAAATCCTTTTTGAACTCTTCCAAGAGAGATTTGGGGGCTTGAGATCAATTCATCACCTTTGAAGCTTGTCATATAAGCATTTTGACATTTTTGTCCTCTTGTCAGTTTGTGTTTTTATCTTCCCTGTCACCAAAGTAACTTTTTATCGTTAGATCTCTTTTATGTATGTTTGGTTGTTTATTTTTTTAAACTCATTTTGTAGCTCATTTCTTGACTTTTACAATTGAGCTCTACTCCTGGGAAACAGGGGACACTGTCCCAAGTTTCTTGTGCTGGGGGTTAGGAAACCTGGTCACTGGTTTTCTGGCACCAGGGCCTCTACTGATGGCAGCTTGCCCACTGCACTGGGTTGGCCTGATCTAGTCCTGTCTGTTATGCCAGGGATTCTAGAGTTGGTAGTTTGTCTTCTGTGCTGGGACTTGTGGTCTCACAGCTGGTCTGGTGTTCTACTAGCCTCCTGATTAAGGACTGAGGGGCCTCCTCTGCTGATCTGTGTTGTGCATGAGAGCCTCTGCTTGCTTGCACAGACACTGTCTCCACTGGGATATGCTCACATATATGAGACATACCTTTCTGGAAGTCCTTCTAAGTTGTCTTGACCTGACAAATTGTTCCACTCCATCTTTTATGTAGGTTCTTTCACTCTGGAATCTGTTTAGAGGCTTGATTTAACATCATTTCAGAGAGAAACAGGGGAGAGTAACTTCCTGATATTTCTCTACCATCTTAAGTTCTTTTGATTTTTAAAGGTCATTGAAAAAACATTTTGTTTAAGATAATATGAACCTGAAAACTCATTTTTTACAAACAAGCTTTTATATTATTTGAAGCACATGCCCAAGTTGTTACTGAATTTTTAAAGTCATTGTTGAATGCTGAAAATAGTCATTTTAAAAAATTTGTATCATCAGATTTGAAGCTTGATGGTTAAATTTAGTATTAGGTGGACATTGCTGTTTTCACTTTTGAGGAGTGCATGATTACAAAAGATTCTATTGAAAAGGGCTCCACATGATCCTGAAATGGAAATTATAAGTATTTTTTTTCCAATGAAGCATCACCAAATGGAAAGCACAATATGCACATTTTTATTGCTGTGCCCAGTTCTAAATTGCATTCTAAAAGAAAATGCATTACCCTCACTTCATTCTGAAATAAACCTTTAAGAAGACCAGATAAACATAGAGAAATCCAAATGTAAAAGACCTATACATTATTGAAGAACAGATAACTTCATAAGAGATTTCACAAACTGCAATAATGAACTTTCCTAGTATATTTAAGAAACCATTTATTTTCCCCCCTCATATTGTTTTGTCTTATTTTTTTTTTATAGATTCATACAGAATTTTAAACAAGTGCTGAAATCAGCACATCTGCATTAATTCTGCTTTTTGGTCTAATGTTCCAAATGGTTTTACCTACCTATAAAATTTCTGTTTGGATTTCAAACTTGCCTTAACTATATCCACATTTATAAATGCCAAGTTTTACTTCTTCCATCATTCCTAAATCTTTTTATTACTCCTCAGATCAATATGCAAAGGCAGAGCAGTGCCTCCCTACAGGAAATTGTTCTGGCCCAAACACAGGATTTTATTGGGCCTGTCGCCAGTTTTTCATTACACTTTCCCTGGTTTCCACTAGACCTGGGTCTGAGGACCAGTGCTTGGTTTCATGGTTTTGTTCCTTTGAGTTTTCTCCCTTAACACAATCCTCCGAGTCAATAGAATGTAGTAACTATAGTGTACTTAAAAGGAAGGCAAAAGTGCAGAAACACCTTGAAAAAGAAAGTAGCCCCTTATCCTTTATGTTAGGAACTTAGAATGTTAGGATGATGACAGGTAATATTTGAAACATTGTGAATTTTAGCATTTTTTCCATGAGAAAGACAAGATAATTATGAAAGAAAGTTCCCAAAATCATTGGAAGAATTTCTGCAGGCTGAGAAATTTCATTGACGAACAAGGTTTTTTTGGTTTTGTTTGTAATGAGCCCTTATATAAGAGGCACACAGCATTCTGGTCTTGGAATCAGGAAGATTTGAATTTAACTTTTACCTCTGAGACTTCCTAGTTATCACTTAACCTTTGCTGAGGTCTGAGCCTCAGTAAAATCTGTAAGACTTATCTGTTACTGCATTGATATAATCACAGATTATTGCCAATTTGCTCTTAAAATCATTAACAAATTTCAGAAAACTTTGTGAAGAAGTTGTGTTTTACTATCTCCCTAGTTTATTTGTCCACACTTACTCAATTTGTGGAAGTGAGGGAGCACTTTGAGTAAAGGGCAATTTTTTTTTTAATTTTTGGAGGTGGGAAAGCAGGGCAATTGGGGTTAAGTGACTTGTCCAAGGTCACAAGGCTAGTAAGTGTTAAGTGTCTGAGGCCTGATTTCAACTCAGGTCTTCCTGACTCCAGGGCTCTATTCACTGTACCACATAGCCTCCCCAAGGGGCAATTCTTGGTCATTTTTGTCTGTTCTACAAAGAAGATGAAATAAAATGTGAGTTAGATTGAATTCAGAAAATGTTAGCCATGTACTATGTATCTAACACTGCTAAACACAATACACTGACACACATTTCTAAAGGGAAAGTCTGAGCTTGATCATGCTGTTTGCTTTCTGAGTGCTGTTTTATTCCAGGATGCCAGGGAGAGATTAGAGACCATGAAGCTTTCAATGTTATTAAGGTGATCTGATCCAGGACAAAACTTTATTGTTGCCCCCTGTTCTGAAGCTTGTAGATTTGTGACCTGAGTTTGTATGTGTGCCAGAAGAAATTGCTGCTAGATTCAGACTCTGATACCTCACTCTATTGATTCTAAATGGCAGAATTGGAGACTCTTCTTTGGTCTGGTATTCTTGCCAAGATTATTCCTTTATAGGCTTGGTTATATAATAGAAGTGACACCCTGCTCTGAGTCTGGTGTCTGAGCCAAACAATTCAGTTATTTCTTGCTTCTGAACTTCCCTACCTGGGAACCCCTGCACAGGTCTCCTTCCAAGTTTACCCTGGATCTGTGACAGAGAGCTGTGTTGTGAGTGAAAATTCTCCTGACTGGTACCTGTCCCTGTCTCTGTCTCAGTAACCTATTATAAATCGGGGGGTGCTCTAGTACAGGTCTTGGACCTCCACTTGTGTAGCTGAATTTTTCTTTTACCAAAGTTATTCTCTTTACTTTTTATTAAATTCAGTTAGTTAGTTTTAGTTTTCAACATTCACTTTTATAAGAGTTTGATTTCCAAATTTTTCCCCACCTCCCTTCCACTTCATCTTCTACTTCATCTTCTTTGCAGAACAATGTGGGTACTTCAGAAACATTTATTGACATGTACGTAATCGTTGTAATTTTAGAAGGTAGTTTAAGTAACCAGTATAGGTATAACTCAATTTGTTTTCAGTTTTGCTTTTTCTTTCTAAAGGATCAAAGCATTTTCATTTTAATGGTGCGATAATCTTCTCTTTGTTTGCCCTTTTTCATCTTACTATGGATTCTATATTTCATAATTGGTATTTATGCAATGGAATGCTTATAAGGACTTCTTGTTTTGAATCATGGGAATTTATGAACAAGACTGCCTTGATATCAGGGTTGCTTCTTATTAAACTTTTTTTCTGTGGTCTCTGGTAACAATATTTGTAGTTCCTCTAAAGAAGGCAACTAAAAGTTGAAACAGAAGTGGAATTTCCTTATATAAAAGTAGTGATAAATGCTTGAAGAATCAACATTCAAGCTAATCTGTTTAGATAATTTGAATAGCACCTTGTGATTCACTGCTTATGTTGCTTGTGATATTTTGACTTAAAACATTAGGTGATAGGCCAGCACTGACACCTTGTATAATTGCCATGAAATGGTTAAAAACAGAACACTCAGTGCTTCACCAATTCAAGAAATTCAATTCAACAGACATTTATTAAGTACTTATAATGTTTGAGGAACTGTGCAAGGTGTTGGGGAAACAAAAATGGAAATACCGAAGTCCCTGCTGTCAGAGAGATTACTGTGACATTCGGAATTTTGATGCACAGTAGCTGGTCAAAACCATCCAGCTATAGTTTCAGTTCAATACTAAGTTGAAGTCATTATGTAATTATCTTTCAGCTTTTGAAGAAACATACATGCTTTACTGTACTGTATGTAGTCTCCCAGAAATTTGCCCATAGGTCATTCTTCTGTGTATCATTCCAGATGATGATTCTTTGCTGTTGAAAATAGGTAACTCTGCAAAGAATATTTTCTGCATTTAAGATGAACAGAAGAGTGAGGATCCCAGATTCTATACTTGGTATTACTTGGTCTAATCTTCTTCTAGGACTGTTAATTCACTGGTGTAGAAATCGTAATATTTTGGTCATTGATGAAATGTTTTTGTAAAGTACTTAAAATTTCTCCAAATGAAAGGTATCATATAATTGCAAAACATTATTGTCATTAAAATTGATCATTTGGTATAAATGACATAATTGATAATTAGCCATTTTCAAACCAAATTTATATATAGCCATTACTGATAAATATTAACAGATCCAGTTGCTTAAGGTTTTAATATTTTTTCCCCTTCAGAGGAGAATATATTTCTCCTTAGTAAATCCATGGATTTTTTTACCTGAAAATTTTTTCTTTTTTCTTTTCTTTTATTCATCAATTAATTTATTTTTAGTTTCAACATTCACTTCCACAAGATTTTGAGTTCTAAATTTTTCACCAACTCACCCCTTTGTCCACCCCAATAGGGAGTGCATTCTGATTACCTCTTCTCCCAATCTGCCCTCCCTTCTTTCCTCCTCCAACCCCTTTCCTTATATCTTTCCCTTCTATTTCCCTATAGGGTGAGATAGATTTCTGTATACCATTGCTTGTATATCTTATTTCCCAGTTGCATGAAAAATTATTTTTTAAATTAAATTTAGTATTTATTTTTAGTTTGCATCATTCATTTCCACAAGATTTTGAGTTACAAATTTTCTCCCCATCTTTCTCCTACCCACCACCCCAAAACAGCGATCCCACTGAATACCCCCTCCCCCATTCTGCTCTCTCCTATATCTTCCCTCATCCCCCCTCTGACTTTCTGGTAGGGCAAGGTGGATCTCCATACCCCAGTGCCTGTGTATCTTATTTCCCAGTTGCATGTAAATAATAATAATAATAATAATAATAATAATAATAATAATAATAATAATAATAATAATAAAAACATTTGATTTTAAAAATTTAAATTCCAGAGTCTTTCCCTTCCTCCCTTGTCTCCCAGCCTTACTGGGAAGATAAGTAATTCAATATAATTTGCACATATGTAGTTACACAAAACATTTCCAAAGTGAATATATTGTGAAAGACTGACTATGTTTCCCTCTATCCTATCCTGCCCCTCCACTTGTTCTATTGTGTACTTAGTCCCTATCCCTTTACAAAAGCGGATATTTCTAACTACCCTTCATACTAACCTGCCCTCCTCTCCATCATCCCCTCTCTCATCCCCTTCCCCTCTACTCTCCTATAGGGCAAGATACCCAATTCAGAGTGTATGTCATTCCCTCCCTAAGCCAAATTCAATGAGAGTAAGGTTGACCCATTCCCTTTTGCCTTCCTGTTCTTCCCCTCCATTGTAACAGTTATCTCTTGCCTCTTCCATATGATATAATTTACCCCATTCTGTCTCTCCCCATCTCCTCTCATTATATTCCTATCTCACTCTCAATTTCACCTTTAAACATCATCCCTTCCTATTCAATTGATTCTGTACCCTCTGTCTATGTATACCTGTACACATATATACACACGCTCACATATGTATTCATATGCATATATACCCTCCTATAAAAACATATATATGTATACATATATACATACATACACACACACACACACACACACATTTATATTCCCTTCAACTATCCTTATGCTGAGAAAAGTTTCATGAGTTAAAATTATCGTTTTTCCATGTAGGCATATAAATAGTTCAACTTTGATAAGTTCCTTATGATTTCTTTTTCCTGTATACCTTCTCATGCTTCTCTTGCTTCTCATATTTGAACGTCAAATTTTCTATTCAACTCTGGTTTTTTTCATCAAGAATGCTTGAAAGTCCTCCACCTCATTGAATGACCATATTTTCCCCTGAAATATACTGTTTTGCTGGGTAGATGATTCTTTGTTTTAATCCTAGCTCCTTTGATCCCCAGAATATCATATTCCAAGCCCATTGATCCCTGATTGTGTTTCTACAATATTCAAATTGTTTCTTCTTGCCTGCTTGTAATATTTTCTTCTTGGTCTGTGAACTCTGGAACCGGGCTATAATATTCCTTGGAGTTTTCTTTTTGGGATCTCTTTTAAGAAGTTATTGGTGAGGTCTTTCAATATCTCTTTTGCTCTCTAGTTCTAGAATATCAGGGCAATTTTCCTTGATAATTTCTTGAAAGATATATCCAGGCTCTTTTTTTGATCATCACTTTCAGGCAGTTAAATAATTTTTAAATCATCTGGATCTGTTTTCCAGGTTAGTGGTTTTTTTCAGTGAGATATTTCACATTGTCTTCTATTTTTTTCATTCTTTTGGTTTTGTTTTATAATTTCTTAATTTCTCATAAAGTCAATAGCTTCCATTTGCTCCATTCTGATTTTTAAGGAATTATTTTCTTCAGTGAGCTTTTGGACTTTCTTTTCCACTTGACCAATTCTGCTTTTTAAGACATTCTTTTCCTCATTAGCTTTTTGGACCTCTTTTGCTGTTTGAGTTAGTCTATTTTTTAAGCTGTTACTCTCTTTAGCATTTTTTTTGTGTTTCCTTTAGCAAGCTGTTGAATTGTTTCGTGATTTTCTTGTATTGCTATCATTTTTTTTCCCAGTTTTTCTTCTACTTCTCTTCATTTTCAAAATCCTTTTTGAACTCTATCATGGACTGTGTACATTTTTTCTTGGAGGCTTTTGATGTAGGAGCTTTGATTTTCTTCTCTTCTTCCTCTTATAGGTTTTGATCTTCCTTGTCACCAAAGTAAGATTTTATAATCTGATTTATGTTCTGCTGTTTGTTCATTTTCCCAGCTAATTAATTGACATCTTTGTTCTTTGTTAAGGTAAATATCTGCTTCCAGTTTGGAGGGTATACTGAACCAAGCTTCAGGGGTTTTATGCAGCTATTTTCAGACATATTCCCAGAGATTTGTAAATTTTCAGTTCGTCCAAGGTTATATGATGAAAGGATAGATGTTTTACTCCTCTCCTCATCTGTGCTGTCGTGTGTAAGTGACCATAAGCACTCTTTTTTGCCTTGGCACTGTCAGGAGGATTCTCTCTCTACTGCCACAACATGTTCCACCATGTCAGCACCCCTCCTTACCCCATTACTGCCACTTAGGACTGTGACCCAGATTCAAGCACAGGCAAAGTAAGAGAAGCCTGACTCAGTGCTACCACTAATCAGCTACTGTATCACCCCATCTGTGGGCCAAGAGCTCCAGAGGTTGCCATTGCCACTGTCTCTACCACCACCATCCTGGATTTGAGGCCAGGGCAAGACCTTGCTCCTCTCTCACACAGATCTGATAGACCTTTCCTACTGACCTTCTAAGTTGTCTTTGGCATTTGTGGGTTGGCAGCCACAGCTGCAAGTGATTCAGTCCCCTGAGGACTGCTCTGGCCCCATCTGTGCCAGCATGGCCCGTGCTGGGCTGTGCTCTTCTCTCAGACTGATACAACAGACCTTTCCTGTCCACCTTCCATGTTGTCTTGGCCTGAAATTTGTTTTACTCTGTCAGTTTGTGGGTTCTGTTACTGTAGAATTTGTTTAGAATCATTTGGAGGGGTTTAGAGGAGTGCTCAGGCAAGTCCTTGCTTTTACTCCACCATCTTGGCTCCACACCCCTTGAAAATTCTTAAGGTACTTCTTTGATGCTGAGTAATGATTATTTCTATTGAATTCTTTCCATCTAACGAGTTGTTACTTCCTGGAAGATACCTGTTTGAAACACATTTGAAACACAAAACCCTTGCATTCTAAACCAGAAAAAACAATCTTGTTGCAGAGATGATTTGTTTTGCTTTTATGAGGGAAAAAAATCCATCAAAGAAGAGGGAAGTAAAGCAATTGGGGCCTACAGTGATTTGGATACTTCAAATTTAAGGCAAGAGCCGTAGGTAAAATTCCTACTCAAAGCATATTTCTTTCAAAATGATATCTCTTTCCCCATCTGTGTCATTCATAATGTACAAATCTTAATGTTGCTGTTAGTCACAATTTTGTTTATATGTAACATAGACCTGTAGGTTTTTAAGATATTTAAAAATAAACATTTAATATTTTATAATATATTACATCACCCTTATGGAATCATTGAATCTTTGAGTTGTAATGGAACTTAAAAGTTGTTTAGTTTAACTTTTGAGCCAGTAAAACATTCTGTAGACTTTGATTGATAAGCGGTTATTCATTTTCTGTTTGAACTATCTCATTAATGTGTTCTCTACTTTGAAAGGCAGTCAACATCACATTGTTGAATGACTCTAATTTATTTTTTCTTTATATTGAGTCAAAATGTTCCTTCTTGTAACATCTGCTAACTGGACCTTATCCTGCTTCTTGTTGATACACAAAATAGTTCTTCTCGTGGTGGCCTTTCCAATGTACGTAGGGAGATACATATGTATGCATGTGTGTATGTGTTTGTGTGTGTGTGTGTGCCTGTATATTCCAAACCCTATTCACTTTACAAGAAGAAAGGGACAGGAAGAAGTATCAAATTCTCCTTCTTTCTCCATCCCTTCCTCCTTTCCCCTCTCTCTTTCATCTCTTTCTTTCCTTCCTTTCTTCTACCTCTTCCCCAGGAAATTAGACAAGACATTTGACAAAGGCACTGCTTAATTGTTTCCTTTGCATTGATATAAGCATGTGCACGCGCACACACACACACACACACACACACACACAGAGGCATGGTGTTCTAGAAATGTTGGTATATTTTAAGTTCTTAAAATTTAAAACATTTGAGATTCCCTGTATTTGTGTAGTATTGTCAGTATGGTGCAATTCATTATATCTTAAAGTAGACAAAAAAGTGCATATGCATGTACTAAAATAATGATGTTAGACTTATGGACATAAAGCAGCAGAACAATTCCCATACAGATCCCATGTCCCATGCTATTGTACCTCTATCCATTTATACACACTATTCCTTATAAAAGGATTGCTCTTCCCTTTCCCATCTTGAACACCCCTTACCCATCTTTAGGGTCTTCTCTAGCATTTTGTCCTCCTCGTGGCTTTTCTTTATTTCCCCTCCCTTCATCCATCCTTCTTTTCTTCAGAGAAGATAAAAACAAAATACACTTAACACAGGACAACAATTCAGAGTGTGTGTGTGTGTTTGTGTGTGTGTCTGTGTGTGTGTGTGTGTGTCTGTGTGTGTGTGTGTGAGAGAGAGAGAGAGAGAGAGAGAGAGAGAGAGAGAGAGAAACAGACAGACAGACAGAGGGAGAGACTGAGAGACAGAGAGACAGAGATAAAAATACAGGTACAGGCTAATAATGCCTATGTGTGAGAGATGGAGTGACAGAGAAATAGAGATATTGAGACAGAAGGAAAAGGAGACAAAGAGGGGAAAGATGAAGGAGAGAAAGAAGAAGGAAGGAGGAAAGGAGAAAAATGGGTAGAGAAACAGGGAAAAAGAAAGTAGAAAGGAGTGGTGGACAGAGAAGAAATAAACTGACATCTGGTAGTCCCATCTTGACCTTATAATATATGGAGGAGCAGAAGTACAGAGTAAGTGATGCTAACCAAACCATCCAATATCCATGGGAGAAACAGAGTGTTTATTCTTAATCTGAGGGCTCCCTTAAGAAAACAGGAAGAACCTTTGACAACTATTTTCATGGTACTATCTAAAACAAACAAAATAATTGGATTTTTGACTATAACCTAAAGGATTGAGTCTAGATTTTGCTGTGTTTGTTACATTTCCCTAATTTACTTTATCATAGATCTTGGTAGCTGAAGAAAAATTGGGTCAGTTCTATAGGGGACAAATTTTAAAGTGGAATCTTTAAAACAATTTTATACATCTGGAATCTCTTAGATGAATGTCAAAAACCTCACTTTTTTTCTATCATCGAAGCACAGTTTGCTGTGGGCTTTAGTAATTTTCTGAAACTGACGACTTGATTGCTTTGGGGAAATTTAGATGCAGATTTTACCTTGAAGAGTCAAAAAGCATTGCTAAATGATGGATCAGCTGTAATGGGATTAAGGATTTTTTCCATCCTTTTTATATTAATTACCCATCCATAAAGAGAGAAACTAATCACCCTGTCCCTGACTAATGCTCTGCAGGCTTTTGAAATCTGTATGATGAAACTATCACAAAAGATAAAGCTAGAAAAATTATTTTATACTTTAGATACGCATATGACACTGGAATTGTCAGAACTTGAGTTTCTAAGGCAAAATGAACACAAAGTGATTATGTGCCACCCTGTAAAGAAAAGCAAACCGTAATCACTCTCTGGCATTAAAAATGTGATGAATGTTTTATCCTATGTTAGGACTTCGTAGGCATATCCACACACTTAAGTGAAGTTCAATAGGTTCAGTATGAATATGAGCATATAATATGTCTCTCTTCATTTTGTCTGGTTTACTTTCCACTGACTGATTCCAAGAAGTCTCAGTGAACTGAAGTTTTAAGACAAAAGTGGTGGATATTAGAGCCTAATGTAACAGTTCCAAGTCCTCAAAGTGCAATGATAGTTCTTCCTGTCCTTCCCTCAAGATGTGTTACTTTTGTAAAGAGAGCAAAATTGTCCCATTTCTGCCTCTGTTCAATAGCTCAGGGTGTCAGAACTGGAAGGGACTTTGGAGGCCTCATATTCTAATCTCTTCATTTTACATCTGAAGAAATGGGAACTCAGGGAGGTTCAGTGACTTTTCAAAGATCAAAGTTTAATAGTGGCTGATCTCAGACAAAACCGCAGTTCTGCTTATACCCGCCTAGTGTCTTTTTCACTGTACCATGGGATTGCTATGCCTAGAAAGCAATAGAATGGAGGTGTCAGAAGTTAGAGGACACTGAAAGGCAATCATAGCTATTGATATTATGCAAGAATAATAACAGAGCTGACAGAATAAAGGATGGAATGAAATGGAATAGAATAGAAAATGATAATAGCCAGTATTGATATATCACCTGCTATTTACCAAATACTGTGCTAAGTATTTCACAAACATTATCTCATTTAATCCTCACAACAAACTTCAGGGGCAGGTGTTATTATCCCTATTTTTCAGTTGAGAAAACTGAGGCAAACAGAGGCTGACTTGTCCAGAGTCACACAGCTAGGAAGTGTCTGAGGCAGGATTTGTTCTCAGATCTTCTTGAATCCAGGTCCAACAGCACTTTCTAATTCCTAATAGAATCAAATCAAATCAAATAGCACAGATAACACAGGATAAAGAAGGCCTAAGTGATTATTACCTTCCCTAGGATTTCCAAAGTTTGCTAAAATAAAAATAAAAATTAATAATAATAATACACAGATTCCTGAAGCATATCCTTGAGGAATTTTTGAATTTCAGATCCAATGATGTTATGTTTTCTGAAATATCCACTTTTTAAAATGGTTGCTTGTTTTCAGTTTTTATCTCAGAATCAAGAATTCCTCAGGCTAAAAATTCTCTTGTGAAAGCTTTGGATATTAAAGTTACAAATCAAGTCTCTCCTCAGGGACAAAGCACCAATGTTGATCTGAGTTAAACCCTAATTGGTTTGACAATATGAGAGTGGAATAAAACAGGCCACACTTTGCTTCCTTCAGCAAAGAACAAGAAATATCAAATAGCTAAATGCAGTTATGGGGACATTTTTCATACTTGCTAATGAAAATGCAATCTGACTGTTTGGACGGCAAACAAAATAAGTAAGTTCATAGAGTCAACTGTGACTTACTGTTCTATCAGGTTCAGCCAAGTGGGTTGGACAAGACGTGGGAGCGCGCATGTGTGTGTGTGTGTGTGTGTGTGTGTATCAATATCAGCAATTGTTAAGAATCTTATCTAATTCTTAAGACTAAAACCAGAATTTAAATAAAGAAACTCTTGAAAAAGGCAGGTAGTTACCTCAGTGTAAAGTAATCTGGGTGGCCTGAAATAAGGAAAACTGGAGTTCCAGTTTGTCCTCAGATGCTTACTGATGACCCTAAGCAAGTCACTTAACCTTTTTCTGCAACAGTTTCCTCAATTATAAAATGGAGCTTATAATAGGACCTATCTCACAGTGTTGTGAGGATAAAATGAGATGATATTTGTGAGGTGCTTAGCACCGTGCCTGGCATATAGTAGGCACTTAATAAATGCTTATTGTCTTTCATCCCCATGACCCTTTAAAATAACCTTGGAGTAGATTTTAATTTATAATTTACTGAAACACAGAGGCGCTTATGAAAACCCTGAAAAAGAGTTTTAGATTTATATCTCCTTGCTGCAAATCAATATCAGCGAGCTTTTGTTAAGAAGGGGTGATAGTGATTGATATGTATTTGAGATAATGGAGGCGTAGGTGTTGATAAACATCTCAATTCCTAGAACACAGTTCACAAGAGGTTTTAAAAAGGTTTATATCATAATTGTTTATCTTCTAAAGCTTAGAAGATAAACTCAATTACTCATTACCTCACATAATGCTTTGCCATAGTAGTTTCATTTACTACATCTCTTAAAGAAGTTAAAATGCTTTAAGAAAACATTTTTTCTGAACATTTAATTAGAATATGTAAATGTGAGAATGAAAAGAAATCGCTTGCCTAGACTGATAAACATTTTGTAAGCATACAGTGATATAAGCGGCCCCAAATTTTCATTTTTTTTTTCGCTTCTTGGAAGGCAATTGGGGTTCAGTGACTTGCCCAAAGTCACATGGCTAGTAAGTGTTAAGTGTCTGAGGCGGGGTTTGAACTCAGCTCCTCCTGACTCCAGGGCCAGTGCTCTATTCACTGCACCACCTGGCCGCCCCTAAATTTTCATATTCTTAATCTGTTGTAGTTTTGTTTTTGTGGTTGTTATTGTTCTTTCCAGTCCCATCGTTCAGTGTCAGGTTGTCAAAAACTCTAAGTTTCTTGTGGCTCTGGACCTATGTACCAGTCTCAGATAGTTGCTGTTGCTGATGGCCCTTCCCATTCCGCACAAATAATTCATAGAGGCTTTACTTTTTTTCTTAAACTCCTGGGTAAACCAAGTTTTTCAGAACTGTTGGTAAAACAAGAATAAATAGACTATCAGTATGAGCTTGAAAAACAACAACTTTAGGGCACAGACCTTTTGACGGCACTTTTCTTTGTTCTTCTGATAGGGATTTTTCTTTCCTTCTGAGGGTCCCTGTTTTGTACTAATCAAGTAGAGTCAACTGATAAGTGGTCATTTGATAAGGGAGAGTTTGTTGTAATATGTATCATGAAGTACAAAAGAGAACATTGTCCTAATAGTCTAAGTGCCTCCAATCACACAGAATTTATACTATGATTTTGTTGTCATTTAGTTGCAAAATTAGAAATTTAGAAGTAATTAAAAGCTCTTTTAATTATTTTTATTAAAAACATGACATAACAATATGTTTATATAGCTCTTTACAGTTTGCAAAATGTATTCTCTCATTGTTATTATTCCCCTCCTTCTGTAGATGAAAACTCATTTCAGTCATGTCCAATTCTGCATGACCACAATTGAGGTTTTCTTGGAGTGGTTTCACATTTCCTTCCCCAATTCATTTTACACATGAGGAACTGAGGCACAAAAAAAATATGTTTAATTTAAGTGACTTGCCTAGGATCACATAGGTAGTATCAGGCCAGATTTGAACTCAGGAAGATGACCTGACTTCCACTGAGCCACCTAGCTGCCCTAACAAAGACTGAGAGAAGTCAAAGGACTGCAGGGGTCCATCTCTTTTCAAAATTTGACTCCCCTTCAAAGCCAGCTCACTTCTTAAGGAAGGAAAAATTTGAGCATGGCACAGGTCTATAAACACAATGTTAGGAATGTAAAAGCTCTGGCAATAAAAAAAAGAAAAAGAAAAAGAAAATCAAAAGAAGGTTAGTTTGTTTTTTTTCTATTGGGAAGGAAAGAAAGATCAAAAAAAGGGAAAGAATTTTGTTGGTAACTATGACAATGATAACAGATGACAGAAAAAGTTGTATTCAACTTCCAAATTTGAAAGTTTTCACTGTCAAGGGGAATGATCACTGGACTACAAAGGACAGAGATAAGAAGGTAATTAGGAAGCCAAAAGGCCAAAACCCAAGAAGTAAGGAAAGAACTTTCTTCAATTATTTCCAGTGACCAAGCAAAGATGAATTACATCCCAGGGTACTGAAACTATTATTATATGAGATTACTGAGTAATTTTCCGTTATCTTTGGAAGATTGTAGAGAATAGGAGAGATAAGATTGACCACATGATAGCCGTCTTCAAGTATGTGAAAGGCGTGCCAGTGGAATACTAATCAACTTTGTTCTCCCAGGCCACAAGAGACAGATGTAGTATCAGCTGGAGGGTCACAGAGGGTCACAGAGGTATGCTGGAGTCAGCTTCAACTATCAGAGCTGCTTGTTAAATTTTCAGTGTTAGCATTTATACCTCAAAGTTCGGCATACTTAAAAATCATGTTGTTTTCTAGGTATAGGAAAATGTTGGAAAAAATGTTAATAATGCAAATATGTCATGCATATCTTTTTAGGGGGAATATAACTGGTTCTTAAACATTTACCAGCATATTGCTTGAAGTATGGGAGCTTTTTCTAAAATTTAGAAATAGCCTAAAGTTTCACCCTACTAGTGGTCTTCATGTGAAGACAGGAAATCCACCAATCCTTACATTTTGTGATTCTTTGAAAATAACATAAGTAGATCTCAAAGATATATTGATAAGTTCTTTGGTGATTTTCTTGTGCCCATGTTCAAAGACTGATGGCAAGAAGTAAAGGAAATATAATCTAATGTTATAAAATAAGAAGTAAGTTGCATTTTTTTTATTAATAATAAATTTATTTTATTAAATTTTTTTTGAGTTACATATTTTCTCCCCGTCTTTCCCCCGCCCACCACCCCAAGACAGCCATCCCAGTGTTTCCCCCCTCCCCCAGTCTATTCTCTCCTATGTCACTTTTTGGTAGGGCAGGATGGATCTCCCAACTGCAGTGCCTGTGTATCTCAAGTTCCAGTTGGATGTA
>CM053580.1:178721670-178747034 GCA_028627135.1 Pseudochirops cupreus | reverse complement strand
CATCCCCCCTCTCATCCCCTTCCCCCCTACTCTCCTGTAGGGCCAGATACCCAATTTAGTGTGTATGTCATTCCCTCCCTAAGCCAAATTCAATGAGAGTAAGGTTGACCCATTTGCTTTTGCCTTCGTGTTCTTCCCCTCCGTTGTAACAGTTATCCCTTGCCTCTTCTATATGAGATAATTTACCCCATTCTGTCTCTCCCCATCTCCTCTCATTATATTCCTCTCTCACCTCTCCATTTTACCTTTTAAGTATCATCTCTTCCTATTCAATTGATCCTGTGCCCCTGTCTATGTATATCTGTACACATATATACAATATATATACATATATATTCATACACACATATACCCTTCTATATAGAAATATATATGTATTTATACATATATACATTTATATTCCCTTCACCTATCCTCATACTGAGAAAAATTTCATAAGTTACAATGATCATTTTTCCATATAGGAATGTAAATAGTTCAACTTTGATAAGTTCCTTATGATTTCTTTTTCCCTGTTTACCTTCTCATACTTCTCTTGGAGCTTCTTGTATCTGAATGTCAGATTTTCTATTCAACTCTGGTTTTTTTCATCAAGAATTCTTGAAAGTCCTCCACCTCATTGAATGACCTAAAACAATAAACTCAGTTTTTCTAGGTAGGTGATTCTTGGTTTTCATCCTAGTTCCTTTGATCTCTAGAATATCATATTCTTAGCCCTTTCATCCCTTAATGTAGAAGCTGCTAGATCCTGTGTTCTCCTGATTGTGTTTCCACAATATTCAAATTGTTTCTTCTTGGCTGCTTGTAATATTTCCTCCTTCATCTGGGAACTCCAGAACCTGGCTATAATATTCCTAGGAGTCACCCTTTTGGGATCTTTTTCAAGAGGCAATTGGTGAATTCTCTCAATTTTTTTTTGCCCTCTGGTTTTAAAAACATCAGGGCAATTTTTCTTGAGAATTTCTTGAAGGATGATTTCTAGGTTCTTTTTTTGATTGTGGTTTTCTGGTAGTCCAATAATTTTTCAATTATCTCTCCTGGATCTATTTTCCAGATCAGTGGTTTTTCCAGTGAGATATTTCACATTGCCTTCTATTTTTTCATTTGTTTAGATCTATTCAATAATATCTAGGCAGGTTAAAGCAAGAGCTGTTATCCTCTGAATAGTCACTTGCTCCCTCCCCCATACTATCTGCAGGCCAGGAGCTCTGAAGCAGGCATGTGGAGGTGGCTGCCTCTACCTTCTTGCTCTGGGGGCAGAGCCAGACCACACCTGCATACCACCCATGTCCAACAGAGCTCTACACTGACATTTTACTTTGTCTTTGGCAATTATGGGTTCATATTTCTGGCATCCATCACAGCTGCTAGTGATCCATTCTCCCGAGGTCTGCTTCAGCCCCTGCTGGTCAGGGCTGCCCTGAGGCTAAAACCATGTGCCAGAGGCTGGGCTTGGCTCAAAGAATGTGGTGATGGACCATTCCTGTCCACCTGCCAGGCTTCCTTTGGTGGGAGATTTGTTTCTCTCTGTCACTTTGTGGGTTCTGTAGCTCTAAAATTTGTTTAGAGTCATATTTTATAGTTATTTGAGGTGGTTATGGGGGGAGAGCATGGAGTTTTCCTGCTTCTACGCTGCCATCTTGGCTCTGCTTTATTCTATACATTTTAACAATTTCAAAAATAATTAAAATGTATGACAAATATCCCAAACGGAAATTTTTATCTTTTTATCATTTAAAAGATGTACCCTATTTTTCCTAAGTATGAAAATTCCTCAAGCTTGAATCTTCCAAAGTTAACCTTTCAAACAAAATCCAAAAGGTAATTTCAAAGAAGGGTATTGAAGCTTACAATTATTTTATAAATTTGATTCATTAATATTGCATGAATATAGATAGAAGTTATTTATTAAATGATCATAAATGCAAACACATATGACATTTTCTGATTTTCTTTTAAAAGGGAGAATATTTTCTCTGGCATGTCAAAGAAACATTTGATGTAAGCTTTTGTTTTTTTAAAAAAAGGAAGCCTTAGACTTTTTAAATCTTAATGACCAACAATCCACAGCTAAGTTAAATGAGGAAGTAGAAATACGTATTTTTTCCCTAATTTACCCACTATTGTTATCATCAGTAAAAACGTTTATTAAATAACAAATAGATGCTTTCAGTTTACTTCAGCAAATATTATTAAGCATTTGTTGTATATAAGGCACAGGGCTAGACATTATTTTAACCATGGTGCACATTAAAAAAAAAATTCCTTCCTGTAAAGTTTACATTTTATCAGTAAAATCACTAATGTGGAAAAAAAAATGAAGAACTATATTTTTGCTCTCAGTTTATACCTTCATTGATTTAGGAATTCTAAGGTGAAGAAGTCTCTGCACTGATATAACAAGACAACTGAGAGTTTAATCTTAGATTGTTGCCTGTGGCACTGAGAGGTTGTGACTTGCCTACAGTTACACAGCTAGTAAATAAATTAAGTTGTACTTAAACTCAGGGCTTCCTGACAGAGAACTGACCCTCTATACTCTGTGAACCATTGCCATCTTTGAATAAAATACAACATTGTAGATAGATACACAAATATGTAAGAAGTAGAAAACCTAATCAGGTACTGCTTGAAAACTATGCCACTTAAGAAAGGATTGAATGTTTAAACAGCATACAATTTGTTTATTGATGTGAACATTGAATTTGTGGATACTATAATGGACTTTATTTCCACATGGATTTTTTTAAAATTTACCACAAAAGCCATATGTATTAAATATATAGAAAATATAGTAGATTAAACATCAAGTAGTACCAAAGGCTTTATAGAGTTATGGTAATACATCTCTTTCATCTGCCATTAAGATAATACTTTCAACCCTCCTTTTTTCTCTTGGCTAGTGTCTCTGGATATGATAGTTTTTACATCACAGATCCACTAAAATACTTTAAAAATATTTTTTTCTTGAATAGCAATTAAAATTGTATAAAATTACACATCTTATTCTGTTATACAGTTAAAGAATATTTTCTTCCTCTTATTGTTCTTTACATTTTAATTTTCTTTCATCAAAATTATCTCATTTTTCCCTTTTCTGTTTTGTCTTCATAATTCTCACAATATTTCTAAATCACTCCCTGGTGAATTTTAACATTCACTTTTCATCTTAAAAGTAGAATTGGTACTTCCATTTGCTGGCGTTGGCATGTTTGACCTTTTGCAGTACTCTGTGTTCTGAGTTCCAAAAGTATGACTTAAATTTGAGGAACTTAATAATTAAAGTTTGTATAAAAATAAAGTCAGGAGTCCCAGACTCACCTAAGTCAAAGACTACAGAAATGAAAAATGGAGGTGATAATTTTCAAACAATATTTTTGGAGTAGGAAACAGATGTACATTGAAGATATTCCACAAATTGATTTAAATAGATACTTGAACTACAAGATGTAAGAAGGGAATGTACCTCTTATATGTTGGCATTCTCAACTTGTAAAATACAGTGATTATTTCTTACTAACTTGCAAAAGTTTTAATTTCCCCTGATGAACTAGGATTTATTGTGCTCACAAAAAGTTTTCTTAATAAATGCAATGGGAACAGTAACTTCATCAGTTAATTAATCAAGCACATTAGATAGTCTCTAGAGGTTTTTTTTATCTAATCTTTAAAAAAAGTTAAATATCCAGATGCAACTTTTTTTAAAATTATAATAATAGAAAATTTATGATTGCATGGAGTACTCTATTCAGCATATAGAAATGATGATTCGATCTACTTCAAATTTAAGCTGGAATTCCAGAGTAAGTATATCAACCTTTTTCTGTTCCATAAGCTGTAGAATTGTGGGTCATAATGTAGAGATAACTCTTTTATTGTTGCTGAAATTACAGATTTGAATCTGTCTTTTTTCTAAATATCACTTAATTTATTTTTGCTGTCAGAATGTATTTAAAACCAAATGTTTATGTAAAATGACACTTACATGGTAAAATAAGCCCACTGAACATGCATAAGGACTCACTCAAATAGACACCATAGTTATATAGAGATTTAAGTTGTTATCCTTTTTTCTAGAAGAGGACCCCAATGACGTAACTATGTTAGAATCAAGTTACAGGGCATTCCACTGTGGCTGATCAAACCAATATGAGCTTAAAATGCTCTACCACAGGTCAAGTACAAATAGTCCATGTGAACATTTGGGGTGGATTCTTTAAATCTGTGCATCTCATTTTTCTTTTTGAGCTACTTCAATTCTACTTTGCCCAGAGAGCACAGCACCTTCTCTGATGAGGGCCCACCATGCTGGGTGGTCCTGTGCCAGTGTCTCCCATGTCACACAATCAATTGCAGAGTTCTTGAGAGAGACCTTGAGAGTATCCTTATATCATTTCTTCTGACTACCATATGAGCACTTGCCCTGTATGAGTTCTCTGTAAAATAGTCTTTTTGACAAGCCTACATTTGACATTTGAATAATGTGGCCAGATCATCAGAGTTGCACTCTGTGCAGTAGAGTTTGAATGCTTGAGAAAGGACCTCAGTGTCTGATATCTTATCCTGCCAGGTGATTTTCAGAATCTTCCCAAGGCAATTCAAATGGAAGCAATTCCATTTCCTGGTGTGGTGCTGGTATGTTGTCCAGATTCACTGAGATACAGATATAGTTAAGAATGAAAGAGATCAGAGTAATGTCAAGGTAACTTTAGGGTGTGCTAAAAGGTAAAGTTATATCAAGAAATTCTGCTTTAGGATCTACAATAACTGATTTCAAAGGAAATGCTTTTGTTTTCTCTTTTTTAAAGTGCATTTTCTAAACACAATTATTAAACATGAATAATACTACTATTTTTGCTCAAGGGGGAAGCTTTGCTCAAGTTGGTAGGCACTGAAGATGAATAATATATTGCTAAGATAGGAACAAGGAAAGGGACTGTAAATTCTCTGAGGGAAAGAGTGTAAAGAGAAAATGGGACTGTTGACTGTGTCTTTGAGTGTACATACACACATTAAGAAAAGTGAGTAGTAGAGAGGGGCCAGCTAATGAAAGTCAATGAATGATCTGACAAGTAGCATAACAGATCTATTGTAAGTGGAAACAGGAATGAAGAGGAGAATTTTCTCAGCTATTTAGAGACTTATCTGCTTTTCCCTGCTTTGGGCTGTAGTTAACCCAGATAGTCACAGGAAAACACCTCATGGAGGCATGGGGCTATTTCATAGAGAATAGAAGCCATCTGTTATCCACTATATAAATATATAAATTGTCAAATAGGGGTAAGGTGGGTGGAGATTTCCAAATGGTCCCAAGAGTGTCAGTATAAATGAGTGAAGGGCAACTGGATTTTGAAAGGCACTCAGTTTGTGGTTTATTGGAAAGCACAATGTAACAGCTCTTATTGATCTTATGAAAACAGAGAAGCCAATGTTAGCCTCTTGAAGACCATAATTTATATCCAGTCAGTTCCTTTCCAGGATAGCTTTAAAGAAATTTTATTCATGCTTGTAAAAACAGACTTTAATTTAAGTCATAATCTGAACACTTACTACTGCTTTCAAAAGCTATTGTAATAAGATACTTAATTCACGAATAAGCTAGAATGTATAGCTGAAAATGTCATTATACTCATGCAAAAATGGAAAACATCAGCAACCCTTTAAAAAAAATAAGTATGTTTAATTATAACTGAATTGCAGTATCAGCATCTTTCTTTGCATATGGGTGGAGATATTTAGGAAGGAAAAATACTATATTTTGGAATACAAAGCTCAATATCATCTTAATGACATACTAAATGGATAATCAGATAAAAGGAATAACCTGATATTTTAGACACAGGGATAATGTCATAGGTCCATGGGCAGTTTCCTTATTGAAATATAAGAAGAAAGACACTTGTTTTTCATTTTTAAAATAAATAAAATGTTTTCATCCAAAACATCTTGTATACTATCCTCTCCTGGATAGTGTTTGAAACTGAATTTACTCTGAAACTGACAATAATGCCCACGGCAGCTCTTTATGCTGGGTTACAGTGTCCCCAGCAGGTGGTTTAGTTGTGATTAATGATTTACAGTTCTTGAATATTCAGTTTGGAAAATGTGCTCAAGCTTTTTTAATTGCCAAACTACTTTCTACCCCCAGCTTGCCTTATGACAGCTTGCCTTCATTTTAAATGTGCTGTTACTGAACATGGCCAAAAGCCAGTTCCAGAAATTGTGAGGTAGCTTCATGCATTGACTGATATGTGCAAACACCCTTGTAAAAACTTTTCTCCCACATCACAAAAATAATAATCAATTATGCAGTTGTCTGGTGGCTTGTTTTAGTGGTTCTAATTTTTTTTAAATAGTGATTGCTTATTTCTTTGATTTTCAATGTGCTTTCTTATAAATCAAAGTTTAATGTTTATTTAAAAAAAAATTAGAAGCATTATTTTATAACTCCAGTGAGACAAATGGAACCAAGTAATAATTTTCTGTACTTTAAAGTAATCTGATTTCTTTTGTGTGTGTATGCTTTTCCTGACATAGATCTCACTTTGCCTATACCTGTATAGATTTTATGGTTTGCTTGTGTCCAAAATGATTCCATTTCCTGATGGTTAGCTTTCTCATAATAACCTTCTCCACATTTATATAGACTCTAACTAGTATGATAGACACAGTTCATCACTATACTAAAAGATTTTCTATCTTGATAGGATAGACTTTGTTTTCACCAGTGTCACTTTTATTGAGCCCAGGGACCATCAGGGTGAAATGGCAAGGCAGAGTGTAATGCATTTTCCTTAGAGTTGTTTCCTTTCATACAACATAGCTGTTTTGGATGTTGAACCTCTTGATAATGCCATGGACTTGGTGGCTTGAAATTTGTTTTCTGGATCTTCACTAGGTGTAGCTGCTGATGAGACCGTAGCTAAAGAAGCAAATGTCCAGTCACATGTCCTGAGGGGTTATTCCTCTGAATCATGGGTGAGTCTAGTCTGGAAAAAGAGCTGGTGGCTTAGGAAATAGTCCTATTCCCTGGACCATTGAGTACAAGGTCCTGAACTTCCTTCACTAAGCGAGGGGAAGGTAATAAGAGGAGTGATAAGTTATGAAGCTGGAATGACAAGATGCTTTTTGAGATTTTAGGAGAGGAGGCCCTGTTCTGCATTCCTTTGAATTATAAGTTCACACTTCATAGATATATGAATGGTATGAGAAAAGAGATTAATGAGATGAGACTAATGAGATGTGATGAGGTGAGATGAGATGAGATGAGATGAGATGAGATGATGTGAGATGAGACAGATGAGTGCCTAAATTTTGGGGCAATATTTATTTTAGATAATTCCCACCCACACTTCTTTCCCTGGGATTATTCAGGTCAGGTCAGTATGTGCATCTTTGCTCTATTTGCAATGGAATAAGTTAGGAAGACTTAGAATGCCACTTCATTATAAAAAGTTCTAATGCATTCTAGATAATAAAAAATATATGTACATTTGTACAAGATACATTTTTTTGACCCATGGAGATATCATGAAGATAGGTAAATTATTTTCTAAATGCTTTAGTATGTATTTTCTAAAAATCATAAGCTCATATGAACATATGTTTAGAGCTGAAAGTTGCCTTAACAGGCAAATCAAGACCAACCCTTTCATTTTATAGATCAGGAAACAGGTTCAGAGAGGTTAAGTGACTTGCCCAGAGTCACATTGCTAGTTCAGTGTCTGAAGCTGGATTTGAATTCAGGTCTTCCTGACTCTAGGTTCCACCTCTGTATACTGTGCCACCTAGCTGCCCTAGGTAGAATTTTAGACAAGATGATCTCGCCTGATCCATCCCATCTCCATGAATTAAATGGTATGGGCAATGTTGAAATCTAGCTTCTTCCCTCACATAAATATAATGGCAGTATAAGTATCAATATAAAAAGTGAACCACAGTAATTTTATGAAGTGTCTAATGTCCTAAATTCAGGCCTTCAAAGACTGTATTCAAAGAGTAATTTTAATTTTTATTTCT
This sequence comes from Pseudochirops cupreus, assembly GCA_028627135.1. Lineage (NCBI taxonomy): Eukaryota > Metazoa > Chordata > Mammalia > Diprotodontia > Pseudocheiridae > Pseudochirops > Pseudochirops cupreus. The sequence continues at coordinate 178,739,015 of CM053580.1, read as the reverse complement.
GGACCTTAGGATCCCCATCTATAAAATAAAGAGGTTGGAGCAGATGATGTTGAAATCCCTTCCAACTCCAAATGTCAGACTCTGATTTCTGTATGCTGAAGTAGGGTAATCACCTATGGCTTCTTCCTCAGAATACAGAGATATGCCACAAATATCACTTTAGTCACTCAGCAATTCTGCATTTCTTGAATACAAATTCCCTTTGCTCACATCAATAGAAAATAATTGCATTGGTAAGCAGCTGTTGTTAATTTTTGATACTTACTAGCCATGTAACCCAAGGAAGTCTTTTGGCATTAAGGTACAGAAGAAAGACAAATAGATTTGGAGTCACAGACCTGGGTTCAATACCTGACATTCTAGCTATGTGAAAAATGTGAACAGGCAAATGACTTAAGCTCTCTGGACCACAGTTTTCTCATCTAGGGCAGCTGGGTGATATGGGAAATCAGAAAGACCTGAATTCAAGTCTGATCTCAGATACTTACTTGCTGTGTGACTCTGAATAAGTCACTTAACTTCTGTTTGTCTCAGTTTCCTCATCTGCAAAATGTGGATAATAACTACTTCTACTTCTCAGGGTTGCTGTGAAGAACAAATGAGGTAATATTCATAGAGCACAATTTAAAGCATCATATGAAATGCTAGTTATTTTTGCTTGTAAAACAGGGACAATAATACTTACAGTATCCCCCCGGGTGGCTCTTCTGAAGATCCAATGTGATAAGACAAAGGATTCCTAAAGTCTTAATGCAAAGCTTAAACCTGCAGTATGATTTTTTGGGATAGTCTCTACGTATGAAATGCTTTGTCAACCTTGAAGTGCTAAGTGATTGCTGTTTACTATTATTAACTCTACCAATTAGTGATCCAGTTCATAATTATCCTATGGAGTGGTTGTGAGAAAAGGTCTTTGCAAATCTTGAAATAATATATGCACATGATAGGGATGGAGATAAGATCTGTGTTAGCATTGGCACAGAAAATTTGCAGAAGAAGAAACTCTGTCAATCCAGGTCAGCAATTTCTCTGTCATTAACAGCTTGGGAATTTGCTTAAATCACTGAGATGCTATGTGACTCAGAATCACAGAACCAGTGTGGGATTTGAATCCATTTCTCTGTACCTTTACAACTGACTCTCTAAGCCTTTCAGATGTGTGTGAGTTATTATTATTGATTTAAACATTATTTAATCTATTACTATAAGATCAAGCCCAGAATAATACGTTACATTTAGCATTGCTTCAACAAGGGTAGGACAATGTGCTTATGACACAATAATTTGTTACCCATCTTCATGTCCTAGAAATTTATATTCACTAGGGCTCATAAGTGATATTGATAGAACTATTTAAAAAAAGCTAGAAGTAATGATTGACTGGTCCAAGTTTTATACTCAGATAGAGAGATTAAAGAGGACAATTACTTCATAGATCTTCATTCTGGTTGAAGTTTTGATGTTGTATAGATGTCATGCTCTATCAATCACTCTCCCAAAGGACAAGCTTGCCCATCTTGATTCTATTTTCCACTTCTTAGTGATCAGAGTAACACTGAGAAGATTGTCCTATAAGTAACAGAATCAATGATATTTAAGTGTATAATAAAGATATTAACCTGGGTTAGTCAAGGTACTGTTAAGGGTTAGAAATAATACAAGGGACAGCTGGGTTACATGGTGGATAGAGCACCGGCCCTGGAGGCAGAAGGACCTGAGTTCAAATCTGTCCTCAGGCATTCACTAGCTGTATCACCCTGGGCAAGTCACTTAACCCTGTTTGCCCCACTTTCCTCATCTGTAAAATGAGTTGGGGAAGGAAATCACAAACCACTCCATCATCTTTGCTGAGAAATCCCAAATGGAGTGAAGAAGTGTCCAACACAACTGAAAAACCACTAAAACAACAACTCAACTTCAGGTGCGCAGAAGTCTAAGGACAGCATTTGTGAGTAGATTTCAAGAGACATGTAAGCTTGGACAGGGGAAGACTTACAACTTCATTTTCAGAAACTTCTAACTGAAATTCAGTATTTCCTTCAATCCCAAATATAACCTATAAAACATTCAGAGAAGGGATCCGCAATCTTCACTTGACTGTGAAAGGAAGAAAGAAAGGGAAAAAAAAACCATGAAGGAAAGAGGGGGAGAGAAAGAGAAGAAGAAAGAGGGCAGAGAAAGAGAATGGAAGGAAGGATGAGGGAAAGGGTAAAAGGGACAAAGTAATGAGAAAAGTAAAGAAATATGTTCTAAGTGCTTTCTGTATGTCAAACTCTGTGCTTGGTGCTGAGAACACAGATTTAAGCAAAAGAAATACAGTCCCTGATTTCAAGGAGTCCATCACATGTGCACATACACATATCCACATACCCACATAAAGAACCATAAGACAAATATGACCTAATCTCATTAAGGCTAATTAAGGACTAGCCATAATATCTTGATTAACTTCATCAGGAAATTGAACTTGGAAATATAGTTACAGTCCATTATTATTTGCAAATATTCTTATAAAGTCCATGACCATAATATGAAAACTGCTTCCAATTCCATTCACCTTCCCAACATCTGTGGTAAGTTGATGATCAGGTGGCCTAGACTGTAGTAGAATGCAGAGCCTCTGGATGGAAGAGTAACAAATTCCTAATGTTGTTCTAGTGACTCCTGCAAGGAAATTCTATCCAGAAGAGAGAGAAGGGGCCTGGGATGGTAATTCTCAGAACAATCGTCTGGGGCCTTTTCTTTTTTTTAAGATGGTAACAGTGCTAGCATGTTTAAAGTCTTGTGACATTTGCTCCATATGTTAAAAAAAAGTTTGTGTAGGTGTCTAAGCAACACCTCCCCTTGTTGTTTGAAGATCTCTACAGACTGCCATTTGTTCTGAAGCTTAACCATCTTTGTGGCTCAGTAGCGATGCCCTTCTCAAAAGTCAGGATGAAAGACATGATGTTATATGTTGCAAAGAATTCTGCACTGTGTGAAGTTTCATCTTCCCGGGAGATGCTGTATTATGAAGAGAGTCGAAGGTGTTTGTGTCCTTTCTGTAGGATTTCTTCTGTCTCTGATGATCTTGGAGCAACCCATTTTCCTCAAAGCTATTGTGGAAGAATATGCAGGCTTCAGTTTATGTTGTAGTCTTTGAGTTATTCAATACTTTTCAGTCTCACTCTCTATCATTAGTTACAGGTTACTTACTTTCTTATCTTGACCCTGGTATGTATGAAGCACGTATTTTCTTTGGATCAGGTTAACCAAAAACAGATTTAATTCTGTCTTCTTGATCTCAGATATATTCCACAAATTTCACAAATCCTGGAGGGTTCAATTATGAATATGACTATATTGATTGACTTCATTTTGGAAACATCACAACAACTCTTAATTGCACATCACGAATGGTAACAGGATTTATGAGAGGTCATTGCATAGAATAAGCGCCTTTATTCTCCAAGACATGGAGAGCTGGCTTTTTAGCCAGATTAAATGGCACTTGGCAATACGTTAGCTTTAGAGGGAATTTGGCTCACGTCAAGCAATAATCAGTCTAGCATTTAGTAGTCTACATTGCTATATTTATTTGAATGTCATTCAGATGCATTTTTCTTATATCAGTGTCATCAATAAAATGCTACTGTTTTCATTCTGATGATAGACATCAGTATAGCACCCATACACAGTGACCAAAAAATAGTCATCAATAAGAGTATGGAGATGACAAGTCTTTGCTTGTGTTATCTGTGAACAATATAATTGATTGACATCTGTTATTCCCTTTATGCCTTCTCCTTGCCAAAGGGGCAGATTTTTAAAATGACTGCTTTTTGGTGATTCCTTGGGTATATTTTCATTAGCAATTTAATGTTATGAGTGGTATCTGTATTTGAATATTTTAAAATCAAATACTTGTATCAACATTGCAAAGATATTATCTTCACATTGATATCTGCCCTGTGATATTTATGTTCATCATATGTGAACCAAATAATTTTTAAATCAGTTTCATTGAATTGTATGGTAGTTGATACCTCTTAGCTGTGGGAAGCCTAGTTATTTATGGGTTTCTCTAAGATCTTTCATAATTTGAGTTTCATCTATTTACAATAGGAAGCTGTCCTTTCACTGTTTGCATTGGCTTGTATTTATAACATACACAACCCCTTTGACTACCTTTACTAATGTTTTTTAGAGGGGGCAATTTTTAGTTACTGTCTCATTTTTGCACTTTTATCCCCCATGCCTAACAGAGTGCTTTGCACATAGTACTTACATGAGGTTTGTTTATGTAATGTTTTATGTTTTGTTTGTTCATGTTTTGTTTGTTTTAATGAGTTGACTTGAACATCATGGAGTCTTTTCCACTGGGAAGATAGTTTCAAATCTTCAATTAGAGGCTTCAATGGATTTTGTGTCTGAAGACCTGAGTTTGAGTCCTCATTCTGACTCTTCTCAGTTCAGTGTTGTTAGGAAAGGAAAGTTTTATCTCTGGATAAGAATACTTATGTTGCTTCTGTCATGGAGAAATTATGAAGGAAGTGTTCACAATGTTACACATATCATCTGCTATTCTTAATTTTCATGATTTTTATTAAAGTTATGGTCCATAATATCTAAGTTCTTGCTGAATAAATTCAGTTACCAGTAAAGACAGACAGTTCCCTAAAAAATGTATGGTGTTCTGTTTGGGAGGGAACATCATATTTCTTTTCCCCATTGTAAAATACAAGATATTATTCAATCTGTCTTAAATTTAGGGTTAACAGTTATAATAATGCATGATTCCTTGTATATATTAGGGAATTGAGTCATGTTTTTAATTAATGTAGTTCATATGCAGTACTTTGTGAACCTTAAAGAGTTACATAAATGCCAGCTATTATTATTGTTGTTATCATTAATAATTTTGTGTATCATTGATTCTACAATGACTATTATTGAAATCCTTAGGATAAGTTGTTATATCTTTTCTATTCTTCAGGCATTATGTATTTATTTTTTCTTATTTTAGAAGTAGAGCTTCTTGCTCAAATGCATATTTTCATTTGGTACAGTGTATCTTAGCATACAAGCCAATCTGATATATGTCAAGCAGAATTGCTACGGGGGAAATTTTGGGTTTTGACCTGTACTTGTTTTTATAGGTCAAACCCCCAGAGTAGCTGGTGGCTCCAGCAATGCTTCCTTCCTCCTCCTCAACTGTGTGCTCTGTTGCCTCAGAGCATCCATATTCTGCTACATTTATTTATGCATTATACAAACACATGGTTCATTAAAAAAGTAAATCTGGGATGCAGGAATTGGGAAGATTGATTGTCATGAACTGGGAGGGAAAAGTTGATGATAGAAAGGTGCAGGGAGTGCATTTCTTTCCTCAAAGAATGAAGCCCCAAAGTTGTTTATGTGTGTGCTAGCCTGTAGGGTGGGGGGAAGGGTGATAAGCTGAATTTTACAAAATTGTATAGGATTAACAAGAGAAAAATGAGCACAAGAAGTTGCTCACACCATGCAGCTTCTGCTTTTCCTCAAGAGGGATAAAATATGCTCAGAATTGCCTGTTGGGTTCCTCCACGGTGATGGTCTCTGGAGATTTAAGCACTTGATTTTCTGCCCTAGTGAAATGATTTGGCTTCATCCTCTTCAGGCTTCTATACTAACCCTAAATGCAACTCTCACCCATTCACCTTGGAGAACTTTCAGATAGGTTTGGGCTCTGAAGAATTTTAGAGTATTACGTTGCTTCTTGGCATTTGGTCTCCATGTACCTATCCAATCTTTCTCCAGCTTTGTGTATGCTTCTTTTGTCTACTTCCTTTGTCTGTGTTGTTTCTCTCAGGCTCAGCTCTGGCTTCATGGGACATGATCTCCCTTGGAGAGAGCAATGAGTAGTTTATTTGGACAGCAGGGGGCCAGTCTATTTATAAACTAACAGGCTAAATAAAAAGGTTTCATTCCTGTTTTATCAAATAATGTTGCTAAAGTAAATTCTTTCCTAGTTTTATGGATTTTATGTGCCAGTGGTTGTCACTCACCCTGCTCTCTGCTAAGAACATGTGGATATTTTTTGTGGTACCGAGTACATTTTGTTAATCAATTCATTGAACAAGTATAATCAGTATTAAGTTCTATCTGTGTACCAAACTCTGTGCTAGCTGCTAAGGGGACTGCAGACAGGAAATACAAAGTTAAAATTCAATTAAGTTCCTGCCATCATGGAGCTAATTGATAGTCTAGGAGGAATAAGAAAAAAGCACTATGTAACTATTATACACAATATTACATAATTGATTTATTAAAGAGTTACAAAACAAAATGTTCCATGCGTTCTAAAGAGGAACAATTTTAGCAATAGGGAGGAGGGTCTGGAAAAGCTTAATGTTAGAAGGTGCATTTGAGTTAAGCAGTTTGTAAATATATTTTCTAAGAAGTTCAATGGCCTGGTTGTATCGATGTTTTATCAAAGAGCACAATGGCTGATGTATTCTCAAATATTTGAAGATGAGGTAGTATTAGCTCAGTCTATATTATAGTGGTTATTTCCATAATCTAATTTGCTTCATATATCAATGTGTTGCTTAAGTTTTTTTTTATTCATAATCTGATAATTTTAGGTATCTCATGAGTTATTCAATATAGAAAATTTTTTTAATGTTGGTGAACTGTACTATATTTAGTGTGGCTAACTTGACAAATGCTTGGATTCTAATATTTACTTAAAGATCAAGCAACCTATCAATAGTGATTTACTTTCTGTGCTTTCCTGTAGCAGAACTTACAAGTCTTACAAAGAGAAAATAGCTAATTGTAGTTTGAGATATAGACTATACCTTAGTTTTAATTGGAGTGTTGGAAATATTAGTGAATGAAGATTTTGCCACAGTCTCTTGATCACATTTATACAGTCCTGAACGTCATATATTATTAAATGTCATTCCTCTAGGCTATCATCTAGCTATTGGTGAGATCATTAATAGTCCATTTAGAACACCTTTTCCTTTTTTCTTTGAGTGGGTTTAATGAGCATTGACTAAAAGGATAATCCCTATAAAGAGAATAATACACTTTAAGAAGTTTTGATACACTCTTCAAAACTTGACAATAAAAGTTCAATTAATTTGGTTCCTTTGAAATGAAAAGCTGCAGTTTCACTGGAGCTGAAATTAACACAAAGCTTTGTCTTGGGTAGGACTATTTCATGGTACAGTTAATAATAGTTTAAGCAAATCCCTAGCAATTGTATCCATTTTTGCAAGTGTGTGATTTGAGAACTTATAGTTCAGAATTATTGACTAAGATATTCATGCTGAAAGTAAATGACAAATGCAAACATTTTAGAAGGAGATGGCTTCATTGTATCATTTTTATGAAAAGTCATAATGTAGAACAATTTTCCCATATTAACATTTTTCTGTATTAATAATAATATTATTATTAATTAATAAATACTATTAACATGACTTTTAGTGTACTAGTAAACTTTTACAATTTACACCCAAATTACATTAGATATATATACCATATATTTGTTTTTTTAATACTGCACTAATTAGAAATACACTCTTCTGAGTACCCCCAAAGGGTACCACTCTATTAGGTATTAAGGGACTATTATATACTCATTACTACCCTTATTATATGATTTTTGCCAGTTCCTTCCTCTCTTATTTTCAATGTTACCATTCTAGTCCTTATTTTCATTCAGGGTATTACAGTTTTCATCTAATGTTTCTTTTTATGTCCCTATGTTCTGTACATCAAGCTATTCTTTATAGTGCTGAGGAGAGGCAAATTACAGACTGAATGTTTTTGTAGAAAGCAAAAATGTATTTTTTAGGATATTTAAAATATTTTTTATTGTATTTTAAAATTCACAAACTATATTTAACTTATGGACTGTACAAAATAGGTGGGCTTGTTTGGAGGTGCAGAAAACACAAGAGGTACTTAATATTTTTTTTAATTGAATTTAATTTATTTGGAAGTTAGTCTTTCCAAAGTTACCAACAATCTTTTACTTGTCATATCTAATGACCTTGTCTCTATTTTCATCTTCCTGAAGCTCTTTATAACATTTTAAAATTTTTATATATTTATTTTTTTTGTTTAGAACATTTGGTTGCACAAGCTTTTGAGTTTTAAATTTACTCCCCTTCCCTCCCTTCCCACCTCCCCAAAACAGGGTGCAATCTGATATAGGTTCTACAGATGCATTCATATTAAACATATTTTCAAATTAGTCATGTTGTAAAGAATTATAACCAATGGAATGAAACATGAGAAAGAAGAAACAAAACAAAAAAGAGAGATCAGATAGTATGCTTCTATCTGCATTCAGATGGTGTAATTCTTTCTCTGGATGTGGATAGTATATTCCCTCATGAGCCTTTTGGAGCCGTTTTAGAATCTTACATTGCTGAGAAGAGCCAGGCCTATCAAAGTTAGTCATCACATAATGTGGTTGTGACTGTGTACTACGTTCTCTTGCTTCTGCCCCCTTCACTCAGCATCAGTTCATATAAGTCTTTCCAGGTTTTTCTGAAGTCTGCCTGCTCATCATTTCTTATAGCACAATAGTATTCTATTCATTTACCACAACTCATTCAGCCATTTCGTAATTGATGGGCACTCTCTAGAGCCACTATTTTCTCCTGAATACTGTCTCTTCTCTGAGTTTTGTTTTTTGTTTTTATTTTTGTTTTGTGTTTGTGTATACACCATGAATGTATACACCGTGTGTGTGCAGTGTTGGCCTTTCCTTGTTCTTCTACCCATTAAAGTGCTATTTCTCAGTCTCCTTTGCTTTCCCCCTCCTCCATTTTATGCCCTTAAAAGCAAGTTTACTCTCCTTTGCCTTCCAAGGGGTTCTTATATCCAGAGATCCATATATATAGTAACAGCATTTCAATATGATTGGTTTCCTTTGCCATCCTATATATTTTGTTTTGTTCTTTTAAACATATTACTCTGAGAAAGGACCTATAAGCTCCCTCAGATTGCCAAGAGAATCTATGACATGTACACATACACATGCACACAACCATTTTGTCTGCAGCTAATTCCCAGATCTAGCTCCATCCATCTATATATGCCTATATGTCCCATCTCTAATCACTGTTTTGAGCTCCAGTCCATATATTGACTATTAGCCATTTCAAAGTGAATGTGTCAGGGGGCTTCTCATACTGAATATTAAAAAGAAAAAATGGGACTCATTACACCCCTCCCCTCTTCCCAAAAGAACCCTCCTACTCCATCCTTCTTTTGAAATTTTCAGTTACCTTTAAGGTAATCGCCATTCAACTAGCCATCCAGGTTCACAAATTTGGTATTGTCCTCCACTCCTCATTCTCACTGAACACAGATATCCAGTTTCCAAGCCTTATCATTTCTTTCCATATTTCACACATGAATCCCATCTTCTCCATTAACACAGTTATCATGAGTTAAGGTCCACACACCACCATAGGATACTGCAGTGGTATCTGGTTCATTCTCCTTACCTCAGGCCTCTCTTTCTGTGTGTGTTTTGTGTGTGTGTGTCTGTATGTGTCTGTGTGTGGGCCTGTGTCTGTGTGTGTCTCTGTGTGTGTGTCTGTCTCTCTGTCTGTCTGGCAACTGGGGCTGAGTGACTCGCATAGGGTCATACAACTAGTGTACAACTAGTCTGAAGCTGAATTTTAACTCAGTTCTTCCTCAATCCAGGGTGAGTATTCTATCCACTGTACCTTCTAGCAACCCTCATAAGCCTCTCTCTATTCAACTTCATCCTTCACACAGAAGCCAAAGTAATTTTCCTAAAACAAAAATCTCATCATTTCACCCCTCTCCCCCAACAAATCTCAATGGCTCCCTATTGCCTCAAGGACTTTTGGCATTCACAATTGGTCCCTTCAACTAATTGCCTATCTTATTTTATACATAGTACTTTGATCCTAAACTCTGTGATACAGTCACACTGTCCTACCTAGTGTTACACATACACAGCTCTCTGTCTCCCTTCTCTGTTTGTTTACACTAGCTCTCTATATTCCTCAGATTCATTCCCTTCCTTCTGACAGGTTTTCTGGATATATAGGGCTATCTGCTTGCTGTGCAAAATGTCTCCAAACTTCTGTTCTAATTACCTCTAAAGCTGGTAGTTGTGTTGATTTTATTTTTATAGTTCTCTCTCTTCCCTCTGTTGTAAGCTTCTACCTTTGACTTTGGTTAATGTTTCTTACTGCTATAATCTTCTTGCATTATAAATATACCCAGTTGACTTGGTGACTGCCAAAGGGTGATTTTTCCACTATGACGAGTAAGGGCATAGACTTTATGATAACTATTTGATTTTTAAAAAAATCTTTTTTTCTCCTCATTTTGTGTTCTGAATGCTTGAGGTTGCTGAAAATTGGACCTCTACATAAGTGAGATATTATGCATATATATGTATAAAAAAGTATATATTTGGGACACACAAATTCCAAATGCTATACAAGTATAATATAAATGCATAGCCAAGCTATCAGTCTTTTTACTGTCAGATGCAGTATGGCAAAGTAATTTTGATATATTAAAATATATGTAACATCTAGATGTAAGATATATTTCTTTATAGTTCTGCTAATTGATTTAGTTTTCTCATTAATGAAATTTTACATTCTTACATGCACCTTTTTTCTACAAGCGTATTTACATTAAAATCATGATTTTATAAATATACTTGATAATTTCTAATAAAAATATTTACAACTTTTGATCTATCTCAGCTAAACTTATAATAACAACAAATATTTTTTAGTTATTCATACTTTTGGATTGCTCTTTTTTATGTGGCTTCCTTAAGTATTTATGAATGCATTCCTTAACTTATGAAAGTTTATTACATTTTATTAACGGATTTGAATTTCCATGAAATAGTGTGGTATTTGTCAAAACTATTTAAATAAGGAATATGTTCTAGAATATTTTGCAGGTTGAAACTAGGAGTTTAAGTAGAGCCAATTTTTAGAAAGTTTTTTGATTCTTCAAATATTTCATTAAATTCATAAAGATTGCACTGATTTTTGATGATAACTTCAAACATAAAAATGATAGCTTATCCTTTTCAATGCATCCCCCATTTGCATTTACAATTTAAGTATTCTAGGGGTGAATACTTAACATTTAAGATACTCTGTGATTCTATATACCTAAAACTACAGATTACTAGATCCCACTTGTACAGTTGACACTAATAGTCAGTCATTGACATAACTAGCTCAAAGAAAAGATATTTTATGAAATGTCATTGTATATACAACAATAACAAACATTTACTCCATAAATTGAGTACACTTTCCCATTACTGTGCAATACCAAGGAGAAGACAGGGCACATGCATAAACTGCTCTACTAAACATCTGCACACATCTGATGAACACTCAAAGCCCAGATAACATACCTGATTCTTCAGGAACTTCATTTCTTCTTTCTTTTTGTGATTCTTCCCATTAACCCATCATCTCTCTATTTTCTTAACTAGGCTTCTGGGGCTTGTTCTTCCTCACAGATCAATTCAACTTTCTTTTCAGACTGTTTAGGCCTCCTTTCTACTGGGTACAGCATCTTGTTCTAGTCCAGTTGCTCCACCGCAAGACACCATCATCAATGAAATACCTTCCCTCTCTGTTAGAGACACAAGCAAAAAACATGGAGTTATTCCTTAACAAGATTTGGTTCTTCTTCCATACCTGTCCATCTTCTGAGGTGCCTGAATGGCTCTCTAAATTGGAAGACCTTTTTCTGTTGAAAAATGGTTTTTGCTTTTGCTGACTCTGTGTAGCCTAGCTTGCTATTAAAAAGGTCTCCAGAGATATGATTCATCCCAGACTGGAAAGTTGTCCTAGAAGTCCATAAAATTTGAATGGGCAACTTCCTCAGTCTCCAAAAGGGACAAAGTATAAAGTGTTCCTTATACTTTCTCTACACATTATGAATTATCTGTGATGAATGAAAATCTGAGAGGCAGAATTTCTAGGAAATTAATAATCAATTTATTAATTAGGCTAGCTAGCAGTCAATAAATGTGTGATCAGTAGTTTCTCTTAGTAACCAAAGAAACCAAGGGAGACCTTGAAGCAACTTAAATCCCTTCTGAAAGGGAACACCCCTGAAGTGAAGATTAACCCTGATTGGTGGACTTTTAATGATGATGTGGGTTAAAAGTCTTCAGCTTCTCAGGCTGATAACATGGATTTATCATGAGATGCTTTAAGGCATCTGGGCAGAGGAAACTATTTCCATTTGAACCTCTCTGGCTAGTGTTCTCCTTCCTAAGCTGGATTGCCCTAAACACTAAAGAAGGGACCAAAAACTAGGGTTTCTTCCCCTAGGCAAAGACTCATAGGGACTAGATTCTTTTTATACTCTAAACAGAAATTAGGTCTCCCACTAGGGTGGTATGCCTTGGAGCCTAAAAGCAAAAACCATTACTCTGCCCTTCAGAGATTGACTGACATTTTCAGAGGCTATGTTTTAATGGAAATAAAAGGAAAAGGGTAGATCACAAAGTAATAATTAGTTATTTATACAATAATATTAATTTCTCTCATATTTACTCTGTTTCATACCCTTTTCAATCTGTAAATAATTCACTGAAGGTGTAGAACTCTCAACTTCTAACACCCTTCATAAATTGAGACTGGAACTACTAATTTTCTGTTACCTGGAGCACTCAATTGATCAGAGAGTGTTCATATAACACCACACACACACACACACACACACACACACACACACATGCACACACACACACACACACACACACACACACACCACCTACCTTTTAATTTGAAAGTTCTTTGGGAAAAATGTAGTTAGATTAAATTCTCCTACATAATACTAATTTCCTTTATTAAACCATATTCAAATTACTTTAGACAGTTTGTACTAAAGTATAACTTGCAGTTCTATAAGAATCTGAAGACTGTGCCCAACTTATGAAGTCAAATATTTCTTGAACTAGAAATGATCATGTTTCTGAAAATTAACATGTTTTTTCTTAGCAGATTTTCCCTTAAAAATAAAACAAAATAAAATTTCAAATTGTACTCTTCTTTGAGATATGTGGGAATAGGGAAGTAAAAAAGGAAAGCAAATACTAAAAAAAAAAATCACACTTTATTTTTTTTAAAAATCTTTAAAACCACAAACAAAATGAATATTTTAATGGAAAAGCCCTATTTCCATTAGACTTTGAAGGAAAGGGAGTAAATTATGATATTAAATTACTCTTTTCCATTATTGTTTGTCATTTTATATCTCTTGGTATTCAACAACTTGCAAAGACCTTCCTGTTTATTTTACTAAAAACATCATTGTAAAATGCGGAGGATTTAAATGAAAAAGATGTGGTGTTGGCCAATAGAAGGCCTGTGAATGTTGGATTCTTAACCTTCTCTCTGCTTCACCTTTTGATTAATGTTGCTGCCAGATTTTCTTTAGCTCTTTAGGGGAGCTGTTTTTGTGCTTCTGGCAACATGAATCTCCACAATTTAATGAACTTCTTTTTGACTGGAAAGACTAGTCATCAGAAAAAAAAATCTTTCTGATGAACTAATTGACTTTCTTCTAAACAAACAAAATGACTAAATGAAATAAGAATATAATATTTTGATTCATTTTATAATAAAACTGGTTTCATTCAGTGTCACAAATATTTATTAAGTATCAGATATATACAAGGAATTGAACAGAACCAAGACAGGCATGAAAGAGTCCCTATCTAAGCAGTTTATATTGTAATGGGGATGGTGGTTGGGGATATCATATGTGTAGCATAGCCAGACTATCAACAAACATTTATAAAGTACCTACAATATGCCAGTATTATACTAAACACTGAGTACACAAAAGATAAAATGAAATAAAATAAGCAAAAAGATGTATTCAAAAGGAGGATTTGGAGATGTCCCAATAAGGTACTCTAGAAATCATTGAGGAAGGAGAAAGAGTTTTACTCTTAAGAGATAGATGGTACCAAAGGTGTACCTAGGTTAGGGTGGCTGACTCTTTAAATAGGCCACCAATATTTATAGAATACTGAGAGTACCAGTACTCCTGCAAATTGAAGCTTTTCCCCATCTGGCACCCACTTTGGCCACAATGCAGCCCTGCCCTACTACCTCTTCCTGGTTCTCTTCTTCTGTAGAGCATTGTGTCTTCAAGTAGGAAATCTTTTTACATTTTTTTTTCACAACCTCACCCATACCAACTGGCATTAAAAGTTTATTTAAGACTCTTTCCATGCTGTTTGATTTGGTTCCATTTTGCAGTAATTGCTCAGGCTGGCAGAATTTCTATTTATGGTACCTGGTGACAGTATGTTAAGCCATGAAGGATTTTGAGAGGCACAAATGAGGAAGCAATGCATTCCACATAAGGAGGATTATTTTTGTGAATGCAAAGGTAGGATGTGGCATATTGATCTCCAGGAATAGTCTAGTATGATTAGAACATAGAATATTGAAAAGAGGCAAAATGGGAAAATTTTTTGAAAAGGTAAATTACTGATTGGGGGGGGAGTGAGTCAATGCCTGAAGGAGTACCTGACTTGTAGTAGGTGCTTAAAAAATTCTTGCTGATTGATTGATAAAAAACAACTAAGGACTTTTGAGCATGGCAGTAACATTGTCAGTCTAGACATTAACAAAATAATTTTGGCAGCTATATAAAGATAAATTGGAGAAGGAAGTCATAGGCTACAGAAAGCTACTCCGTCAATACAGATAAATAGTAATGACCTCCAGTGGAACTCCACTGGACTTCAACTCTAGTGAAAGCCATCTGAGTAGGAAGAAAGGCTGTGGATGTGAGAAACACAGACAGAAATATCCCTCTTTGGAAATTTGAGAAACACAGACAGAAAGATCCCTCTTTGGCAATTTGGGATATAGAAAATGAGAAAGTGGAAAGAGTATAAGAATTTTTTTTTTTGGTCATACTCTGCAGGAGGTGAGAGTGAGATTCCAAGTAAGGATGTACCACAGACAACTGGTGATGAAGGATTGATGCTCAGTAAAGAGATTAGGGCTGGACTCTTATAGGTCTGGGAGTAAAATTTTTATATTGCCATCAATAACTAATGAAAATTTTATCCAATTGCTGATCATTAGTTATTTTGTTACTTACTGAAATCTTCCACCGATTAATATATCATAATTATGCTTACACTTCTAACATTTTTTCACTATATCATTTTTTTAATATACTCATTCACTATACTCACAACCAATTTGATAATTAAGATGGCTAAATTCATCCAAAAAGGTAAATTGTTACAAACAAATGCAAAATATTGGCAACTGTCACAATGGCCAAAGTAGCCATTAATAAATTCAGTTATTTAATAAAATTAATACAATCTTTCAGCTTCTTTTAGGATGATGGCTAACTTCTGGTACTATCAGAGTGTTTGTGATGTATTATGTTAAAATAAAATTCTAAACTTGTCCTTTGGAATTTAGAGACTCAGTCTTGCATTTAGAAAATTTTATTATTTTAGTATCTTCCAGGTGATGATTTGGTATTATCTGTCCCTCTGTTCTGTACATGACCAAACTTATCTTTTTTTTTTTGGGGGGGGGGGGTGGACAGGGAGATCATGACTTCTAGATTAAAATGTGACCTTCTCACCCTAGCATTTGTAACCCTCCACAATGTTGCTAAAAAATCTTTTTTTCATATTATCATTCTTCATACCCTCCTGTTTCAGTTAAACTGGTTTTCTAGGAATTCCCTAAATTCGGCATTTCATGACCCATTCCTGTGCCTCTCTCATGCCTACAATGTACTCCTCACCTCTTCTTTTTAAAATTATTATCTTCTTTCAAGGCTTAGCTTAAGTGCTAAGCTCCTATTTGTGGTTTTTTTCCTTTTCCCCAAGTTATAAGTATTCTCTCTCTTTTGTGAAGTTAACATCTCCTTAGATGCATGTACACATATTGTGTTTTCCTAGTAAAATGTAAACTGGGATGGCATCTTCTTATTGTGTATGCTTGTGTAGCCTCAGCATTTTTAATGGTGTCTTCTCTGTCATTCATATTTGTCCATTTGAAATAAATTATATGAGATATGCTAATTTTACTCTAAACATTAACTCTCATTGATAAAATGATATCAAATACAATATAAAGCATATTTTTATATAATTGGCATTTTACAAAATAGAAAAAATTTCATATACAAGGATTGTTTTCATAAAAGTAAAACAATATGAAGTCAAACTGGTCAAATTTTCTGCATTGATGTGTTTTTCTTGGCATTTTCTTCAATCCCATTGAGTAGTTTTCATATTTTACATAATCTTAATTTATACTTATTTGTTTCATCAAGTAACATCAGTTTCTTTCATTATCATAATGAAGCATCCAAATGAATGATATACATTTAGCATATATATGTCCTAGTCATTTTTCTACTTTGTATCTGTTTATTATTCTGCTAGTGATTTAGTATACTATTTCTTCTAAACTTAATCAATAAACACATTCGTCTCCTACTCTTTTATCAGCATTTAATTTCATCAAGATCAAAATTACAATTAGAATTTGAACACTATTAAGTAAAGAGCCCCATCTGACTCTAGCATAAGTATCTTTCTGGTAGAAGGACTCTGGAAAAGAACAATAAATGTAATTTTATTTAGGTGAAAATATTAAGGTAAGAAAATAGATGAGAAATAGTTTGAGTCCTGTTAAAGAGTACAGAATTAAGAGAGAGATATTCTTATCAAAACAAGTAAAACCTAGCCCTTAGCATGGGGTTTAATTGGACAATCAGACTTGCTTTCCTTTAGCTTACCTAAAACTCTATATTGATCAATGAATATAATCCATAAATTGGTCGACATTTTCAGCAGCCTGTCTGAACCGTCTGTTGTTATGCCTCTGCTGACAGTGAACATGTCTTTCAGAAAAGCTCTGTGATGCTGATTGCATTTCTCATATTTATTAGAATTCATGGATTTGCAGCCTCTTTTATGGCTGACCTAATTTTTCCCCCAGGTACTAGGTCAATTTATAGATGTATCTTAGTAAGCTTGACTTTAATTGTATGATTTGGAGGGTATTTTGTCATAAAACCCTTTTGCCTGTTCTGGCAGCAATTTTTTAATAATAGTGCAATTTGAAGACCAACACAAGAGGACACAAATACAAGCAGGTGTATGCCTTAGTTAGATAAGAATTACAATGGGGGGGAATGTGGAATGGCTTAAAAACACATATAGATGGATTGAAAATTAGCCCAGGAATGAAAACTCCAAAGTCACGTTCACAAGGTGACCTGGGGAAGAAGCAATCAGTGGGGGGGGGGGGGGGGGGGGGGGGGGG
>CM053580.1:178690456-178721570 GCA_028627135.1 Pseudochirops cupreus | reverse complement strand
AGACTAATATTAAATGCAGGTGATTATAGCATTTGAAATTAAAAATAAGTTGTGATTCAGTTATTTTAAAATTGCCAAGGCCTCTCAGCTGCATATTTCACCAGGTGCCGAGGCAGTTGTAACAACAAGCATATCCAGTGATTTAAAAATAACATTCACGGGTGTCACCTGATGTCAGTCCAGATAAGAGATGCTGTTCCCAATCAAAGAACGTACTTTCCTATATTCAACTGTAGCACTTTCCAAGCCTATGCCACATGTTTACTCCGTGTATTTAAAAATAAAGTAAGTTTCTTGGTCATAAACATTAAATGGTTTCAGCCTTCTAAGGGTAGTAAACATGTCTAAGAAATTAAGTAAGCCCTTTGATACCAAAAAATTACATATGTGTGTGTGTGTGTGTGTGTGTGTGTGTGTGTGTATATATATTGCTTCTTTTTTTAAGGAAGGAAACATGATTGCTTTGACTTCCTCCATACTCAACTGAAGAGATATTTAGGTTGAAAAAATATACAGTATTTGTGGTTTTATTGGTCTTCTCAAAGGCGTTTAGCTTTCTGTAAAACTACTCGGATGCAAAGTCACCAAAATTTATTAGCTCAGTCAGATCTGCTATTTATACACTTAAGAATTAGTGATCTCTTATGCTGAGCTTGGCTTTTGGGACAGTGCATCAAAAAGACAATAAAACATAGAATCTTGTTCTCGGTAATCCTGCTTTGGTATAAACAGCAGGCAAACATCAGGGATTAGAAATTAACCATCCAAATTTGCAAATTAAGACTTCTGGCATCTTGAGAAGGGGAATGGGGCATTGCACTTGAAAGAGAAACTAAAAAGGATAACTATGTGAAAGGATGAGGGAAGACTTTACTTGTGAAGTGGGAAGAATATTTCAGTTAACCACCCCCATGTAATCAGTTATTCAGTAAATAGCAGTTAAGATTCCACCACATTTCAAGAATTGTGCTAGATTGCAGGGCCAAAGACCAAAATGTGTTTTTAGGATCATAAATCTGGAGCTGGAAGGACCTTTAGAGGACATTTAGTCCAACCAGAAGAGCTTGTGACTTACCCAAAGTCACACAAAGAATAAATGTCAGAGGCAAGATTTGAACCCAGTTTTTTGTGACTCTGGAAAGGAGGAGGCACTAGCAGTGGAAAAGGGTTTTACAACCTTTGAAGGGAACTAGGAGTTCTTAGAGGAAAGGTTAAGACAGTGCATTTTGGGTTATGAGGGACTCTGCAAAAAGATGAAGAGATCGAATAGCTTGTGTAAGGAGAAGCAAGCAGACAAGCTTGTGTGAACTAGAGAGTTTACAAAGAGAAATAAATAATGCGTGTGACTGGAATAGTAGCTGAAAATCAGGTTATGAAGGACTTTAGAGGATTCTAGAAGCAACAGGGAGCTACTGGTTTACTGAACAGGGTAATGAGCCAGTCATGTGATTCTGAGGGAGGTGCTACCCCCCACCAAGAGTCAAGACTGGGTACCTCCAATACACACACAGCTCCCAGAATTGCTAAGGACTCTCCTTTGTTCTCAAGCCCATCATTTGGCCACCTAATTCTATTAAAAAAGAAGAGTGTTAAGAAGAGAAAGTTATTATAGTGGTCTCTGATCACGCTGGGATGTAAGGAGTTTGATAGAAAAGTTCAGGTTAGGGCAGGAGCTGTTACTGAGGTTGTTCCTGTCCTGTGATGCTAAGTTAGCATAGGACTGATAGCACTTGGGAGGACTTGTAGTTCAAATTTTCAACCAACCTTTGAATTCCTTTGACATGGATTTCTGTGATGCCATGATAGTCCTTCTCTTGCTTAGGTGTCCTAAATTAATGAAAGGGAAAGTCTAAATGGAAATTTCCAGAGTCACAAAAAACTGGGTTCAAATCTTGCTCTGATGTTTATTCTTTGTGTGACTTTGGATAAGTCACAAGCTCCCCTGGTTGGACTAAATGTCCTCTAAAGGTCCTTCCAGCTCCAGATTTATGATCCTAAAAACACATTCTATAATGAGAAGTCTTTTGAAGCCATTCTGTAAATCTTCCTCGTCATTTTTGGGTAGCCAAAGTCATTGCATTCCTTTATAGGGTTTGCTATGAACTAGCAATATGTTTTATAATGATAATTGTTTCACACTTCCAGACTCCTCTCTAAGGCCTGACCTTTAGGGTGAATGGAGTCTTATCCTTTAAAACAATATCTCCATTACAACTCAAGTTGTTTAAACTGTCTCCAAAAAGCTTGGCTCTATTGCTAAAGGAGTATAGAAAGTTGTCTTAAGGCTATTCAGAGAATTTAGGACCAAGCAGAAGGAAGCTCTACACATATTAGGCTAGTTGTTTGACATATCAAACATTTTCCATCTGATGCCAGTAGGTAAATTGTCTGTACTATCCTGTTGGGGGGAAGAAATGGGTTTATTGAGGTTTTAGGGGTGCTTAGGACCCCAAAATACTGACACACCACGTCCTGCCTGAATGAATTCTACTCAAGCCTTCTCTCAGCCAAAGTAAAACAAAGTTTATTAAAGATTCACCATATTGGGTTTACTCTTAAGGAACCTAAGCATTTGTGAAGCTTGTATTGCCAATCAGGGCAGATTGAATCTCAGATAGACTGATTCTCCAGTAGATTGAATCTGAGTACCTTCATGAAGGCAAGATGGATCTTATGTACAGAAAGCCTGTGGGAGGGATTTAGGGATGGTCTAGTAGTCTGGGGTGATGGGAAGAGGGGTCCAGGGAGGATCTTGAGGAGGAGTCTAAGGAGGATCTTGCTGGGACTAGAGAGATTAGAGATCAGATTCCCAGAAACCAAGAGAATGGGATTTTGATGGGATCATGGGTGAGAAGCAACAGGAGGCAATCTGTAAGTAACAGACAAAGGAGGGCTAGGCTAGTTTAAGACTAACAGAAATTTTGGAATAGTGATAATGGAAGGTTTATGGCCTCAGGGGAATGCCAGATGAAGTGGGAAGATTCAAAGAGAGTTCAAGGGGGTTCCCCAAGCCTGTACCCCATCAGGTTCCCCTCTACATTTCATTGCTTGCCTTTCCCATCTGGGGTCTAGTTCTTTTTCTCCTACAGAAATATCTGTTTTCATTCTTAAATTCATAGATTGGATATTGTACCTGTTCATAAAGCAATAAGCTCACTTTGAAACAAGTTATTACATATTGAATTTCACATCTCATTAATCTCCAAATTAACTAATCACTAAAATTAGAACAATATGATTGATAAGGAACTAACCCTGTCCTAAATTTTCCTAGGAATTCTTAGAGAGGGAGTCCCTAATCTTTTCAAGGAGTAGCCAAAAAAAGATCCTATCACTTCTCTTTTGACCCATGGGTCAAAAGAGAAGTGATAGAATCTTTGAAATTGAAGCAAAACATTAGCCCATGCCAGAATATGTCTGTATATATGTACGTATCTACATGTTCTATTTCTACTTCCCTCAAACATTGATGGTTATAAGGTTTAGTTGTGGCTAATCTTTTTTATATAGCTGAATTCTTTCCTAAAACATAGTTAACTCTGAAAAAAAATAAAATAAGACATAAATATTGGAGAAAAATATTGTAATAAAAGAGTCTAGGAACATTCAAAAAAGAAGGTACATTTGGAAGTTGTTTTCTTTAGCACTGCAGATACCAAGAGAATCCTCAGCATAGACATTGCTGTTACTTTATAAGAGTCTCCATACAGTTTCAATAATGAGACTGTATAATAAATCCATGGCTCTTTATAGCATCGATGGCTAGTAGCACAACAGATTTTTAGAGATTTAGGAGAAAAGAGAAAGCAGATAGAAAAGGGGCTAGCTGGTATTCTCAGGCAAGGTACAAGCACTGGTTACAGAAAAGAATATAATTGTTCATTTTAAAATTCAGGTTGTTGTGTTTTATCCTATTACCATTGGATTGTATCTTTAGAACTAGAAGGGATCAAAAAGGGAATTTAGTCTACTTCCTCATTCTATAAATGAGGAAAATGGAGAAAGTTGGAGATTTGTCAAAGTTCACATGGAGAAGTGTATAGTAGAGTTGCTTTGTGAAGCCAGGTGTCTTGATTTGAAATCCAGAGCCCTTTCAATTGGCTTAATTTTAGTTAGGAAATAATCTTCTCATCTAATTCTATATATTTTGTTCACCAATTATTTCAGCATTAAATCTGAATTGAAAAAAAATAGTTTTTCATCTCATTCACCTAATTTTGGATAAGTTAATACTATTATTTTCTTTCAAATGACTCCAGATGTCATTTCTGAAGAAAGGGGTCAAGAAAACATCATTCAGTTTTGGAGCGACCAAAAATATGTAATAATGCTTGATCTCAGAAGTAGGTGTAGCTAGAAAATATCAAGGAGAAAAAAATAAAAAGGTTTTTTCTGAACCCAAGATCTCTGTTTTGGTTTAATATACATTTAACATTATGATAATCATGGCTAGTGATACATAAAAAATTAACTGTTGCAGTATGAATTTGCTCCAAGTGAAAGCTTTTTAGATTGCTTGAATAGACTGATTATTGCCAAGTATTAGAAAGAGGGGTGTGTGTGTGTGTGTGTGTGTGTGTGTGTGTGTGTGTGTGTGTGTGTGTGTGGTGTGTGTGTGTGTGTGTGTGTGTGAGAGAGAGAGAGAGAGAGAGAGAGAGAGAGAGAGAGAGAGAGAGAGAAAGAGAGCCTGGATCCTGTGGACAGCTAGTTTAAAAAAGTATTGGAGAAATAATGGCATTTTACTCGACTGAAGATATTTTTTATGTCTTTCTCCTAACAGGTGGTAATAAAAAAGTT
Source organism: Pseudochirops cupreus (assembly GCA_028627135.1). Classification (NCBI taxonomy): domain Eukaryota; kingdom Metazoa; phylum Chordata; class Mammalia; order Diprotodontia; family Pseudocheiridae; genus Pseudochirops; species Pseudochirops cupreus. The sequence goes on along the minus strand of CM053580.1, from coordinate 178,716,773 downwards.
GTTACTGGTGACATTTACTGAGAGACAAGTTTTTAGACAAATGTTACCTTTTGAAAACCCCATTGAGTTGTTACAGCATGTGTCCTGTGCCTCCAAATATCAAATACTGTATTTGACATGTCATAATTTTCTTATGGAAATTATTTTAAAATGATGCCAATAGAATTACCTAAGATGAAAATATCAAGTTATAGGAACCAACCAACACACATTTGTGAGGTTTTAATGAAATGTCATGCAAACCAGAGATTAACAAAATTTTTGTTGCTAGTGATGAATTAAAAATACATATGAAACAATTCTTAACTTGCCAGTATCAGAGCTGTCTTGAGCCTGCCACTGCAGAAAATTCCCACCTTCCTACCACTTGGAATTTCCCTTTCCTCCTTCCTCCATTCCTCTCTTAATTCCTTCTTGACTGTTTTTTACACCTCAATCCTGTTACCCTGCTTCTCAGTTTGTCCCAGTACCACTCATAGTCAGAGATCTAAGGGTGAAATCTATAGTCGTATCATGGGGGATGTAGATGAGCTCATAGTTTCATAGATATAGAGCTGGAAGGGATGTTAGAAGCTACCTACAACAATAGTACAACCCCTAATTTTTCAGATGAATGAACTGAAGCCCAGGGAAGTTGAATGACTTCTCCAAGGTATCAAAGGTACTTTCACTACACTACGATGTTTTTAAACAAATGTTACCTTTTGAAAACCTATTGAGTTGTTGCAGTATGTCTTGTGTCTCCAAATATCAGATACAGTATTTGGTATAACATAATTTCTTTATGGAAATTATTTTATAATATTTTCGATAGAATTACTTAAGATGAAATATCTCCCCCTTTCAAACTGGGCATTGTTCCTGAATGGGGTGTGTCAATTTATTCCCCTTTGGTTGCATTCACAATGCTTGTAACACTCTGGATTAAATATTGCTTTCTGATTGTGAATACTCTTGATGTATTATTTCTGCCATTAGAAAGTTAGCAACTTAAGAGTATAAGCTGTCTTTGCTTTTTGTATTGATTTGTACCCTTATCGTCATATTTTCAGTGTCACAAAGCAGTTCAGATGAGGGAATAAGGAACTGAAGCTTGTCTCCCCATGTGGAAGTTTATGATTTTTTTTTCCCTTCCTTACCAACAGGGAAAATAGATATCTAGCTTGTTGGTGACTTTTTTATGCAGTTATGGTACAGCTGCTAATCAAAAGACTTTTCTTCACCACTGAGGAAGAAGACAGCAAGTAGTCATAGACTACCTTTGTATGCATTGAACACAGAAGAAAAGTCTCTCATGCAATTCCAGAAAGAGGCTCTCTACACATTTCCGTTGTTTTGCACCAGGCAGAACAGACTGGGCCCCCATTGACCAGTCTCTTATAAGACGTATTTACTTATTATGTTTAAAATTACTGCTTATGAGTAATTGCTGTGGATGATGGCCAATTGGTACTTTCTCCTACCCTATTGTCTCTGGGGATTTAATCATCTCTACCCTGTTAGAAAAGTTAACTGGTTTGGTCTGGTTTATTTTATCCTAAGGGCAAAATAATAGCTGCTTAGGTCATGATCCTCGTCTCTATGGCTTTGCCTTTGAATTCCCCAATACTTAGCATAGTACTTGAAATACAGCTGATTGAATTAGATGATGTACAAAAGTGGAATGAGCTGCTTTGGAAGGCAGTGACTTTTCTTTAGCTGGAAGTCATGAAGCAAAGAGCTGGCTAAACACTTTCTGCATACACTTTTTGGTGGTATGGTGTATATAGTGATGGAGTTAGAGTCAACAAGATCTAAGTTCAAAATTGATCTCAAGGCATTACCTTGGGAAAGTCTTTTAAGCTCTGTCTGCCTCAGTTTCTTCATCTGTAAAATGAGAATAATAATGGCACCTATATCACAGGATTGTTATAAGAATAAAATCGGGTAATATTTGTAAGAAGCTTTTCAAATGAAAAAGTGCTACATAAATTCAAATTATCATCCTCATCAATCAAGTATTTGTTTTAAAGCAGATGACCTAGGAAATCTACTCTAATTTTGAGAATCAGTGATTTTGATTCTTTCTTAACTGGTTTTGTTACCTCTAAACTTAACCTACTCTAAATGATCTTAAATGTTGTTGCTAGATTAATGTTCCTAATGTAAAATTATGTTCATCATATTCTACCATTAAAAAAAATAATGCCTCTGAATTGAATAACTTTAAAGATTTTCTACAAACTGTCTTTCTGGTCTGTTATTATATCCTCTCATATCCTCTAAACTTTAGTCAAATAGGACCACTCTTGATTCCTTTCTTCGATAAATTCCTTGTGTTTCTATGTTTGTCTTTTATCACTTTATTTCCTCTACCTTTAATGTCATAATTTTATCTTGCTTTTTTTCAACTAATATGCTATTTGGCCTCCAAGGATCAGATCAAATGCCTCATCCTTAATAAGTCTTCCCTAATCAGCACCTGCTCAGCACAATGAAATATTAGAACTTAGATAGTTCTTTATGATTTGCAAAGTACTTTACTCACCACTAGCTTTTGAGGTAGGTCATAAAGGTTAAATGATGTGCTCAAGATGACACAGTCATTAATTGTCAGAAGCAGTATTCAAATACAGGTTTTCCAACTTCCCTTCTGAATACCCATGGCATTTTGTGTATATTTCTATGTACTTAGTATATTCTATTTTGGATTATTCTTATTTTTATATGTATCTTACCTCTCCTAAATTTTAATATTCTTGAAGGAAGAGATCACATCTTATTTATCTTTGTATCTCTTTCAACTTCTAACACACCTTAGACATAGTAATGTTTAATATGCTAAATGAATTTGATTACTTTGACTGAATGAGCATCAAAGATTATTGCCTTGTTAACTATATTAAATATATCTGTAGAACTTACTCCCGATGTTTCGTTAAACAATTCAATCATTAAAGCATGTAAGGGCAAATCTTGAGTTCAACCCACAAAGACTGGTCATTGGTCAACCTCTAGCTGTTCCTAGTCTTACAAAGTAATCAATAAGATTTCAGATGTCTGAGGCATTGGCTAATTGGGCTTCTCTGTTAATTGATTTCCTAAAACATCACTGAGAAGTACCCCCCCCAATATGAGGGAAATTTTTTTTTATTAATGGTGGTGATGATAATATTCTCTTCTCTACTTGTAGTGTCCTATACCTATTTTCCAGTACTAAAATATACATTTTCATCAACTAAGAATGTGTTCTTCTGATTCCATTGATATTATTTGTGTTACAGTGAATTGTATGTCTAAGCTATTCTTCAGACTAAGAAAAAAAATTAAATGATCATTATTCAAAGAATGAAGGGATTAATTGCTCATGAAGTCAAAGTCATGGGAGAAGGTTAGCAACACAGTTCATATCTGGGAATGTATCTATATGTAAATCACTTCAATCTAGAAGAATCATATTAATACAGTATTTTTAAATGATTGAGTCACTTCCTAGAGATGTTTTTGAAAAATTTGAGAAATAATCCTACTCACTTCAAACCTTGAGAGAATTGATATGAACTTCTTAAAATAAGAAATAGAAGCAGAAAACCATATAAAATCTAGCTTTGAGACACAGGAGGAGTTGATTAATGTATTCACTATAACATAGTATGAGATAAAATAAAATTGAAATAAAACAGATCATAAACCAATCTAAATTTAGAAAATTCAAATAAACATAAGGAATAGAGCTTAAATATAAACATTTCAATTAAAATTAATACTTAAGTATTTTTTTAAATATGTCAATTCACTTTATTTAGACATTTAATATCTTCCTTATTGTGTGATAACATTATCGTGAATACTACAAAATACTGTTTTAAAGTATAAATGAATTATAGTAGGGCTTGGCAAACTTAGAGAGCTGGATTTGGCACATGGACTATAATAAAAGCTATTTTTAGCTAATAGGCCATATAAAAACAGGGGAAAAAACATGGGCCAAGTGGCCTATAGCTTGCCAAACCCTATATTATGGCAACGCTGAGGGACAAGGTTAGTGATAGTTATGAATAAGAAATAATTACAAGGAATTCACTGAACTTCTGATTGGATTAGGAGATACTTCATGGTACCTTCCTTAGATATCAATATATTAAAATATTGGCCAGCTTCACACTGAAATTTGTGGAATAGAATTACTCAGAATTTAAGAAGCATGACAACTATAAATGGAAATTGAAAATAAATTATTGCAATATAACAATAGCAAAATGCAGTTTCATAGTCTCATTTAATTACCTTTCAGTCATTGCTAAGGAATAGCATTCCTTAAAAACTTGTGCAAAATACTGGCCTTTTTTTCTTTATTCTTTTAAGAATACTATTCTTATTTAGTGTTTATGCATTCTGGTGTGTATTCCTAATTCATACATTTTAAAATGATTCCATTAAAGAAAAGAGCTTTGGTGCATTACTTTGCTTCTGTCATGCCTTTGATCATTTGATAATTACAATTATTTTTGTTATATTTATAATTTTCACAGTTGAAAGAAATACTAGGTTTTGTGAAATAAGACAACATAAATTAGTTTGCCGCATGGGAAATTATGCAAAATACATTTCATTGTGTTTTTTTTAAATTTACAAATATTCTCATTATTGCATTTAGTAAACTCTTAGAGAATTTGTAGGTAAAAAAGTTAGAATTTCAGTGGATAAAATAAGCTTTCACATGGTCCCCAAATGCACTATATGGGTAACATTTCAATAGTTTCATGAATTTATTTGTGTGACACTCACACCACCAAAGCAAATTGCAAGCATTCTGTGTATTAATAGATGCTCGTAATGAGCTGCTATGGAAAATAGTGATTCAATGAATAAAATCTTTAGAAAATCAAGTAAATATTAGTTGCTATTATTGTTGTCTGTTGTTGAGATATGGATATAAACAAGACCTGTGATTCCATGGTTTAAGGATTCTGCACATGTCAGGCACGCTACCATATTTTCTGCAACTTTTAGACTTACACCATTTTCTAGCACTGGCAGGTTAGTTGAATTGATTAGCCAATATTTTTTAAAGGAGGAATTTGAATCCAGGATTTCTTGGCTTCAAGGCCAACTCTCCATCCATTATGCCACACTCACAATATTTGTAATTTAAATACCTGCCAGAATTTGTGCTTCATTATCACATACTCCGTTAAACTTTATTAATCTCAATACCATGATAATGCGTCAGAGTTACAAGTTTAGTAGATGACAGGTAACTTAGTTAACTGACATTTTCTGGAATCAAAGAATCTTAGAATTGAAAGATTCATAGATTTAATGAAAGATTGCATTTATAACTGAAAAGGACCTTACAAATCATCAAGCCAAGTTCCTTTATTTCATATATTTGAAAATTTGTTTCTCAAGGTTCCACAGGTAGTAAACATCAGAGCTACAATGTGACTTCATGCAGGGGTATGCTGGAGCAAATTTGAACCAGCTTATCTAAATTTTATTATGAGCATTTATACATCTCAGAAGCTGGCAATGCTAAAATTTGGACTTGATTCAATGTTTCATTGACTCTATACACTTAAGAAGTGATCAAGAACATTTTAGTAATTTAGATTAAACTTAAAGGAATGCTATAAACAGACATTTATTTTGAAGGATAATTTATTTTGAACACTGTACACCACTGGCTTCACATCTCCTGACACTAAGTGCAATGTACTTTATACTATATTCCAGGATCTTTAGTTCACTCCGTTCATTTTATAGATAAAGAAAACATGGCTCAAAAATGTTAAATGACTTCCCTTAAATCATACAATGAGTATATAAAACTGTTCATAGCCTCCTTTAGAAAATAAAATGTTTATGCATAATATGTGTGTGTGTGTGTGTGTGTGTGTATGCATGTACATATGGGTGTATGCATTCCCCTATTACAACATTTCTCAACCTGTGGGTTATGTTAAATTTGTAACAATGAAAATACATCCTGCGTATCAGATATTTACATTACAATTCATAACAGTAGCAAAATAACAGTTATGAAGGAGCAACAAAAATAATTTTATGGTTGGGAGTCACCACAACATGAGGAGCTGTATTAAAGGGTCGTGGCATTAGGAAGGTTGAGAACCACTGCAATCTCTCAGAAAAATCCTAATGTATCTTTCAAAGCTCTCTGTAATCTCTCACCACCATGATTTTGTAGTCTTTTTTCATATTACTTTCCTACACCTATTCCATACTTTAGGAAAAATGGATACTACTCATAATCCCCTATACACATTATATCTTTCCTGTCTCCATGTCTTTCTCTTTTATGATCCCTAAGACTGGATTGGCCATCTTCTTCTGAGAGTTTGAAATCCTTCTCTTTTTTTAAAGTTCAATCCAAACTTCCTCCATGAAGCCATCTTGTATTACCCCTTCCAATTGATCATAAACTCCCCTTTTTCCACAAGACCTCACGTAGAATTGCATTTGGACCTCTCGCATATATTTATCTTATTTTGTAGTATAATTATTTGTAAATATGTCATAATCCACATCCATAAGGATATATGAAGAAAGAGCTGTATTTATTTAATCCTTGTAAATCCTCAGAGTGCAAATTCCCCAGTGTTCTGCAGATTGTAGAAGGTTAATAAATATTGAAACTACTAGAAACTGTTACCACCAGATTTGATACTATAAATAGGGAGTGTGCTGGTAAATGTTTAACAAATGACCTTCTGAAAACACAAACCTTCTTTTAAGTTTAATTTGCATTATTCATATTTTCTCCACAATTTTCTTTAGTCTATACAGTCAACAGAACAATGTATTAATCATTTGTAGTGTTTGCCAAGTTCTTGGGTTTATACACGTTAAAAATTTAACAAATCCCACTAGTATTAGAAGGTTGAGTTTCCAAAGAAAGCTATTGGTCTCTTCATCATTGTAGGCAACTCCAAGAGATTGGGATATATAGCTCAAGTACCATGCTTCATGAGTCTCTACTGAGCTAATTCCCCCTAATTTTTTGAGCATATAAAATTTTCCTGCTATCATTTAGTCAATGATTTCTGTCCTGGAATCATTTTGACCAGTTAATCTCTTATCAATATAAATTAACTAATTAATATTGATTATCTTTAATAAAAAAAAAAACTTTTACTTAGAAAGAAAAGTGAGGAGGGAATTATAAAACGTCCCTCTCCCCCCTGTCTCCTGCCCAGAACCATGGTACGTTTTCCCTCCCTAAATACTCAGTCCCTGGGAGAGTAGATTGAAACTTCATTATGACTACCAACAACACTCCACCAGGTTTACATCTGAGTGTGTCATAACCAGTGAACTTGCTGCTTCCTTGCTTTCAAGGCACGGTGTAACAGAAGCCAGGCTGACTCACTGCTGGGTTGAGTTGTAAACATATCCCTTCTCATGACCTAGAACCGGGGTGTAGCAGCAGTGCAATATTTACGATACCCATGATCATGATAAAGACCACGACTGTAAGTATAACATGACATTCAATGAAAAAATATACCAAACTCTTCAGATAGAGGATAGAGCTGAAGCATTTATTTAGATATCAGAAAACCTAATCCCAAAACCAGTAAGCCAATTCCATCATAGTACCAAAGATTTTCAGAAGCCATAATAACACTGAGAGCCACAGCATCATTCAGCCTTCCCATAAACCAATACAAAATCAGTATCTACTCATGAACCTACCTGATTCCTTGCCTGAGGTCCTCCTCTCTCCCCCACTGTCTGGCTAGCTCTGACTGCCAGCTTCCTGTGGGCTCTGCTTCGCTTCAGCAAACCCCTCCCACTATAGGCTCCATGTGACTATATATAGCCTATAAGTGGATAGAATTTATCTTCACAGCAGAGAAGCTTCCTGTGGGGTCTGCTCTACCCTTTAGCAAATTCCCTCCATCACAGGCTCCATGTGATTACATTCAGCCTATCAGGGGGCAGAGTTTATTTTCAAAGCAAGGGAGGTCTTCAAATTCCCATTCTCATTTCACAGAGCTGGTTCCTCACCAGACTCGACTGCTGCATCTACTGGTAGACTCTGCAATGAGCTGCCAATTCTTGACCTTCTAAAGGGTAGGGAAAAGGAAATAAACTCTTATAGAATACCTACTATGTGCTAAACACTGAACAAAGTGCTTAAAAAATATCTCATCACAAAGCTATTATCTGTCTCTGATACTCCTTCATCTAAAATCAGGAAAGAACAGATATAACAGAAAAAGATGAAACTGAGGCAGCCACATAAGTGGAGAGAGAAAACATCTAACAGCACCTGATCTATTTCTTTCTCCCTCTCTTCTTTTTCAAAACCAGAGGATTACAGCATTTTTTGCCTCACTTCACACTAGTATAGAGTGATAAAATTTGTCTGTTTGTAACTTTATATAAATGATCAATTCTAGCTCAATAGCCAATCAAAAGACTTTTCATCAACATGCAGAAAGTCAACAGTAAGTAGTCAAAGAATAGCTGCACTGTTTTGATGTGGAGAATAAGATGGATAATTGTACATCATAATGCATTTCTGAATGGAGGCTTGCCAAATTTCCACATAGGTTGCTACCAAACAGAGCATATTATCTCTGATTTAAGGACTGGAATTGTATTGGCAAGTTCCCTGTTACATATGCACTATCATAGTTGTACTCTACACAGAAGATTTCCAAACAACCTAATGGAATAATGAATACTTACTACTGAATGTGATACTTTAGGAAATAACTACTTAAATACATTGACCTTGACTCCACTTGTTATGTTCAAATTTATATTGTATCACCGGTATATTTGCTATGTTCATATTACTAGTAGTACCTCAAGATAAATCTTGTCATGCTAAAAGTGGTCATCAAGTGTAACTAAACATTTATATATATATATAAAGTCAGCTACCTTCTTTCAACATGTATTTCAAAGGAAATGATGGGGTAAATAAGTTTTAAACAAAATACTTTTTTTCAGTTATATACTGTGAAAGAAAATCATAGTTATTAGGCAAAAAAAGTGAATAAAATGGATTTGTGTCACAATGCATAGTGACCTTGATGTTGATTTGAAAAATACACTTATAATCAGCATAGTACCAAAACTACTATTTCCTCAACTCTTCTGTCGAAATAAGCCTATTTTTTTCATTCTTAAAAAGCATTACCTTTTTCTCATTCTTAAACCTATCTAATTGTTCCTTCTCATTCTCTGTAGCTGGGGCTCATCATTTCTATCATACTCTCTAACTTTCAGTGGTCCCCAAGGTTTTGGACCCTCTTCGTTTCTATCTACACTCTCTCCCTTGTTGAGCTCATCCGTACCTAATGGATTAATTATTATCTTTAGTCAGATCACTCATACATAGATGTGTATCCAGGCCAATGCTCTCCCTTCAGTCTTGCATTATTAATTATCTATAAATGTTCCCACTTGTAAAATCTAAGGGATTCCTCTAAAAGGAAAAAAAATAGTCGATACTCAGTGATAGTAATGTGACTATGACATAGTGAAAGTGATTTGTTTCTACTTACAAAAAAGAATAATGCTGAACATAAAGGAATCATTGTTAAGCATTATTAGAACAACAAGAATGGAATCAAGATATTTAGTTTATTACTATTGGTAAAATCAGCTGAAAGATGAATAGTAAAATCCAATTTGCAATATAAAGCAGTTTTTTTTTAAAGCTGGTAATTTGGTATTTCACTTCTCACTTCATCATTATTCAACACTATCTGATCAAATATTTCAATCTGATCTTTCTGATGCCTCACTCATGCTGATTTCTCTGCTGCTGTTGTTGCAACTCCAACTGCTTCTATAGGTTTTGTCCTTGCCACCATTAATTGTAGGTATTCCAGGAATCCTTAATATTATTAACAAGGTAACTTCTTACAGGAATGGTATCCTAAAATAGATGTAAAAAAAGCCACAGGCTGCTAGAACAAGGACAGCTAGTTTAATGTATACTCCACACAGAGAGTTCAAGCTCCTGCCACCATTATGTCATCATATCTTGTCAGGGTTGCATTCAAGATAGCACCAGTTGGAACTTGCTGGTTGTTTTAGGTGTGGTACCCCAGTGTCATAAGGAATCAATTAGTGGACTGTTGCTGATGAGCCATAAACACCTAAAAGTAGCTTCCTTCCACCTTCCTACTCCCCAGCTCTCACATAGTCCACCAAAGCAGGCAGAAAATATCTGTCTATGCAAGGGAGGTGGTGGAGAAGAGTTGTAAGGCATCCACTATACTATTATGATAATAAGCATATAAAATATGTTTCAGACAAAAGCATATTTTATAAATTCATGTAAGAATGTACCAAGTTGGATTAAATAGATATTTATTTATGTCTGCACTATCAGTTTTAAATGACAGCAAAAGATAAGAACAAATCTGCTTTATGGAGTGTTGGGTTTTGTTTGAATTTTGAGGTAACAAAAATTATAGTTGACAAGCCTATGAGACTAAACTATCTCTATACGTGATCTTTTTTTTCTATTTAGTATAGTACCAATGATACTGAAGCAATTTTATCTTTCAAAAACCTTTGAGATTCCTAATGATAACAGAGGCAGTTAGTTCTTTGACGGTCTTCTATGTGAAGTAAACTATAATAATAATTCATTCCTTTGGTCAACATCCATTTATCAAACATATGGTGGGGGTAGAACCTTGTGCCAGGCATTGCCTTCATGGAGCTAATGAACAAAGGACCATCAAAGTGGAGATGTCCAACAGGGAATAATTTAATTGAGGAACTGCAGAATCAGAGCTATATTAGAGATGTTTACACAGAGTTGAGCATTATCTTCAGAGATGATGATTCTTGAACCCATGGAAACTTATGAGACCTCTGAAAAAGAGTATGAAAAGAAAACAAAAAAGAAGAGAACTTGGACCAGAGCCTCAGGAAACACTTACCTGTAGGGGGTCCAGAAGACAGATGTTTTCCCAGTAAAAGAAACTGAGGAGTAGTAAGAAAGACAATGGGGGAACCAGTTAGAAAGCAATGTCATTAAACAACATTGAGGAAAGAGTATTCAGGAGATAGGCGTCAACAATGATGGCAATGAGGAGATTATTGATATCCTTAAAGAAAGCACTTTCTGTGCAGTGGTTGCAGACAGAATCTAGATTGTAGATTTGCTTTTATTTAAAAAAAATAGAATATATGGTATCTAGTATTATTTCTGGATAAATAAAGAAACACACTTCTTTCATTAAAATAGCAGTGGAATACAGATATGAATTATTGCGTATGCTGTGAGATTCAATCTCTGTGAGTTTGTTCTATATAATTATTTTTTTCTTTGTTGTGATATTCTAAGAGGGTATGGAGGGTAATTGGAAAGTGACCTGGTTTGAAAATGAAAAAGGCGTCAATAAAACATTTTAAAAACAGAAATGTCCAACAAAATCTACCTTAGGGAAATGAGCATTGATTGGACTTGGAGTAGAAGAGATGTGGGTTCATAGTCTAACATCTTAATTGCTGTATGACTTTGGATGAATGACACCTGAGATGGAAGGTGACGTTCATCTCTGGATTTTTATATGTAAAATGAAAGTAGTGGGACTAGATAATTTCTAGGGATCCTTGAGTTTCATGTATTATAATAAGGAAATAATAAATTGTATCTAAGAGAACTTGAACTTACATGTGATGTAATTCTTTCCTAAAGTATGTATTGTTTCTTCAGGAGACATAAACTAAGAGATAGAATGAACAACAACAATAATAATATATCAGACTGGGTTAATGTTTTATGGTTTTATACATGCTTTATCCAAAACATGCCCAGGGAAGTAGGTAGCACAAGAATTTTTTCTGATTTTACAAATGAAAGAATGGACACCAAAAGATTCTAGTGCCCTTAGCCATGTTCTCTAAAAATGTGATTAGTGGGGAAAAGAGTTTATTCAGAAAGCTCACCTCACTCGTCATCAGAGGATACACATAGGTAAGAAATTCTATAAATGTGATCAGTTGTAGAAGAGGATTAAATTGTAAATGAAGTTTTTCTGAACATCAGAAAATACATGTAAATATGTGACATTTGATTTCTCTGCATTTGATTTTCCTCATCTGTACAATGGGAATAATACTTGCCCTGCTTATCTGATTGAAAATCAGTGAGGAATGATGAGAGTACTTACTAAATGTTTAAATGTTACAAAAATGAATTGTTGGTAGTCTTATTCCCAGTGCTTCTGGAGGCATTTAAATGTTGAATTGAACTTACATTCCCCTACTCTCTGGAATGGAATCAAGAAGTCAGTAACTAAAAGAAAAAAAGAAGTCTGAAACTACAGAAAGGGCAAAGGCTCCAGGGTATCCTATAATTATCTTGTCTTTATGCAATAATACATTGGAGTTGGAAGGAGACTTAGCATCCATGAGTCCAGATCTCCCATGTTACGGATACAGAATCTGCATATTGAAGAGTTTAAGTTATTTGCCAAGGGTTTCACAGCTAGCAAATTTTAGAAGTAGGATTGAAACCTTGATTATCCTTGGTGCAAATGTACTAGTCTATGCATTATTCCAATCAACCTTCTCAGAACAGCATGTGACCTAATAAAAGAAAAAAGCATCTAATTGGGGAACAATAGAAATTGGAAATTTCTGAAGGAAAGCTAAGACCTTGGAAAATATGGATGTATATTCCAAAGCAGAATTTGAACTTGAACCTTCCCAATGGCAAATGTTATGCTCTATCCCCTGTGTCACCCAGCTGCCACGAAGAGATAGAATACACAGAAATAACATGTTGTGTTTAAGAAACTGTTTGAGGTTGAGCTGTGTAATTATATCTTTCCTAGACCCTTCCCCAGCATTACTACACACTGCTGATGAATTTTCAGTGACCAGATATTTAGTGTTAATTCATATTCCTCAATGTACTAGAAGCATAACTTTTCAAAGCTCGCCAGGTAAGAACACCATGTTCTCTACTATCTCAAATTCATTGAGCTGTCGCAACCCAGCCGAATGCAGCAAAATCAAGGGCAACAAAGGTTCTAAGACTTACTTAGGAACTTTTCAGAGTTAAATACGTTTGAATAGCATCCCTGAAGACCACCAGGAGAGACCACCCTGGCACTCAATGCAAATAGATATTCACACTAAAGGTTTGCTTCTGTATTATGCAGTGGAAAGGGGTAGTGGCAGACTAGAAATTGGAAGACTAGAAATCTTATACTTCTGCAAACATTCTAGATCAGGACTGGAGCCTGTTAATCTCTCAGAATTGTATTTTAAGTGCATGAAATAAGAGCACATTGCCTAATACAAATTAAGCATGTGGGTAAATTTTTAATTTACTGAAATAAAAGTATTAAAATGTATTTTTAAAAACTTCATGAATTCCAGGTTAATGATCCCTTCTGTAGATATTTTTGTGAGTCCAACATCCATCCATCCTTCCTTCCATCAATCTAAAAACTGTGAATGTCTTTCTAATTGCCTCTGCTTTTTTCTCATCTCTAATATTCTATATAAAGAGAATGGTAATTTGGACCAGCTTTAACTGGTCATTTTTTAAAAATGCATACATTAGAGGAAATGCTTAAGTGCAGCCCTCTAGTGTCACTAAATTAAAAAGCATTACTTTTTACAGTGTGTTCTTTTTCTCAATATGACTTTGGTAGGGACCTTGAGTGTATTTACAGCAGCTGGTTTGTTCATTTATTTGGAACATGGTGCTAATGAGGCCAAGGTCATCAGCTTAAACTTCTAATGGATCAGTTAACTTCTCTTTATTATATACCTAGAGACTACACCCTAAGTCTGACCTGTCCTGTGAAATGTAGTATTACTCAAGAAAGTAGTGTGTTGATAGAGGCAACAAAATAAAACACCATAAAAAGAAATCCTTGAAAAATAATTGGAGGTACATACCCTATTGATAGTAGGTCAATGGCATCACTACCATGCCTGAAGGGCAATATATTTCTGTTGGTACCATTAAGATGATATATGTCTATATCTATATCTATATCTATATCTATCTATCTATCTATCTATCTATCTATCTCTATATATATACATATTTTAATACACTTTTTTCCCCTGTGTATCTGTCTTTTGGATTGTAAATTGATTTAAGTCAAAGACAGTGTTTACTTCAAATTCCAGAAATTCTTTCTATCACGTAATAGAGCTCACATACACACACAGTCTCCCTCTGTCTCTCTTTTTCTCATACACATACACACACACACACATGCAAAGTTAATTTTGGTAGGCAATGAGTTCCCCTTTTCTTTTTTGTCCTAAAAACAATATTGTTGTTACTGTATACAGTGTTCTCTTGGTTCTGTTTATTTCATTGTTAATTATTTTGTGCAAGTCTTTCTAGATCTTTTGCAAATTTGCTGGCTCATCATTTCTTATACCACAATAATATTCCATTATATTTATAAACCACAACTTGTTTCATCCATTCCCCAATTGATGGCATCCCCATAATTTCTAGTTCTTTGCCACCACAAAAAGAACTGTTATAAATCTTTTAAAATATGTAGTTTCTTTTCCTTTCCCCCTAATCATTTTGAGAAATAGACATAGTAGCAAAGTCCTATTGCCTATCTAATAAAGTTTTTTTTTCTTTCACTAACATTCAATGCCCTCTGTCATTTGAACCTAGCATACCTTGTCCTTTTCTCTCTCACAACTTTCCTTAAATTAGCTACACAGTCTTAGTAATTACCTACGAAGTCTTCTTCCGCACATTTTACTCTTCCTTTACCCATCCCTACTTGTTTTACTGTTCTCTTTGCATACAATGCCCCTTTTTTTGCTTTAGCTTGTCCAATTCCTACAGAAAATTCCATATGTATCTTAAATGTTGTGAATTCTTCTTTGATAGCCCTAGCCAGAAGTATTTTTTCTGAACTACTTTAAAAAAAATTCTGGTCTTAGCACTTAAAATCTCTTTTATTGCACTTTTACAGTATCGTTGCTTTTATAGATAAATATAGCTATATATATATTACATCCCTCGTCTTCCAAGAACACTCCTGAATCAGCAAGTGCCTATTGAACATTTAAAAATGTATGCTCTGAAGGTATCTCAAACCCAACATTTCTAAAACAGAACTTGTTATATTTTCCCCAAAACATAATGTTTTGAACTTCCCTATATCTGTTGAGGGTACTACTATATTTCTGGTCTCAGTTTTATTACTTAATTTTCATTCTTCACTCTTTCCTCTCACCCCAAATATACAATCAACTGTCAAATCTTGTCATTTTTGTCTCTTCAAAATCTCTTCTATATGTCCTCTTTTCTCCATTTACAAAGCCAGTACCTTGGTTCAAGGCCCCTGCAAAGACATAAGGCTTAATTTAATTAAAACACAGGTCTTACTTTGTCAGTCCTTTATTCAATAAATTCCTATGGCCCCCTATCTCCTCTAGAATCAAATATAAACTTTTCTTTTTGGTATTTAAAGCTCTTTACAATCTACCCCCTTCTTATTTTTTTTTACAGTATTATACATTACTCCTCTCCATGACCTCAGATATTCCGTAATACTTTCTCCCTCATACACAAAATTCCATCTTCATCTTGATGTCTTTGTGTCAGCTGTCCCCAGTTCTAGGAATATTTTGCTTCTTCACCTCTACTTTCAAGGAAATCCCCTACTTACCTAAGTACTCAGCTCAAATACTATCTTCTCCATAAGACCTTTCTTGGTAGCATTATCTTTTAGCATTTTCTCCTCCATGATAATTTTGAATCAATTTCCTATGTTTTGTGTGTATGTATATATGCATATATGTATGTGTGTGATTACATATATACTTGTGTGTATATGTATATGTATATATGCGTGTGTGTGCGTGTGTGTGAATGTGTGGTCTTTCCAGCAGAATATAAACTCTTAGGAGGCAGGTATTATTTTGCTTTTGCCTTTGTACCACTGGGACTTCACACAGTTCATGTCACAGAGTAAACTGTAATGAATGTTTCATTGTTTGGTTCTCTACTATATGCAAAATTCCATTGGAGAAGGGACCATTTCTTCTTTTTCTTTATATTAGTCATAACAATTTACTTTATGCAGGTATTATAGATTTAGTGACATTTAAACTCGAACAATTATGTTACAGGCAGATAAGTGGCACAGCAAATAGAGTTTCAGGTCTGGAGTCAGGAAGACCTGAATTCAAATCAGACCTCAAGTACATACTAACTGTGTGACCTGGGGCAAGTCCCTTAACACTGTTTACCTCAGTTTCTTCATCTATAAAATGGACTGGAGAAGGAAATGTCAAATCACTACAGTATCTTTGTTAAGGAAATCCCAAATGGGGTGGGAAGTCAGAAAATACTTAAATGACTGAACAGCAAAATATATCATGCAGATATAAGCCAAATTTGGTACTGTTAATTAAAACCCTATGTTGATGAATGAGTGATGATTCAATTTGCCTTCACTTTCCTTCATATACAACTTTTGGGGGGTGATATTAGGATTTGGGCTCTCCTACTTTTATAAAATATCTTTTTTGTTTCTTTGTTTAGGGTGAGGGTCTTAGATCTGTAATGTTATATATGAAAGCCCTCCACAAAGACAGATACACAAATTATTTGCAGTTTAGAGCCTCGGGAAATTTCCTGGGGGAAGGGAGATTGTGACTTGCTTTATTCATATAGCTAGTTTGTGATTTGCTTTATTCATATAACTAGTATGTGTCAATCAGGTTTTGTAACACTGAAGCCAGCCCTGGATCCACTCTACCACAATGCCTATTTGTGAAAATTCACTGTATATACAGTAGTTTCTCTGGTATGGCAAATGCTCTGAAACCTATTACGTTGATGGAATAGATTCTACCTATTAACTGTCTTGGTTATTAGAAAGTTTGGATTCTCTGTGGAATATCAAATTTTAAAGAAAATATTATATTATTTTCTACCAGAATCCTTAACACTAATATCAGATTAAAATCATTAGATTTGTTTATAATTCAGAATATATATCAGCATTTATAATGCTTCAAGGTCATCTTTATTAGCATCAGTTAGCCTTGTTCTATAAATCAGAAATTTCAGTTAATTATAATTTCTGCTTGATAGAATGTATACCAAAACACTTATTATCTTATCCTTTTTAGTTAGTCATAAATAATCTATATTATGGCTTCTAAGCAGGAAATATTAATTGCAAGAATGGAAAATGTATCGACCAAGGAAACTATTGAACATTTCATGGTTGGCATTATACTTAGACCATAACATAATGAAGCTTACATTATTTGTGGCTACACTTTCTGAAAACTACAAATGGAAAGATTGTGGTCAATCATACTTGATAGTATAATTTCATTTGGTCAATTGGAAATGTAGTTACCATTTATTTGAAACAACACTTTATTTTTAATTTAATACACATATAAGGCAAATGATTGTGAAATGTACAGATTATTGAGACATGATTATTGGAATTATAATTAATTTTACCTGTTAGAGATTAACTTCATGTAAATTATATTTTAATATAGTATTTTATAATTTCATGTTATAACTGATTCTGAGTTGATAAATATTTTAATGTTCATACTAAGAGATGTGACAAACATCTCTCTCAGAAGGAAAATGGGCTTATAACTCATTTTGCTGTTATCAATTAATGTTCATTTATTATGCATTTTATTATGTGTCAGGTACTGTGATAAGTGCCAGTAATATAATACAATTACAAAAATGCTTTCTTGCTTTGGTACCCATATTTTGAAGAACAGTCATGTTATAATGGTCGGCTACCACAAGATGATATTTTTATTGACAGAAATCTACTGGACTTTATTTGTTTAAGAGGGGGAGAAGTCAGTGTGAAAGAGGACCACATATTTTAAGTGATCATGTATTTTATATTTGTCTCATGGTTCTTAAAAATAATTTTATTTTATAATTTTTCGATTACATGTAAAAATAATTTTAACCCTCGCTGTTAAAAATTTTGAGTTCCAAATTTGCTCCTGCCCTCCCCCTTAGATAATGCAAGCAGTCTGGTATCAAATATATATGTGAAGTCATACATAACCTAATTCTGTATTAGCCATGTTGCAAAATAAAATAAAACAATAAAAATGAAGTTGAAACAAGAGTATGCTTCACTCTGCATTCAGAGTTCATCAGTTCTCTCTCTGAAGGTGGATAGCATCTTTCACAATGGATGAGTCCTTTGAAATTGTCTTGGACTATTGTCTTGATCAGAGTAGTCAATTCTCTCATGCTTGATCACCCTTAAAATACTGCTGTTACTGTGTATATTTTCCTGGTACTGCTCACTTCATTTTGCGTGGGATTATATAAATCTTCCCAGATGTTTCTAAATCCATCCTGATCATCATTTCTTGTTGCAATAGTATTCCATCACAATCATATGCCATTCATCCATTCCCCAACTGATGGATATCTACTCAATTTCCAAATATTTGCCACTACAAAAAGAGCCACTACAAATACTTTTGCACAATAAGGTCCATATATTTTTTCTTTCTTTCTTTTTTTTTTTTTTTTTGTGATACAGGCCTATTAGTGGTGTTGTTGGATAAAATGATATGCACAGTTTTATAGCCTTGTCTGTTGCTTAATTACTACTCTAACAATTAGAACTACTGCTGGCCTTAGGAGGCTAGGACATTGTGCCATCACCCTCTCTCCGCAGAGGCCTTTATGCACTTGACCTCCTCACATGGTAACCAGATTCAGTCCTGGTAGAGACCAGTCTCAAAGTGTAACATCAAAAAATTAAATAAATAAACTTTTTTAAATGTATAGTTGTAGTGTCACCACCATTTCATAGATCAAGGCAGTATGATACCTGTCAAGACTCATCCAAAGATGTCTCATAAATAATTTTGTCTTATGTCTCATAAAAATAGTCTCAAAAATAATAAGAAAGTGAGCTAATAGATTTTGGCAGAAGAATCATAGATTTGGAACATAGATTGGAGTGGAAGGGACCAATGAGGTCATCTGATCTATTCCCTCACTTACTAAAAGCCCAAGGATGTTTAAGGGCCGTTTGTAAAGTCGCCTAGTATAATAAGTGGTAGAGCTAGTATTTGGACTGAGGTCATCTGTATCTGAATCTAGTACTCTGTACCATTCTCCCTGCTATATTAAAGAACTTCAAGAGGAAACATGGTAAATTGTTTTCAGTGTTCTCAAAAAGTATTTCAGTTGACTAAAAAAAAACAAAAACAAAAAAAAAGTACAAAAGTTTCCAGGTTTTCATGCTAAGTACAAAATTAAAATGTTAAAGGATTATCTTCTACTATTCATAAGTAGATTCAAAGCAGATGTTTAGAATTTCAAAGTTGATCAACTAATTGTATGTTGTTTAGGATTGGATTTTGCTTAGAATAAATATATAATTTTGGAAAGGATAATATTTGGGGAAGAATTAATATTTCTAATTCTTGAAAGGCTTGAATATTTAATGGCAGTGCTTTGGACTGAAAATTACTTTGAAGGTGCTTAAACACCTGTAATTAATACCATTCCCTTTGTAGATTTTTTTTTTTAAGTTTATGGTTGCATAAACTGATGGCTATGAGAACTTGCTAAAAGCAAATTAAAATTAGAGTTAGAAAGTGCCAAACACTATTTTACCACATTGTAATGGTTAGGATTAATCTACAATGTACAAATACTAAGATTAAATTATATTTCATAGAAAAATTGCAGATTTTACACTGTTTCCTGAAAATGGGTATACTGGACCTGTCCAATAGGTTTTCCAACATGCCCCAAATCTCAGCAATAACAAAAATTGTTCCAGTGTTTAGCACCCATGCATTCAATGAAGGAAGGGGGGAAATCCAATTTTGATGAGTCTAAAAAAAATGTTTTTTTTTAATAAAGGCAAATATTTGGCAATTCTATGTCATTAATCTTTAACTAGATTTGTTACCTTTTTGTATTTGTCTTATAGCAAGCCCCAGAATGATCTCCAGCCTTGTATCTGTTGATCCTTTGTTCTATTACTGTTCATGCCTTTTCGTTGTCGTATAGTCATTTTTCAGTCTTGTCTGGCTCTTTGTGACTCCATTTGGGCTTTTCTTGGTAAAGATGCTGCGGTGGCTAACCATTTACTTCTCCAGATCATTTTTAAAATGTGGAAACTCAAACAAACAGTTAATGACTTGCCTAGAGTGTCTAACGTCAGATGTGAACTCAGGAAGATAAGTCTTCCTGACTCCAGGTACAGTACTCTATCCATTACACCATGCAGCTTCATTATTTAGCAAATACCAAGCCTGAATTACTTCCAGAATTTGCCTTCTCCACTCCTACTAACATAATACCAAATGAAGCTGGAATCCACTACAGTGTTTACTGGTTTCCATTGCAATAAATTATGCTTTTACTACTCCATAATTGAGTCTTATTCCCATGCATTAGTGTTTCAGACCTGCCTTTCCCTTCTTAAAACTCCCACAATTCCTCGCCATTCCACCCCCTGAGCTAAAGACTTTGATATTTTATGAAGAAAATCAAGTCCATTAATTGTGTAGTTCTTTTTTTTCTCTTCTTCACCTGCAAATGCTTGACTTGATCCCCTGGTATTTCTGCCCTTCAGTCTCTGGTGAAGAGCAGAAGGTTCTACTCTCATTCTCCATACTTAGTCACCATGTCTCAATTGCCTCCTTACTCTTTTCCTATTGTTGCTATCTTCTCTCACTGCTGAATTTTTCCCAGTAATTTGAGGAAGGACCTAAATAAGCCACCCTCCATTTTATGTACTTAGCCACCATGCTCTCCTTTTCATGTGGGTATCTCTTACACATGATTTTTAAGCTTCCTTTTCCTGGCTTTCTCCCCCCACTTAGAATATAAGCTCCTTGAGGGTAGTAACTATTTTTCTTTATACTTAAATTTATGTCTTCAAAGCTTATCACAATCTTGGGATTTAGTAAATTCTTAATAAATGTTCACTGACTAATCAACTGCTCTTTAGGTCCAACACTTCTATTGTACTATTTTCCCCAGTATTCTATCCCATTATTGTCCCTCCTGTCTCTAATCTTCATTTTTGTCCTATTTGCTGTCTACTTCCTTGTAGCCTGTAAGAATGCCCAAGACTCCTCTGTCATTAACAAAAAAAATTCTTTAGATCCTAACTTCCCTACTAATTATTTTCACTTATATCTCTCCCTTTCTCAGTTTAAACTCTTTGAAAAAACAGTCTACACCTCATTTGTCCATACCTCCTCTCCAGATGTCATAAATTCTTTTCAATTTATCTTCTGATCTCATCACTCAATTGAAATCCTTCTTAAGGGTTTCAATTGAATGATGAGATCAGAATCTAATCTTTAGAATCTAAAGTGACCAAAGATCCCTTAATTGCCAAGTATCAACCTTTTCTTAGTCCTCATCCTTCTCATCCTCCCTGAAACATTTGATAATGTTTATTACTCTTTCCTTTGGCTACAATTTCCTTTGCGTTTTTGTGATTGTTTTGTCTGGATTATTTCCATGACAGTCTAACCACTGCTTTTTCTTTTTTTGCTGGATCATCCTACAGGTCACAGTCACTTTGAATTTATCCTAAAACTGTCTCCTGTCCCTCTCTCTCTACCTTCTTTTACTTCATTTCCTCATAAGCTTCCATAGGTTCAATGATCATGTTTATGCAAATGAGTCTCCAAACTACATATCCAGTACTATTTTCTAAAGTTCATATTCTGAATCACTAATTGCACATCAGGTGCTTTCAACTGGATATACCCTGTAGACACATGTATGTATGCGTGTGTGGATAGATAATAGATCTATAGATATATATGAGTATGCATGTTTATGTATATGTGTATTATACACAGACACACAGAGAGACACACAAGTGAGAGAGAGAACATTGCCTTGCTAAGGACACTGGTTGTTTCACGTTAGACTTTGTATCCAAAGCACTTAATTTAGTGC
Organism: Pseudochirops cupreus; assembly: GCA_028627135.1. Classification (NCBI taxonomy): domain Eukaryota; kingdom Metazoa; phylum Chordata; class Mammalia; order Diprotodontia; family Pseudocheiridae; genus Pseudochirops; species Pseudochirops cupreus. The sequence continues at coordinate 178,694,830 of CM053580.1, read as the reverse complement.
CTGACACAGGGTAAGTGCTTAGTAAATATTTATTAATAGATAAACTGATGAAGCATATGAGAGTGAAAATGAGGTTCTTATATCACTGTACCAGTATTAGCTTCAGGTGGCTTAATTCCAAGAGGTTCCACAAATATGGTTTTAGGTTTCCTGGGAACCACATTACATAGAAGCAGGTATAGACACACACACACACACACACACACACACACACACACACACACACACACGCACACACACACACACACAGACATATGTACATATATATATCTGTATATGTGTGTATATGTATACACACATATATACACATATACACTTATATATATATACATGCCACACATACTTATACACACACATATGTATATATGTGTATATGTATACACACATATATACACATATGCATATATATACATACATGCCACACATACTTATACACACACACACATATATATATATACAATACATATGTACACATATTTGTTTTGTTGGATCATTTCAGTCATGTCTAACTCTTCATGAACCCGTTTGGTGTTTTCTTGGCAAAGATACTGGAACGGTTTGCCATTTCCTTCTCCAGTTCATTTTATAAATGAGGAACTAAGGCAAATGGGGTTAAGTGACTGTCCAGGCTAAGGGTGTGTGTGTGTGTGTGTGTGTGTGTGTGTGTGTGTGTGTGTATATGTGTGTATATGTCCATACACAATATACATGTGTATACACATACATATATGTGTATACACTTTTTAAAATTTCCTTAGTAATTTCATGATATATCCCCCTAGACATTGTAAGAGAGAAAATTACTTAATACTTATTCACTAATCAACTGTATTTCCTTTATGAGATTAAGAATCATCATTACAATCTCAGTTTGACTATCTTTTAATGCTGTTTTTAATTATAATATTATATTAATTGCATATGAATGCTTAATTCTGCTTTATTCTCTTTGGATCAGTTTGCATTAATATTTGCATTTTTCTTTAAAATCCTCTAATTCATCATTTTTATAATACAGTAGTATTTTGTCATGTTCATCTACCATAATTTGTGAATACCAGCCATCTCTCAGCCATTGGGTATCTACTTTGTTTTTTCCTTCAGCATTATTCTATTACTAAAAGTGGTGCTATGACTATATTGATATACATGGGGCCTAACTTTCTTTGATCTATTTTTTTAAAAATATGACTAGTACTGGGATTATGCATAGAAGAGTATGAAAAATTTAGGGACTTTTTTCATATAGATTCCAAATTAATCATGTGGTTTCTTTTTTCCATAAGCACTCTCTGAGGGTTAGGTAGAAGACGAATTAAAAATGTTTGTAACCAAAACATTGAGTTAAATGAGTGTGTGTGTATGAAATAGAGCATAGTTGGAGAGAAAAGAATGCTTTAGCTAACTAGTTTCTTATTTTCCCGTTTAATGACATATTCTGAATATATCAAATTTTAATATGCCATATTAGTAAAATTAATTATAATCAATTAATGTTTAATTTCTTTTTCTTATAGGTGAGTAAATGAAGTTTAAACTCAAGATTCTTGGTTGTCAAGTATAATAATACTTTCTTGTCATGTGGGTGAGTAAACAAAAGGAAAAATGTGGTGCTTTTTTTTCTCCATCATATTAAATACTGTTTAGAATTTAGTATTTAAAGGAGTGGTTTTTGCCACCACTGTATTCTGTTGTATGATGTTTTGTTCTTTATTCATTAATTGGGTATTGTTTTAAAATTACCTTTAATATTGAATAAAAGCAATGAAATAATTATATTAAATACTTGAGCTCGTGGTTTGAGTGTCAGACATAGGGGAAATAAATTTTCTGCGGATTGTGCTAGTGTATCATTCAGAGCAAAAAGAAGATAATAAAATCATTGTTTTATCTCTATGTTGTATCACAAACTTTCAATAAGTGGTCATTGGTTCATGAAGATAATTAATGTTAATGTAGGGTATTGAAAATCAGAACTATTTTAATTTAGTTTAGAGAATTTAGTGTATTTATATATTTAGAAATCTATACAATTTGTTCATAAGATATTTCTGTCATATAAGATTCATATAGTTATGAAATAGGGTAAAAGATTAAAAAGTCAATTTGTACAATTTGGTGCTTTTAGCATCAAAAATGATCTAATGAAGTTGAAAATTTCTACTCTCTTAAAAAAAAATTAAAGTGTGTACCAGGTATCCCAGAAATCTTAGCTAAAACTTTAAATTGCACCAAGACTTTTTGGACCCCTGTATGTTATACAGTGTCCTAGATAACAGTCCAAATGATGTTGGGAAAAAATCTTTTTTTTTTTTTTTACCCTTAGTTATACGTATACCAGAGCTACTTCAGTGTTCTTGGTTTGAGTTTTTTTTTTTTTAACACAGTATATGGTTTCAAAAGAATGAAAATGAGAGTTCTGAAGTATTTAATAAGCAAATACTTTGGGCCCCCTTTCATTTGGGTACAAAGCAATGAACTCCATGACGCTTTGTAAAGGAAGAAGTAAAGGAAATATTGAGAATAAAATAAAAGTTAAATACTTAAAAAAAATTAAATGTAGGGGCAGCTAGGTGGCACAGTGAATGGAGTACCGGCCCTGGAGTCAAGAGGACCTGAGTTCAAATATGGCCTCAGACTTAATGTTTACAAGCTGTGTGACCTTGTGGAAGTCACTTAACTCCAATTGCCCTTCCAAAAAGCAAAAAAAAAAAAAATTAAAATTAAATGTGGACTTGGCTAAATTTTGTAAATGCAATCTATTATCTCTGGATATTGCTTTGTCCATTAGTTGTCTTCAAGATTATAGAATATCAATGTTATTTTACCTTAAGGAATTTTAAAATTAGCATAGTAATAGACTTGATTATGTAGAATTGTATTAAAGGCTTCATTCATATTAAATGGACACAAGAAAGTAGTTGTACTTTTGTCTGTTTTTGTTAACAATTCTTATTTGTTCTTAGATAACAGAATCAAATGTATTTTGAAAAATCTAGCTTCTTAAAATAATGCCAAGTGGGGAAAGTAGCTTGTAAGCTAATATTTAGATGGGAAAAAAGGCTTCGTTTGAAATTAATTACATTCATTTAAGTTATCATTACAGGATGTCATTTGTGAACTGAATTTTAAAAAAACATAAAAATTTTAATCCTCATGAGGTTTGATCATGATTCTAATGAATGATGTTATTTTAAGAATACATTTCAGAAACATTGTCAGATTTGAATGATCCATATTAATGACGATTAATGGGACCAAACAGTGCTACTTTATTGGTTGAAAGTTTTTCAATATCCTCTTGCTTCCCTCCCTCTTCTTTGATCTGTCACAATTCATAAAGAAATGTAAAATTGTTGGTTTTCTTACCTGATTTACAGGAAGTGCAGTAGAAAAAATTTTAAACAATACTTTGATCTCATAAACTTATTTCAACATAGCATTTGAAAATCAGTTTGAAGGTGAATATAAATTTCAGTGTAAAGTTAGATATTGTATTTGTTAGTACATATGTATGTTAGTACGTTGGTATGAGAATAAATTTTAAGATGATGGCTAATATGATATAATCAAGGTAGGAATTTTTATATGTATTTATGTCATGTAAACTGAGATATAAAGAGCTTTTTTTATGAAATATGTGCATTTTTCTAAACTTCAGGTAAATGTCATATGTTGTAATATTTTATACATTCCATAATTTTTTAAAAGTTTAGATATTACTTTGAAAATTTATCTGTTGAAAGGATCAGAGAAACAAACAAAACCATATATATAGAAAATAAAATCCTAAAAATGGAATATTAATGATTAAACCACAAAATATTTATAACAGGTTCAGCAGTTGTAGGGAGTCAAGGTAATTATCCTTACTTTTGGAATATTTGCAGTTATAGACAGCTAGGGGCTGAAGTGGATAAAGCTCTGGGTATAGAGTCAGGAGGGAGACCTGAGCTCAAGCACAATCTCAGATGCTTATTAGCTTTGTGACTTTGAGCTAGTCACTTGACTTCTGTTTTCATTAGTTACCACAACTATAAAATGGGGCGAATAATAACATCTATGTTACAGGATTTTTGTGAGTATCAAATGATTTAATATGTGTGAAGTTTTTAGCACAGTGCCTGGAAAAATAGTAGGCACTATTTACCTTCTAGTTGTGTTCTTTTTATTATTAGATAGGATATTATGAAATAGTCCAGGAGTTTCATGTTAGACCATAATAGATATGTTCAGGAATGTATTTCATTATATTAATCTCAGCTAACAAAGGTATAGTTGATTTTGGCAGTCTTTCAAAGAATAGGTCTCAAGTTGCTGTTACTTAAAAATTTCACCAGCAGTAGGTGGCAGTTCCTGACATATGATGTAAAA
>CM053580.1:178660825-178689956 GCA_028627135.1 Pseudochirops cupreus | reverse complement strand
ATATATATATGCACACACACACACACACACACACACACACACACATTTGTATTCCCTTCACCCTTCACCTATCCTCTTACTGAGAAAAGTTTCATAAGTTACAATTATCATTTTTTCCATGTTGGCATGAAAATAATTCAACTTTGAAAAGTTCCTTATGATTTCTTTTCCATGTTTACCTTCTCATGCTTCCTGTATTTGAGTATCAAATTTTCTTTTCAGTTCTGTTTTTTTTTTCCAGCAAGAATGTTTGAAAGTCTTCCACCTCACTGAATGACCATATTTTCCCCTGGAACATTATACTCAATTTTGATGGGTAGGTGATTCTTGGTGTTAATCCTAGCTCCCTTGATCTCTGGAATATTATATTCCAGGCCCTTTGATCCCTTAATGTAGAAGCTGCTAGATCCTGGGTTATCCTAATTGTGTTTCCACAGTATTCAAATTGTTTCTTTTGGCAGCTTGTAATATTTTCTCCTTGATCTGGGGACTCTGGAACCTGGCTATAACATGCCTAGGAGTTTTTTTGGGGGGATCTTTTCCAAGAGGTTATTGGTGAATTCTTTCAAGTTCTATTTTGCCCTCTGGCTCTACAATATCATTTTCCTTGAGAATTTCTTGAAGGAAGCTCTCTAGGTTTTTTTTTTTTTGATCATGGCTTTCAGATAGTCCAATAATTTTTAAATTGTCTCTCCTGGATCTATTTTCCAGGTCAGTGGTGTTTTCAAGGAGATATTTCATATTGCCTTCTATTTTTTCATTTGTTTGGATCTATTTAATAGTATCTTCATTTCTAATAAAGTCATTTGCTTCCATTTGCTCCACTCTAATTTTGAAGAAATTATTCTCTTCAGAAAGCTTTTGAGATTCTTTTTCCATCTGACAAATTCAACTTTTTGAGGCATTCTTCGCCTCATTGGCTTTTTGGGCCTCTTTTGCCATTTGAGTTAATCTATTTTTAAGGTGTTATTTTCTTCAGTCAAGTTGTTGACTCTCTTTTCATGATTTTCTTTCATCATTCTCATTTCTCTTCCCAATTTTTCCTCCACTTCTCTTATTTGGTTTTCAAAATCCTTCTTAAGCTGCTCTGTGGCTTATAGGCAGTCTTCATGTTTCTTGGAAGCTTTTGGTTTGGGAGTTCTGACTGTGTTGTCTTCCTCCTGTTCCTCCCTGCTTTAATCCTTTTTGTCCCCAAAGAAGGAATCTAAAGTTCGGTTTCTGTTCTTACTTTGCTTCCTTTGCCTGCTCATGTTGCCAGTAAATTACTTGATATTTTAGCTCTGTGGAACTCTGCTTCCAGAGGGGAAAGCTCTGTCCCAAATCGCTGGGGTTTTTGCATGTGCCTGAGCTATTAGGAGGGTGCTGTTTTTTTGCAGTCCCCACCAGCTTTGGCTCACTGAAAAGGCACAGCAGGACCACCCCCCAAGACCACAATCTGGATCCAGACTGCTCAATGCAGGAGCACTTAGCCTCTGAATGATCACTTGGCCCTCCTACAGTCTGCAGGCCAGGAGCTCTGAAGCAGCCATTTTCCTGAAGGCTCCAGCTGCAGTTCGTCCTGGCTGCCCCAGGGCCAAGCCATGGTTTCAGGTTGGGCTGGTTTCGGTTCCCAGTGTGCTGCGATTAGCCCTTCCTGCTGAGCTGCCTTCAGTGGGAGATGTGTTTTTCTGTATTTTTGTGGGTTTTGGAGCCCTAAAATTTGTTTAGAGTCATACGTTATGTGTATTTGAGGTGGCTGTGTGGGAGCTGCATAACCTTTTTGCTCCTATGCTGCCATCTTGGCTCCGTCCCCTATATATGTGCAGTCTTGCAAAATATATTCATAGTAGTCATGTTGTGAAAGAAAACATAGACAAAAAAATGAATTCAAGAAAAATGAAGAAAGTTTAAAAACGTGTACTTAAATCTGTATTCAGATAACATCAGTTCTTTCTCTGAGGATGGATAACATCTTTCATCATAAGTCCTTCAGAGTTGTCTTGGATTGTTGTATTGCTGAGAATAGCTAAGTCATTCACAGTTGGTCATCTTACCATATTGCTATTACTTTGTACACAGTACATTTCACTTTGCCTCAGCCTATGAAAGTCTTCCCAGGTCATCATTTCCCATAATACAAGAGTATTCTATCATAATCACATGCACAACTTGTTCAGCCATTCACCATTTTTTTTTTGCTTTTTGGAGGGGGAAGGCAAGGCAATTGGGGTTAAGTGATTTCCCCAAAGCCACACAGATAGAAAGTGTTAAGTGTCTGAGGTCAAATTCAAACTCAGGTCCTCCTGACTCTCCAGCCAGTGCTGTATTCATTGAGTCACCTAGCCGCTCCCAGTCATTCACCAATTAATGGGCATGTCCTCAATTTCTAATTTTTTGCCTCTGGAAATAAGTTGCTAAAAATATTTTTTTGCATAGAGGGCCTTTTTCCTTTTTGTTTTTTATCTCTTTTGGGATAGACCTAGTAGTGATATTGTTATATCAAAGGCATATGTGTGGTTTTATAGTCCTTCTAGCACAGTTCCTCATTGCTCTACAGAATGGTTGAATCAATTCACAACTCCACCAAGAGTACATTAATGTCTCATTTTTCCCACATACCCCCCAACATGTGCCATTTACTTTTTCTGTCCCATTAGCCAGTCTAATAGGTATGGGATAGTGCCTCAAAATTGTGTTAATTTACATTTGTCCAATCAATAGTGAATTAAGGTATTTTTTAAAATACGAGTATAGATAGCTTTGATTACTTCATGTGAAAAAATGATTATACCTTTTGATCATTTATCACTTGGGAAATAGCTCTTATTTTTATAAATTTGACTTAGTTCTCTTGCTTCAAAAATTTTTTTCATGGTTACTATTGCTAACTATATTTCCATCAATCCTATCCCTCCCCTCTTAATACTATTCTTTATTTTCTTTCACCTTGTTCCTCCTCAAAACTGTTTTGCCTCCCCTAATATGCCCTCCCTTCTATCACACTCCTCTTTTCCTTTGCCTCATACTTTCCTGTAGGGTAAGATAGATTTCTATACCCAATTGAGTATGTATGTTATTCCCTCTTTGAGCCAATTCTGATGAAAGTAAGGTTTTCACTCATTCCCCCTCACCTCTCCCTGTTCCCCTCCCTTCCCCTCCACTGTTAAAGCTTTTTCTTGCCTCTTTTATGTGAGATAATTTTCCACATTCTACCTCTCCATTACTCTTTCTCCCAATACATTTTTCTCTTAGCCCTTAATTTTATTTTTAATTTGTTTTTTTTTTAGATATCATCCCTTTATATTCAACTCATATGTGTACCCTCTATGTGTGTATACATATAATTACAAATACAATTTTCCCGTGTAGGAATGTAAACGGTTTAAGCTTATTAAGTTCCTTAAGATTGCCCTTTCTTGTTTACCTTTGTATGCTTCTCCTGAGTCTTGTATTTGAAAGTCATATTTACTATTCAGCTCTGGTCTTTTCATCAAGAATGCTTGAAAGTCCTCTATCTCATGGAATGTCTTTTTCCCTCTGAAGGATTATACTCAGTTTTGCTGGGTAGGAGATCTTGGTTGTAATTGTAGCTCTTTTGCCCTCCAGAACATCATGTTGTAAGCCCTCAGAATCTTTAATGTAGAAGCTGCTAAATCTTGTGTTGTCCTCACTGTGGCTCTACCATACTTGAATTATTTCTTTCTGGCTGCTTGAAATACTTTCTCCTTAACATGGGAACTCTGACATTTGGCTATAATATTCGTTTGGGGATCTCTTTCAGCAGGTGATCAGTGGATTCTTTCAATTTTTATTTAGCCCTCTGGTTCTAGAATATCAGGGCAATTTTCCTTGATAAAGAAAGATGATAGTTACGCTCTTTTTTAATGATGGTTCTCAGGTAGTCCAGTAATTTTTAAATGATCTCTCCTGGAACTATTTCCCAGGTCAGTTGTTTTTCCAATGAGATATTTCACATTGTCTTCTATTTTTTTTCATTCTTTTGTTTTTGTTTTATTGTTTTTTGATTTTTCATGATGTCATTAGATTACATTTGCTCCATTCTAATTTTTAAGGAATTATTTTCTTTAGGGAACTTTGGTACTTCTTTTTCCATTTGACCAGTTTTGCTTTTTAAGGCATTCTTCTCTTGATTGACTTTTTGGACCTGTCTTACCACTTGGCCTAGTCATTTTTTTAAGGTATTGTTTTTTTCAGTATTTGTTGTGTCACCTTTACCAAGCTATTGACTCTTTTTTTCATAGTTTTTTGGTATCATTCTAATTTCTCTTTCCACTTTTTTCCTCTACCTCTCTTATTTGATTTTCACAATCCTTTTTGAGCTCTTCCATGGCCTTAGACAAATTCATGTTATTCTTGGAGGCTTTGGATATAGCACCTTTGACTTTGTTGTCTTCTGAGTGTTTGTTTTGATTTTCCTTGTCACCACAATAACTTTCTGTAGTCAGAGGTTGTTTTTTTAAAATTGTTTGCTCATTTTCCTAGTCTATTACTTGACTTGTTTAAGTAGACCTCTGCTTCCAGAGTGGAGGGAAAACCATCCCAATTTCCAGGGGCTTTATGCAGCTGTTTTCAGAGATACTTCTAGGGATCTGTAAATTTTCAGTTCTAAGGTGGTATGATCTAAGAAGAGCTCTTTACTGGACTGTGTTCTGGTCTGTGAGCAACCACAAGCACTCTTTTCTGCCCTAGACCACTCAAGATGGTACCTCTTCCATCATTGCTACAAATTCTGCTATTCTAGAGTGTTCTTCCTTGCCCTGGGACTGCCATCCAAGACTGTTACCCAGATCCAAGTATGGACAAAACAACAGTAGCAAAAACACCATTGTAATCTTCTTTTAGCAGGTTGTTCAACTCCCTTCCCATCTGTGGACTGAGAGATCCAGAAGCAGTTGCTGCCACTGCTGATTCAGTCCCTCCCAAGTCCTGCTCATGCTTTGCTATGGCCAGGACTGTGTTGGTACAGCCTGTGTTGGACTGTGCTCCTATCTCAGACTGGTGCAACAGATCTTTCCTCCAGACCTGCCAAGTTATCTTGGGTTAGAAACTTGGTTCACTCTGTCTTTTTGTGAGTTCTGCTGCTCTAGAATTTGTTTAGTGTTGTTTTAAAAAGGTATTTTGGAGAGGTTTGGGGGAGAATTCAGGCAAATCCCTGCCTTTACTCAGCCATCATAGATTTGCCTTAGACAACAATTTTAGAAGGAATTTTCTGTATGAAAAGAAATGTTTTAAATCTACAGATACTTCTTTCTTATATTCTAACCAACCACATTTGACTTTTTTGGGGGGAAGAGATAGTGTGTTTTTTTGGTTTACTTTTGACTAGTAAATTAGCAGCTAATTAGTTTTGTTTCATTACTAGATGTACAATCTGTTTTACAAGTTGTATCTTGATCATGAAATCTCAGTTAAGTCTATTCCAGAATCTAAGTAAGTTTTAGCTACCCCCCCCAAATTCTTTTCCCCTCTTCATTTTCTATTGCTATGGTTTGCAAGACATTATTTCCAAGACCAAACCATTCTGTTTTTCTCTTTGAGAAATAACAGTCCTGCCCACTTCCTTACTAAATATTCCCTCTTGTTCTCATTTTATAATCGTTCCCTTCTTCCATGACCTTGTCATTTTGGCTCAAGGTCTTTGCATGAACCTAAAAAAGAAATCTACTTACTTTACCTTGGAGAAAAAACTGTTGTCCATCTCTAGATTTAAGAAAGGAAAATGAAAAAGTGCTATGGAAAGACAAAAGGGGATAACTATCAGTTTTTTTCGATACACCTACTTTATCTTTAGTCCCACTATTATCTAAATTCCCAGAAACAAGCATTCTCAAACTCTGAGATAAAATTTAGAAAAATATAGACATGAAAATTAGTCAAAACATTTTATCATTTCCTAAAGGAAGAACTCTGATTAATCATGGTTATTACTACTTAACTCCAGATAGAGTTCATTTGGTTCATATCTTTTTTAAAATGTATATTTTTAAAATTTCAAACTTAAATACAAAATAAGAAAAGAAAAAAGAAATAAGCTTAAATACTAAAACTAAAATAATACTAAAGAAGAAAAGGGGAAAAAATCATGTGTACAATAGAACACAAAAGAGGATTCAAAATATATAGCAATGAATTTCCATGTCAAGAAAGCCTATATAAAAAACACTGCATGTTATGTTTAGAGCTGCCCCTCTTTTCTTTGCTTCTTTGTAAGTTTTTTTTTGTTCTTTGCTATGCACTTTAAAATTTATTCTTTTTTCCCCTCTCTTCCACCAAAGACAATAATTAAACATGGAGATACACACACACACATAAACATATACACACAAAAATATGTACATATAAACCTGTACATAAATACACTTATACATATTTATATTTAGATATCAATAATCAGTCATATATAGACATATACATTGACATGCATCTCTGTAAGACCATGCTGTACTTATTCATCCTCTGTTTCTCTGAAGGTGGATAACCTCTTTCTTCATAAGTCCAAGTCTTTCCATATTTTTCCAAGTCCAGCAACTTGTCATTTCCTACACCACAATAATATTTCCCACCTTATACTGTCTAGCTGGGTTTTTTTAAAGGGCAATTGGGGTTAAGTGACTAGCCCAAGGTCACACGGCTAGTTTTTGTGTTAAGTGTCTGAGGCCAGATTTGAACTCAGGTCCTCCTGACTCCAGGGCCAGTGCTCTACTCACTGCACTGCCTAGCCACCCCTGTCTAGCTGTTTTAAATAGTCCAAAACAATGCTGATAAATACATCTGACACTTCGTGTAGTTTCCCTATTTTTCTCTTTTGATGGAAACTATTTTAGCCTTAACTTTGTCTAAGATCATCATTACCACTGCTGATCCTTTTTGCCTAACAAATTCTTCTCCTGATCATTATTTGATGTTTGTGCATATCTCTAATTTCCTATCTCTCCTAACTCCTCTATTTTCTTCTACCTACTACCTTGCCCTCCTGTTACTTAACCTACTCCCACTCCAAGGATCCCTCTATTATTCTCCCATTCCCATTATTCTGAACACCTTTCAAGATCTCCTTTAACTTATTCCCTCAATTTCCCCTCTAAAGAGGCCTCCTTTATCCTCTCTGCCCTCCCTATCCCCCACTTAGCATTTTATTTCTTTCTGAATTTATACTCTCTTAAATATATATGTATTGTTCTCTCTTTAACCCATTCCCAATAAAAGTAGGTTTCCAGAACTAATAGCTTTCCTACCCCATCTAATTCCTCTGTGTCAGTTCTTCCTGTCACATATCACTTATGTAAGATAATTACTCTTTTTAAACTCCTAAACAATTTTACTTTTTAAAAATCATATCATACTCAGGTCTACCCTAATCTTTATTCTGAGCTACCCAATTGCTAATAACAATCTTAGACATACATTTTACATTTTATTTACATGAAAGGTAAACTGTCCTTATGGAGTCTCTTGTAATTAGTTTTTAGTATGTACCTTATTTTTCTCTTGGTTCATGTATGTCAAATCTCCTATTAAATTCAGGTGTGTATGTTTGTTTGGTTTTTTTTTTAAACAAAATCCTGAAAGTTTGATAGTTCATTAAATGTCACTTTTTTTTTTTTTACATTCAAGATTATGCTTAGCTTTCCTGTATATGATATTTTTGGCCATAATCCCAGTTCTTTTGCTCTTTGACAGATAATGTTACAAGATATGCAGTCTTTTAGTGTCACCACTGTGAGATCTTGTGTGATTCTATTTGTGGTACTACCATATATAAATTGTTTTTTTTTTTCTTTTGGCTCATAATATTTTATTCTTGAACTGGGGATTTTAGAATTTAACTATATTATTACTGTGAATTTTCCTTGTAGGATCTCTTTCAAGTGGTGATTGGTGGATTTTTTTTTGTTTCTATTTTATCCTCTTGTTCTAATGCTTCAATATAATTGTTAAAAATTATTTCTTCTATTTGATCAAGATGGTTTTTTCATCATAGCTTTCAAGTAGTGTAATAATTCTTATGTTTTCTCTTCTTGATCTGTTTTCCAGATCAGTTGTTTTTCTTATAACATGTTTCACATTACCTTCTAATTTTTAATTCTTTTTATTTTGTTTTACTATTTCTTGATCTCTTATAATTTCTCTAACTTCCTCTTTGCCCCAATTCTGATTTTCAAGGAGTCATTTTCTTCCTTAAAATTCTGCATCTTCTTTTGTAATTGGTTATCTTGCTTTTCATAGTCTTATTTTTCTTTTTTTTTTTTTACTTTTTCCTCAATCTCTCTCATTTGATTTTTATAGCCTTTCTTAATTTCTCTGAATTGTTATTGAGCAGGTAACCATTTGACATTACTCTTTGGGGTAGAAGTCTCTTTGCTTCAGTATCCTCCTCTGAAGATAAACCCTGGTTTTCTGTATTCCCAAAGTAATTCTTTGTCGTCAAATTCTTTATCCTTTGTCTGTTCATTAAAAAAAAATGTAGCAGCTTAGCTTTTGTAATCACCTCTAGCCCCCTCAATTCTCTCCTGTGGCCTATAATCAAAACCAAGATCTCCAGCCTCCTGTAAGTGCTCACAGCCAGTGGCATCCCAGCCCCACTGCTTCTTTTCTCACTGGGTTGGTTCCTTCTCACCCTGGTGGTATCTTTGCTGCATATATGGGTCTGGTGTCCCTCGTCAGCAGATGTTTCCCCAGTCCAGATGCACAACAACCCTCACTGTCCCCAGTATAAAAGTTCCTGTGGCTGGGGCCAACCCAGTGTAAAGCCAAGCACGAGAAGCTTTCCAGAGGATAACTGCTGTGAACAGATTTCAAGGTTCTGATTACATAGTATAGGAAACTCTCTACTTATTTAATAAGAAATCAGAGCAAAACATTCACAGAAAATCAAGGTACAGCATTCAGATTATTACAGCTCATCACAGAAAATCAAAATATAGCATTCACAACAACTTATCACTAAAACGGCCACATAGTTTTCACCAAAGTGGGCATATAGTTTCAAACAAAGTATAATCATTTAGTCAATCAATCACTTAGTAACTCTATCATTCAATCATAAAGTATAAAAGGTCAAATTCCTCCACCTATGAGGCACAGTAAGTTACAAATCAGTCCCTATTCAGTCATCAGTCATTATTCAATCATCAGTCACTACTCAGTACCCTCCCAAGGGGTAGTGGAAAACACACAGGCCATGCACCCCTCAGTCACAAGTAAATTAAAATTTCATCACTACTCAGTACCCACATAAATGTGTTTTCATCCTAATGTGAGGCACATGGGCTCAGCTCCTACTCAAATCTGACTAACTGCCACCTGAATTCAAAGGAAGACATCTCCCTATTCCTTGTCCAATTCTCTGTGTAGTTTCTGCTCCATATTGAAGCTCACAGTGTCCAGTCCATCCCAAATCCTTCACAGTCTCTGTTCCTGGGAAGAGAAGGCTCAACAAAGCCACAAGAACATTCATGCACATTAACAAAGCCACAACAACATTTGTATGAAATTCTGGCACCACAGTCATGCTTCCTCAGTCTTCAGCAGCTCCAGCTGGCCCTCAGAAGTCTTCAGCAGCTTCCTTCTCAAAATCAAAATCATTTTTTCTCCACTGAAGTTCCAGTCCAGCAGTCGTAGCCTAGCCTTCAGTTGCTCATCCCAAGAAGTTCTGACTTTCCTAGCTGGGGTTTTTCCTTATATATAAAGTATTGTCGCTCCCTGTTCAGCCCCTTCCTATTATGTCAGCAATAGGGGTTTATATCTTCTGTTTCTTTAACAGAGGCTTAATTTGAAACTAGGCGCTAAATACCTGTCAGCTTAGCAATATGAAGGGATCCTCAAATTTCATTACTTTACACCCAGCTAACCTCAAGTCTTAATGCTTGTCGTTTATGTGGTTCTTTGTCTGCAGGTGTTTACTCTTCAGAGTGATCAAATTTCATACTGGAATTTTTCATCAGATCTTCTCTGACTGTCTCGGGAGGACCACTATTCTGCCCCTATGCTTATTTATTTTCACTATTCTATATTTTCCCTGAGGTGCTATTATTATCTTGTTTTGGGGGAAATCTGGAGAGCTTGGAATTTTTTGTCTACTCTGCCATCTTCCCAGATTCTCCTCCCAGTTAATGTTTTTTTTTTTTTTGAGAATCGGGGGGGGGGAGGGAAACAGTGTTTTGGGGTTGCTTTTATATTGGAAGTTTTTCATTGATGGTGATATATAAACTTACTGTTTAAGCAGTTTTTTATTCTATTTGAAGTCAGTTTCATTTTCTTTTTCCCATAAGATCAGATTCATTCCTTATTTTGAAATCATTCTCCCCATGTTCTCAGTGTGAGCATTCAAAGAACAGAGGAAATATGTGAAAGAGAGAGGAACATCTTAAACCAGAATTAAGAGAAGCATGATGGTGACAGGGTGTTGGATTTCAAGTAAGGAAGACCTGAATTTAAATTTTACCTCAGACACTTGAATTTCCATAGGTTTCTAAAGAAGAAGGATAAAACAAGATTGACTGGCAATGTGGAATAATGAATAATATTCTGGACTTGGAGTCAGGAAGACCTTGTTTCAAATGTCACCTCATATACTAACAAGCTGTATGAACCTGTACAATCATTTTACCTCTCTGAGCCTCAGTTTCTTTGTCTGTAAAATGAGAAAGTTGGGTTTGATTTCCTCTAAGCTCCCCTCCTGCTCTAAATCTATATTCCTATGATTTACTGCAACAGAAGAACATTATCTGCTGGTTTTAAAGCTGTTTAGTCTTCAAATCAGCTTTCACACTCCTACTCCCTAACCCTCATACCTATGACTCTTAGTTATAATTAGCACAAGACCCCTACCATTAGGTACTTATATTCTCATGACCATTGCCTCCTTTGTTGAGAATAGCATGATTTTGGGAAAGCCTAAAGTAGGTTCTCCTCAAAAAGTTGAGGGGCACTACTCAGAGAGGACCAAAAATAAGTCACATCACTTGTGAAATGTAAAGTTTTGATCTTCACAGTACTCAAATGAAAAAAAAAAGTCTCATAATATTTGTCTCACCAGGTAGAATAAAGTCAATTGAAAAAACAGAAAAAGATTGTTTCAATCAATTGGAGAGAGATTCATAGAAAAAGTTGAAAGTGAATCAACTTTGAAAGCAATGAGGCCTGAATTGCATTCACCCCCAATCCCCAAAGAATCCCTTAGTAATGAGGATGAGTGAGAATTGGGTGGGCAGATTGAATGGAGATTTGTTTTCGAATATAGACTATATAATTTTTGCAAAATTAATTATTTTAATGTTAATTGCATGATTTTGGCTAGTAGGGGAATGTTTCCTTTCCACTTTTTGAACTTACTCCTCCTTCATTAATACCTTTGTTTTTCACTTTTTATCTTTGATAATGACATAGAACTTAAAATCAGACTGCAACCTAACAACATTCACTTGCATTTCATCAATATTCATCAACATCAACATTGAATGTTTACAAAATTACTAAAGTTCTTTGTAATTATATTTCTACCTAACTTTCATACATTAAGAAAAAATGTATTTCAGTATTATGTTATTTAAGAATACTAACATGTCCATCACAGTAGCATGACATTCACTAAGAAATACAGAGAAGTCTTTCTTGCTTTAAGTCTCTACATTGAGGCCATCTGAGTTTACTTGCTTGCCCGCTAACATGTAACTATAGCTTTACACGTGACTAACAGAATATTTAGTCTTCACTTAGCACAGAGATATATAAAACTTGCTATGGAGCTAACAATAAGTAAACAATAGATGCATGATTGCAGAGGAAATCTATGCAAATATGTGCATCCATATTACTAGCTTTAAAATCAAACTTATTGTGCGATTTGCATCAGTCTGTGGCAAATCAAAGAAATTTTCCCACTTACTCATAGGAAAAAAGATTCTTATATGCCTGAAAAAATCTGTTAACTAGTAAAAATTTGGTCTCATGGTTGACCTATTTTTTCTGACATTATAGAGAAAAATTAGCCTTTGTTTCTGAATCAACCATTATTTAAAGAGTGGATCCTATGTTCAAAGCCAGAGATACAAAAGTATATCATTCTCTCCCCACGTGTTTGCAGCCTTGTTAGGTCAATAAACCATACACATTAAGAAGTTAGATAGTGCAAGGAAACAGCATATAAAAACAAACAAACAAACCAACATTGCAATGAAAAGTGTTAGCAGTTCAGGGAAGGGAGATTTCATAATATTGCAAATATTCAGTCAGAAATACCGAGATAACAACATTCTGAAACTTAGAAATTAAGTTCACAGACTTTGAATTAGCAAACTCAACCTAGGCATGTTAATAATACTATTTCTCTGGTTAATCAAGAAATATTTGTTGCTTATCAATTGCTAGAATCGTGTAGGGAGAGTGTGGCATTGAGGCTGCATGTAGCCTTCTTGGTCTTTGGATGCAGGCTTTTGACCAAGAACAAATCATTCTATGAAGGGAATTTGTTCTATGAAGTTTAGATTCACTCAAAGACCTGCACTTAAGGACCTAGGAGAGCACATGTAGCCTAGAGATAGTAATTAAATACAACGGCAACTAATAGCACCTGGTAGATACTACTATCATTCATTCCTAATAGCAATATTCTACTAGTACACTTTTAAGATTAATGAACCACTGTGGTCTTGAAAATTTCAAACCTTACAAATAAACCAAAGAGAAATGGTAAAATGTATGATGGGTAAAAGGAAGTATGTTGATGATATACGATGATAATTTGTCTGAAAAGCTACATAAAAGACATTTTTAAAAATTAGAAATATTCAAAAGTAACTTTATTTCCTGTAGTAAACACTGGTTTTCAGTGAGGAATAGTTATTTGAAAAGGGTTTAAATATATTCAAATGAAGTTTTTTATATCATTGTAAATAATTATTGGCCCCAACACATTTTAAAATTGTTGAATCATAACACAAACACTGGATTTCATCTGCTTGGAGAGTTAAGGAATTTTTTTTATATATCACCCATTTAGAGATGGACAAATGGGTTTTATGGATGCCATTTACTCAGCCTCACAAATAAGTAGAAAATATAGTCTGGCGTTATAAGGATTGCTATAGGATCACAACTCTAGATCAACTTGAAAATGGGGAGAAAAAAGTGATATAAAACAACTTTGATAAAGTCATATACAGATCTGGGTAATTTGGAGAAACTGAGAACAAACTAGTTATGTCCTTTTATCCTCCTCTTGATGATCCTCCTCTGTTTGGCCCACATATATATTTTGGGTAGAACTGATGTGACTTTTGACAAGTCATATGTACCTCTTTGGGTGGCTGAAATATCATTCAGTTCCTGAAATACAGCTGTTTCTAGGTCCATAATGATTACAAAAACAGTTGAAGATAATAAGATGTAAGACTATAGCAAAGTACTCTTATCTGATTGGGATGCATCAGATCATTGCCCTATTTATTTAAAAAGAAAATTGACAGCAATTTTGACCATTTAAAAATTTAGGCTGAAATAGAGCTTTGTCTCACCATTGCCAACTAAGGTCGTCCTTGCCCTCCCCTTCTCTTTTTATTCTTTTTTCTTGAGATTGGTTCTCCCTATCTCACCCAAACTGGAAGTACAGCTGCCACTCATTGACTTGATCCAAATCCTGACCAGCATGGGAGATTTGACCTACTCCATTTCTGACCAGCTCTGTTTCTTTGTCCTTCTTTAGGCATCCTAATCCTGTGACCACTCCAACCCCCAATTCTGAAGCCTCGCCAAATTTGTGCCAGACAGTGCAGACATTTTACTGGTTTAGCAATTTTGCTGAAGCTCAGAACACTGGAATTCAAGTAGTTCACCAACCTCCATCTCCCAGTAGCAAGAGGAATAGTAATAGGGCCTACATTCATATATCACTACACTTATCCATTTGTTCCTTTTCTTTCTCTCACCAAACAAATAGACAATAAATGTACTACTTATGTGTAAAATTGGGTGGAGGGAAAACAGGTCCTGATGGTTTTTTATTGGTATAGTGAACTTCCAGTTAGAAAATTATCACTGCAGATTAACAACTGTTCTGTAATGTATAGTAGTATATATTCGCCTGAGATATTGAGATGTTAAGTGTTATATTAAGATGTTAAGCCTACAGTAACACAATCAACATTTATCAGAGGTGACAGTTAAGGTTATGAAACTTAATTATTCAGTAAAACCCATCTTCGGTTACCTCAAGGTTTGCAAATTTCCATTGGTTGGTTTAATTGATGCTAACACATTTTGAATAGGACACTGTACTGCAGGTTATAAGAAATTTGATATGGTAAAAAATTTGTATCAGAAAAGTAATTTCTGGGGCGGCTAGGTGGTGCAGTGCATAGAGCACCGGCCCTGGAGTTAGGAGGACCTGAGTTCAAATGTGGACTCAGACACCTAACACTTACTAGCCGTGTGACCTTAGGCAAGTTACTTAACCCCAATGGTCCTGCCTTCCCCCTTCCAAAAAAAAAAAGGCAAAAATAAAAGTAATTTTTATACTTCTTTTTTTTCATTATATAAATATATTGGGAAATAGTAGATGTAGTGGATAGAGAACTAACGTCAAATGAAGGAAAAACCTAGATTTAAGTACAGTCTTTGACATAGATTAGTAAGAAGACTGAGGGTGAGTAACTTCATATCTTAGTACTCTGGTCAAATCTCTAAGACTATGTGATGCAGATAAGATGAGAACCTCTATTTGTAGAAATTTCCCTCCCTCAGAAGTTCTCTGTCTTAACGAAATCATAGTTTGGGTCTTTATAAAATGTTATATACATGTTTGTGTGTACACACACATTTGCACATATATCTATATAAATGACTTTTCTCTGTATTTTTTTTTATAATCCAGAAAACCAAAAAGAAAACTAAAACATCTAATCCAAATATGACATTGTTCATCTTCAAATGGTAGAAAGAGTAACACTTTTCAGGGAATTTGAGTCAGAATCTTTGGGTTGGAAAAGAGCTTACTATACCAAAGGGTCCCCTTATTATTGACTTTTATTTGTTCTTACCAAAATAAGTGATAATATGATTTCCAAATCTTGAATGGTTACCACCTTTGTCAGTCTTCCCAGCCACTCATGGAGATGGGCATGAGGAGGCAGCAGGAACACACAAGATATGAAGGAAGATTAGAAGGAAAATCATATATTTCTAACCATATGGGTAAAACTTTGCTACAAAGGAGATTGGTGATCATCTAGTGATCTAAATATTGGAGGTAGCACATGAAGACAGTTTACAGACTAAAAAGGAGAAAAGATTTTCTATATTTTTGTGATACAAGAAATAATGGCAAGGTGATTTCAGAGAAACCTGGGGAAGCTTGAAGAAACTGATTCAGAGTGAGGTGACCAGGATCAGGAGGACAGTTTATACACTAGTAACAACTTTGTAGGAACAAACAAGTTTGAAAAACTTGAGAACTCCAATTAGTGGATGGGTCAGCTATTATTCCAGAGGACTGGTGATGAACTATGTTATCCATTTCCTGACAAAAAGATTGTAGACTCAAACTGCAAAATAAGGCATACATTGGGGGATTTTTTTTTTATGTTTTCAGGCAGAAGAGAAAGTAAGAGGGAGAGAAAATAAATGCTTACTAATTGAAAACATTTATAGAAAGGAGAGAGAGAGAGAAAGAAAGAGAGAGAAAGGTAGAGAGAGAGAGAGACTGTGTGTGTGAGCTTTAAACTCTTCTAGGGGCTGTTTACATCTTTTCTAATTATTCCTTACTGTTCGATAAAGGTCAGCAATACAGAAAGAGAATTAATACAGACCTCTTATGAGTTTTACTTTAATATCCAGAACACACAAGTACTCTGTAGTTTTTCAAACTACTGTGCTCCCAGCAAAGCTACATGTTGTGGCAAAGGCATTCACTGATTTATTTGATCATAAGCAAAATTATGTCAGAATATGGTTGAGATGGGAGGAGCAGAAGAGTAATTTAGAATAGGTAAGGTTTTAAGAGATGATGGACCTATAACACATATCAGTAAGCACATTAAAATGAAGATTTTATAAATGATCATGTCTAATATTTTTTGCTTACCTAGTCATAAAGGAAACTTTATTTAATGCTATTCTTTATACAGTCTGTTATTTCATTATTCCATGAGGCAGATCACAGGTCCTCCATGCCCAATCAAAGAATTTCATGAATTGTTATGGCACAACAATTTATCAGTGTTCCATCTTCCAGTGATGAGCTTCTGCTACTTTAACTGTGCTGCTCCTTAGACAACAGGCACAAAGTTTATCACTGAGTTCTTACTCATAGTCCTATCAGCTATGCATGAAGTACCCTCACTTACTCTCCACTGGGCAATCTTTATGTAATCATGAGGCATCACAATAGGATGTAAAAGGAGGACACCTTAGGACAAATTTTAAAAGTTAAATTCTACTCAAACAAGGTAGTTGTTTTGCTATTTTGTTTTGTATAACTACATCTCAGACTTTTAAAAAAGAGAAGAGAATAACAATTAAAAGAAGAATGAAAAATGGCATTTATATTTGTGCAAACAAGAAGTCTTCTCCAGTCTTTATTATTTTTCATTTTTCTTTCATATTAGAAACAGATAGATAAGCAGAATACAGTTCCAGAGTGCAGGCAGTGAAGTGTAGAACTGCCTGCCCCTGTCAAATTGATAGAGTGAAGATGTTCAAGAAGATAATGGAAACTTTCTATTCAGTGAGGACTGGAATAAAGAAACCATTTCTAGTCATTCATCAGCATTGATTGCCTTAGTGCTTGCAGCTAAGACAAGAACTTACACTTTACAATAAAGTAGAACAAGTACAATGATCTACTTTAGGAAAGGTTAGTTTGGTTTATCATTTAATATACAGTTATTGTGATGTAAGTCATGGCCATGGTGACCAAGTTATACATTCATATGCTTTCATATGGCCTAATGTTTCTGAAGTACTCTACCCTTGATAAGTAGGGACTCACAGTGAGCACATTGAAAAAAAAAGATCACCAAGCTAGTGTGGAAAATATTCCTGGAAATTTTTTCTAGTCATAATTTAATGATATTGAATCATAACTAAAAGAAAGTGTCAGGGCAGCTAGGTGGCACAGTGAATAGAGCACCAGCCCCGGAGTCAGGAGGACCTGAGTTCAAATCCTGCCTCAGATACTTTATATACTTTCTAGCTGTGTGACCTTGGGCAAGTCACTTAACCCCCATTGCTTTGCCTTCCCCCTCCAAAAAAAAAAAGAAGTGTCTCCTGAGGTGCTCTATTTTTTTCTCAATATATCACATGCCTTATTTGAATGGATTGTATTTCCTCATCACCAAAATATTTACAGTGATTTTTGCAGAATCAAATCAGTCAATGGTTTGCCCCAGAGATCAATATTCAGGAATCAATATGGGAAAAATAATTCATTTACCTCTACCTCATGTGCTTCCTTTCTGTATGAGTACTGACTGGACTACGTATATCTGATCCTACCCCTCATCCACATTCTGAGCTACCACATTCCAAGATTCTAATATACCCTTCTCTTATACTATACCTTCTGACCAGGGTTGACTTCTGCTGTTCTCCTTACACTAACGTCTATGTCACCAATGGATTTAGTCCGGGATCAGCACTCCATGCTAGTCCTGGAAGCCAGAGACAACTCTATTCCCATTAAATGCACACCTGGAACTCCACAGACTCTGTCTTCCACTATTCTCTTTTTCTTATGACCTCTCCAATCCTTCTATCTAGCCTAAATCCCTTTTGTCCCCTAAAATTCTTTCTCTCACACTCATTTCTTCTTCTTGCGCCCAATTAAACTCCTCTCATACTCTGTGACACACTGGGCCAGCATGAGAAATTGGCAAACTCCTGCTTCCCAATGATACTTTCAGACCCTACCTCAGCCATCATGAAAAACAAAACAAACAAAAATGTCCTATTTTTTTTTTATTAAAACCAATTTCATCTTGTCTAGATTCCTGTTTATGTCATCTAGGGGCCTCTGAGTTTGTCTCCTCTAATAATTTAAAAAATCTTGCTCACAATTTCAACTCCAGCCTTTTGAACAATTTGGACTGACCTCCAGTTTTCTCAACCTCTCCAACTCCCCAACCTCTGTCTCTAATAAGCCTCAAGCATGCCCGAGAGTTGTCATAATTGAAATATTCCTCTACTTTCCTTAACTTAATTTTCCCAAGATTCCAGAATTCTTAGTTATAGCTCTGTTTTTCATTGCAGAAAATGAACATGATAAACATATATTTAAATCCAAGCAAGGTCTACACTAGTAAGGCAATGGGAAGGAATGAAATGATTACTCATCATTTTAAGTTAAAAAAAAAACTTTGTTGCTTCAATCATTGTGATAAAATATGATAATCAAAAGATCCTTTTGTTCTGAATAATATGGACAATTGTATGCACATGCTATCATACTGTTGATTATTTACCAAAATATTGGTCTGACATAAAAGGGAGAAAACAGTAACATATAAATGTTTTTAATGACTTATTCCAAAAGTTCACTCCTGGAAAACTTTCAGTGGAAAAAAAGTATAATTAAAATGTGATGTTTTGAAGAAGTAATGGAGTTATGCAAACAGGTAAGGAAGCACATAAAACTTTAATTGGGAACCACAAAACAGTGCTTTTCTATTTCCAATTATGTCAATACAAAAGGATTTATTAAGTACCATGTGTTGGACACCGTGCTAAACACTAGGGATACAAAGAAAGGAAACACTCCTCCTGCTATCAAGGAACTCATAGTCTAATGGAAGAGATAACATGCAAAAGTCATGTACAAAGAAGGTAGATACAAAATAAGATGGGGATAAATTCAAAGGGTAGACACTAGCATTAAGAAGAAATTGGAAAAGTTTCTTACAGAAGATGTAAATTTATCAGAGGCAGAAATGAGGATGGAGAGAATTCCAGGTATGGGAGACAGGCAGAGAAAATGCATGGAGCTGGGAGATGGACTATCATTTGTGAGAATTGAGAAGTTGAACATTCTAGCCCTTTTATTCTAAGAAGCATGGTAGGAGAACTAAAAGAACAGTTCCAGTAGCCTTTAGGATTTGTGCTGTTCCTCCTGTTGAGGACTGAGATGTTCACTGTGGCTATGTCAAGTGAAAACTCATCTTAAGGTCAAATGCAAAGACTTGAGATATGCAACTCTATGATCTGACATACTAGAGAGGGTGACATGATGAAAGACATGCTCTAAGAAAGAATCAAATATGAAAAAAGATTATGAATATGAATGTGACATGTAGAGAAAAGGAAAGAATGGCTGATCATCTAGAGCTGTTTAGAAATAATGCTACTTTCCACAGAGAACAAGTTGATAACAGTGTTTGTAAAATGTCCCATACTCATGCAAATTATGCAGAAAATTATTAGTTTCCCTTTGTTTTTCCTTTAGTGAGGGTAATGATGTTCCTTAAGTTTCTTATGTAGGAATATAGGGGCCCAAGTTAGAGCTTGGCTAAATATTGATTCAGATCTGGCCCAAGTGAATGATATTACATAAGGTATTGAAAGAAGTGGCAGATAAAATGCCTAGGTTAGTTTGGAAACATTTAGAGAAATCTTGGAAAATGAGCTATGTTCTAGAACTTTCAAGCTTGTCATTTGATGTCTCAAATTTCAAAAATGGAGTTTAGAACCTGTAGCAAATAATTCAACAGGGAATCACTATAAAGTATAGAGTTGCCTTTTCCAAACTTCAGATTATCAATTTGAAATATATGAAAAAAAAAAAAACCAGGAAAGAGCAGGAAGTAAATTAGCTGTGTATTATGAAGTAATACCAATCTACAATGACAGCAATTGTGCTTGAGATGGAAAGAGTGGATCAGTGAGTTTTATCCAGAAAGTTCAGGTGACAAAATTGCAGAATGAAATTGGATAAATTGGAGTAAATTTGTGTTATTATGTTTTCTTGAGGCCAGACAGTGGAAAAAAAAATATTAGGGTGTGAGAGTTTCTAGTAGGTATACTAAGACAAGAGTGCTTGGAGATGGAAGCAGTAGTTGAATGAGAAGTATAGCTTATCTCAGGTGTCCTCATTTTGCTTCCCAAATAGTTTGCATAGCTTTCATTACATTTGGTATTTTTGTTCATCATTTCAGTTCTGCCTCATGCTTCATGACCCCATCTGGGGTTTTCTTCCCAAACATATTGGAGTGGTTTTCCATTTTCTTCTCCAGCTCATTTTTACAGATGAGGAAACTGAGACAAACAAAAATAAGTGACATTCTTAGGGTCATACAGCTAGTAAGCATCTGAGGCCAAATTTGAACTGATAAAGATACTCATCTTTTGCTGACTCCAAACCTGGTTCTATATCCATTGCAGCACCTAGCTGCCCAGTCTATTACATAATAACATCTTAACAAATGTTTGCTGTCTGATTGATTGACTAATGGAGCAGTAGACCTATTAATTTATGGATCAAGGAGCAATATAGAGTAATTGAAAAAGAACTTGGATCTTGAATCAGGAAAACTGTATCTTATTTTATAATAATATGATTTGGGGATCAACTAAGAATCTCTAGGGCAGGGACGTGGTAAAGTGGATAGAGTGCTGAGCGTGGACTCATCTTCCTGAGTTCAAATCTGGCCTCAGATAATTATCAACTCTGTGACCCAGGGAAAGTCATGTAATCTTGTTTGACTCATCTATAGATGGGCTGGAGAATGAAAACAGCAAACCACTACAGTATATTTGCCAAGAAAACCCCAAATGGGGCCAACAACAGTCAGACATGACTGAAATCATTGAAAACACCATCTAGGGAGTCACCTAGACTCATTACCCATTTTCTCTGAGCCTCAGTTTTCTCATCTGTAAAACAAGTGGTTGTACAAGATCCCTTCCATTCTTAGTACCCTTTTAAAATCAGTATTTATGGTAATAAAAATGATTTTTTGTGGTTTTTAATTCCCTTAAATAGAAGAAAATCAATAGCACAAAATTTATATGCACTTGATTATGTATTCAAACTAGAAGTTACAGTTGTATGTTTTCTCTCTCCAATTCTTCTCAGTTTTTCTTTGTCCAGGGGAGAGAACTTGACAGCCACTATACTTTAGGCTTGGTTTACATTCATATGTAGGAGAAAATTCATGAGAAGAAATTGTAACATGGGAAATAAACCATTTACCACATAAACTACTTAACAGTTTATCTAAAACATGGATCCTCAACTTCTGTGTTTTCACAAAATGACATCTTTTATGAGGTTCTCATGAGTCATGGTTTGGGTCAACTACTTTAAGCTAGCTGAAACAAATTGTGGGAGCAGTAATTGCCATCTCTGATTTTTCTTTAATTTTAAAAAAGTAGCATCTCCTTCCTATTTATCTTCTCTTTTTCACTCCTTTTTACTATTACCCTTTCCTTCAGTTTTTCAAATACTGCATTATTTCTGCTGATAGTTTTTGTCCCTTCTCACTTTAATAAGCATTATAACTTATTTTGAAGGCCTATTTGAAAAATGCTTCATGATTTGCTTTTCTAGAAAACAAATGTCATATAAATATTGTGGCATTTAGTGGGCTCTCTAGATTTTCTCTTCAAGACAATGTCATTGGTGCTTAATTCCTATTTCCATAATACCATGTGAATATAACAGATTTCAGCATATCATTTAATAATTTAAAATTATTTAATAAGCATATTTGTGGAATTTCAAATAAGTCGATATATTGTTGTATAATAGCTTTATCATTCTAATTACCTAATAATCAAATCATTTAGTAACATAAAATGAGATAGTTATGCTTAGAACAAGTAGTTAGAAGGACATCCCCAAAAAGACATGATAAATTTCTCATTTTTAAACCATAGGACATATAGAAAATTTCAGCTAGGGGCTCTTTATAGAAAAAATGTTGCTTAACAAATTTGTTAGTGTAATGAAAAGCATCTTATTACCTTGGACTTCTCTAATACAATATTCATTAA
Source organism: Pseudochirops cupreus (assembly GCA_028627135.1). NCBI lineage: Eukaryota > Metazoa > Chordata > Mammalia > Diprotodontia > Pseudocheiridae > Pseudochirops > Pseudochirops cupreus. The sequence goes on along the minus strand of CM053580.1, from coordinate 178,667,975 downwards.
GCGGCTCCTTTCCTTCTTTGAAAGCTCTGCTTTAAACTCTATTTCATGTTGTGGTGATGTTTACTTCTCTGTTTGAAGCCTGTCAGTTACCCTCAATTTGGTTTAGTGCATCTGTGAGGATGATTTACTGCTTTACTTGTTATGGTTTCTTGAAGCCACAGGTAAGAGTTGGGTGAAGGTGGACACCAAAGGTGGTTGAGCAGCCCTGAAAAGATGTTAGCAAGTCCCCGCCCCAGAGATTCTAGTCCTCCAATCCATTGGTGATTTATAAGGATGCCTACCTCAAGCGTGTGAAGACTTTACACAATGGGATGAGAACAATTTGTTCCAATAGCCAGGAAGGCTGCTGAAACAGGTGATAAGGAACACTTAGAATTTGGTCAGACATAAAAGATACCAGGGTAATCCATTGCATCTTGGGTCATTGCTAATCATCCTGATTTTTCTCTTGACACTATCCTTGGACAGTTCTGGAAGAGATAGTGAGGCCGATGACTTTGTGCAACTTTACTCACTTAAATCTAACTCATGCACCAGTCAAGACATCATCCTGTGAAATACTGTAAATCACATTTTGTAAAGTTAAGGGTATGAGTCAGCTTATGCATAGAATTCCTTTCCCTGCTATTACAAACTCCAATGATGCAGTTACTTTTTCTTCATGTTCTTGTCACTCCCACATCCATAATTTTGTGGTTTTTGCCAGTTAACATTAAGGTAAGAAAAGTAGCTATCATAACGTCTCTCACTCATCTCGGACAGCGGATCTTGATATTCTTTCTGGAGAGGTAATGTTGTATTTATAGGTGTATACAGAACATATAATGAGAACAAATACAAGGTTCTTGAATAGAAGGGACCTAGGGAAGAAGGGGACTAACTGTTGAAGAGAATCAGGAAATGCTTCATTTAGCCTCTCTTGGTGCTTATCAGGAAAGCCAATTCACCACTCTCATCAGTTCAAACACTATAGATGGAAAATAGTCAAGCTCAAATTGAAAAATGGAAAGAACATGGACTGCATTGCATTTGATAAACTGTGCAAAACTTGTGAAAGCACCATTGGGTGAAAAGATCGCTGGAAATGGAATCAAGAACAATATGGATCAAAATCCAATATCTTACATCTAGCCTTTCTAAATCTCTTTCTTCATTTCTACAGTAGACACTAAGGATGAAGTGATGTGCAAATAATAAGCTATTATATCTGTTGACTTTATTATTGTTAGTATCCTAGCAGTCGCTGATTTTTGTTGATTCTACCACTTTAGTTTCTCTCTTAATTAAATCTCCTTTTTTATACTTACAACTGATCTAGATCAAGTTCTTAGTCTTAGTATGATACTTGACGTCCCTTGCCAAAATGCTATCATTATACTCTTTTTAAGCCATGAGCTGGAAAACCAAATTTTATAACGAACTATTTAATTCTTATAGTTTCTATTTTATTCCAATCACAAACTTTAACTAGAACAGCTACAATTACTGACTTTGATCTCAATACATTCAGTTTAATTCAGCTAACACTTTAGTACATTCAAAATATGTTAGGTTCTAGAGGAGCCTGCTTTTTAAATTTTTGAGTGGTATGCTAGAGTTAAATTTTCATCATCATAGGGAACTTCCAGAGAGAAAACTCCTTCTAACAGTTTAGATTGAAACCTTACCTGGATGGGGCAGCTAGGTGATGCAGTGAATAGAGGACAGGCCCTGGAGTCAGGAGGACCTGAAGACCTGAGTTCAAATTTGGCTTCAAGAAACTTGACACTTAACTAGCTGTGTGACCTTGGGCAAGTCACTTAACCCCAATTGCCTTGCCTTCCCCCCTTCAAAAAAAAAAGAGTTAACTGGTGAACTGAGAGGTTAAGACCCTGTTTTGTCCAGGGTCAGAAGAAGGATTTGAACCACAATTTCCTGACCCTGAGAGAGGCTATTTTTACCATATGTTACTCTACCCAATTCCCAGCAGGAAATAAATGTTCAAGATCCATCTTTCTGACTGTTACTCTAATTGCGCTTCCCTTCTTAGTCATAGGTAAGGTTCCTGTCAAGACTTTAAAACCAGAGCTACAAAGAACCAGAGACTGAGTAGTGAGGTCATAGCATTTTAATTTTCATATTATCTGTAATCTTTAGCTAACCTGCTTTCATCCGCTGTTATCTCCTATGGCTACCAAACTCTTACCACATATTATTTTTCCAATCCTTATGATGTTTAACTATAGGCTTTCTAAGTGTCACATCCCTAAACCCCAATATTGTATTCCAATTGAGTCCAGTCTTTCACTGTGAGCTCTTAAATTCTTGTTCTTTTTAAACTCAACCATTGTAACAAATTAAAATGTTTGCTTGTTTATTGATTAGTAGGAGAAATGGAAAGATTAAACATGAAAAAGATCTTCCCACATGAAGTTTATAATTGGGTGTAATTTGATATTAGATATTTATGTAGCAGCATTATTCATTCCAATACTAACCAGTAGAACTAGGTACTTAAAGAGTTTTTTGCATCTTAGGATGTATTCTATCATATTATGGAGAAGCACTCTGGGAAGACAGTTTACCTCCTAGGTATTCATGTGAGATGTACATACATACACATACATACATAGTGTGTGCATGTGTGTGTGTGTGTGTGTGTGTGTGTGTGTGTGTCCCTTAGCAGGGAATATTCAACTACCATGATACAACACTTCCTATTATCAATAACAGGATCCCTCCGTATCTGTGAATCCATCTTACGAAGCCCCACATTCAGCTGTTCATAAAAAAGCCTCATTGCAGAGCACTCGTGGCTCAAATATTTGTTCTCCTTCTTTCTGTCTCTTTTCTTTTGCTGCCATATTCTTCCACACACAATCTTTTATTCTTTGATTCTCCTTCCCCTTCACAGAATGTTTTATTCTGAAGCATCCTTCTTGCACATTTTTTTTCTATTCTGTTTGAGAACTTTTATTCTTTGTTATTAATTAAATTAAACTTTTTTTAGACATCCTTCTGGGTAGCTATGCATGAAGTATTTCAGACTAGCCCTTAAGAACTACATTTCCCCAGGAAATTTAGGTGACTACATCTCTTCCAGAGGATATCATAGGCATAAATGTGGTCTGCTCCTAGGTGATATCATCTATCTCTTTTTTGGGAACTTTGGAACTGAGACATAGCTATGACTGTTAGGACTCAGTAGAATTCACTTATTATTCATTACAAGAAGCTAAATTATATGCAACTCATTATTTTAAGAAAACCACCTTGTTGCTTTACATTAAGGGATTCTAGTTTAACTTTACTTATGTCAGTTTCTGGATGGAAGCAATAGCACATTTTAATAGCTCAAGTGTTGAATAGTTCTCTAAGTCTTACACATTTAACTTTTATACATACAATTCTCTTTTGGATATAATAGCAAAAAGGTTTTCTAGCAATCATTATCCTTATGCATAACATTTATGTTTTTTTCCCTAAAAGTCAGTAATACAATCATAATCTTTATGGATTGGATTCCAAATTATGGAGAGAACTTACATTATGTAGAGTACTTTGAAACTTTAAATGGAAAGAATGATTCCTATTCATAGCTTTCAGTTTGCCAACTAGTTTCTTTATATCATATAATAAATACATATTTTCCCAACCTGCTTTCTATGCCCTCCAGAATTAAGTCTGAAGAGACTTTATTATTCATTCACATGTTCAAAGGTAGCTGTTCCTACCTTAATGGAGACAGAATTGTCAACTTTTCTAAAACAGTTACTTGTTTTCTGTGCCCTTAGGTTTGAAAGAAAATAGTCTCAAAATGGAAAGAGTAGGCTGACTTTCTGAATCCAAAATTGGTTTTATGCTTTATAAGTATAAGGTAGTCTATCTGTTTAAGGCTACATAAACTTCAATTAGATAAATATATCATAAGTATCAATATCTATGATTATCCCATTATGTTTTTTATAAACCCTTTGAGCTACCTAAATTTGTGAAGAACTATGGTCAATGAGAATAATTTTACAGTCTCATTAAAAATTTGGTCAGTTTAACATCTGCCATGAAAAGAAAGATGATAATGTGATTATTTTGATTATATAAATTATTTAAACAGGTAGTAATACGTTTCTTATTAATAGATAAGGCACATGCCAGAACTTTAGACTTTCTCTCAAACTGAATATATAAGATAAATTATTCACAGATATGAAGTCTGAAGTCTGAATACTCTATTTGTAATCTTGAATACTGGTTATAGTAACTATTGAATGCCAGTAATCCAGACTAAGATTTAAGGACAATACAGGGATGAAATTTCTTTCTTTCCTTTATAATTCATTCATATAAGACAAAAATGGAGAATAAAAATGCATCTTTTATATAATGTAGCTATTCTGCAATAATTAGATAATATACAGTCTAGAAACCTTCCACATAAGTGCTATAAAAAGATATCATTCTTTATTTATTGTAGGAATATAGGAAAGAATACCAGACATTTCGTATAGAACTGTGCTTAATGATCTGTTTTCAGGTAATTTCTTTGTGTAATCAGCAATTTTACTGCTTTAAAATGGTAGAGGTACCAGATTATTGTTTAAAGGGGAAATAGAGGAGAAAAACCACTTTGAATCAGTGAATTGACATTGTTAGTCACCTTAAAGCAGATTTGTTTAAAATCCCACTACAGGATTTCTGCCAATATTCAAGGACATACCTTCAACTTTATCAACAGTCATTCCCGTGGAGTAAATAAGTCATTCTGATTATTTAATGCTGATTAGAAATTAAGCACTGAACAAAGTTTCAACCCAGAAATTACTCTTAAGAAAGACGCCCTTTACAATCTTTTTGTTTAAAAAAAAAAAGAGTAGATCTCACAAACTTCCACTTGGATCATTTTAAGCAGTATCAGAACAAGTAGATGCTTCATAAAAGTAACATAGAAATATAAATTGAGAAACTGAAAATGCAAAGATATAAGATTCAAGGACCATGTAATATTTTACCCTATACTACCTTGGAAGTGTTCTCCTGGCCTAGAAGTCACATTCAGAAAGATTGGGACCATCCCTTAGTTTTGTAACAAGAGATTAAATATCACACCCATGTTGTGGGAGATGCCCTGCTGATTAAAATGACAGAGAAGAAGTGATGCCAACAACATATTTCCAACCAAGAAAATATTTCTAAAAACTGTCAACTCTCCCACAGTAAGAGCCTAACACCTCTTCCTGGATAGACCAAAAGTTTGCCATTTAATAGGGCTCATTATAAATATTAACAATCTTCCAATACCCTTCCAATGGTACTTTGTTCATATTTTGTTTTATTCTGAGAAAAATAGTTTTATTTTGTTTAAGTATTTGTCTTGAACTCAAATAGTTTTTAAATATACTTTATTATCTACCCTTAAAAAGATTGAGATTGTTCTTATTTTCGAGTTAATCTCTTGATAATTATGAATGAGAAATTAACTAAAGGAACCAGTAATAAATTGAGATTTTTTATTACTAAAATTAAATTTTCTATGAGATATTTTCCCTAAATTTTTTATGTGTCTTTCCTTATCATCCATAAACACTACTCATTCACACATCTAAGTTACAAAAGCTCTTTCTGTATTTTGTTGTTGCTGTTGAGCTGTTTCAGTCATTTCTGACTCTTCGTGACCCCAAATTGGGTTTTCTTGGCAAAGATACTAGAGTGGTTTGTCATTTCCTTCTCCAGGTCATTTTACAGATGAGGAATTGACATAAATAGGGTTAAGTCCCTTGCCAAGCATCACACAAACAGTAAAAGTCTAAGGCTGGATCTGAACTTATGAAAATGAGTCTTTCTCATTCCAAGGCAAGTATTCAATCCACTGTGCCAGCTAGCTGCCCCCTTTCTATATACAGTGTTTTTACAAAGCAAAGGAGATACTCATCTTTGGGGATTAATTTTAAAATTTGTACGTTAATATAATGGAATTGTCCTATAGTAAAAGAAATGATTAATTTGATGAATAGAGATGCTTGACAAGATTTATATGAATTGATTCAAAGTGAACTAAGCAGAAAGAAAGGGGAAAATAATATTCATGACTACAACAATGTAAGTGGAAAGAAAGCAACAGCAAAACAATTGAAATTTCATGCTACAAAAGTATAGAGAAGAAGCTAGACCTCAAATGAACCACAGAAGAACTTTGTTTTAATTTGTAGCAGAGGTCGGGAACTTAAGAATATGGAATATGTGGGGGGGTGGGGAATTAGATTTTTTTTCTCTCTGTGATGACTGAATTTAGCTCTCCTCTCTGTTTCTTCATTAATAATAATTAATGAGGTTGGTTTTTTTTTGGAAGACGGAAAAGGGAAATACTGGGCATGTAAAATAAAAATTCAATAAAATTAATTTACAAACCAAATGTGATAGTAATGTAACTTGATCTCTTTGTATTGGCAAAGCTAACAGGTACTTAGCACCTAGCTTGAAATTAATTAGATCAAGCCTCTGTTAAGAGACAAAAGGTATGAACCCCTGTTGCTGACTTAGCAGCAAGTTGCTGATGTGACAGGAAAGGGCAGAACAGGGAGGAGCTAATAGGTACATAAGGAGAAGCTCTAGCTGGAATTTCAGATCTTCTTGGAGCCAGGTTCTGGTGGCTGAAGAAGAGAGGCCCAGGTTGGAGAGAATGATCTTTATTTTGAGAACCTGGATGAAGTGATTTTGATTCTGGGAACCAGCTGAAACTTCTTCTGAGGCTGAGGGCAAGACAGAGCTGCTGAGAAGCTGATAAGGCATTGCTGAGTCTGGGGGCCAGCCAAACTGCTGAAGATTTCCAAGGACTAGCCAGAGCTGCAGAAGACTGAAGAAGCATGACTGTGGTGTTACTGTTTTGTCTGTTTATGGCTTTGTTAAGCCTTGACTTCCCAGGAACAGAGACTGTGAAGGATTTAAGGTGGACTGGACACTGTGAGATTCAGTATGGGATAGGAACTGTATGGAGAGCAGGACAAGGAGCTGGGCGGTGTCTGTCTTTTTTTTTTTTAATTTTATTACAGTTTGCATCATTCATTTCCACAACATTTTGAGTTACATATTTTCTCCCCATCTTTCCCCCGCCCACCACCCCAAAACAGCCATCCCAGTGTGTCCCCCCTCCCCCAGTCTATTCTCTCCTATGTCA
>CM053580.1:178616803-178660325 GCA_028627135.1 Pseudochirops cupreus | reverse complement strand
GCCCCTGGTGGGGGTGCTCTGGCTGCGCTCTCCTCCTCCCTCTCTCTCCCATGATCTTTCTTTTCCCCAAAGAAGGAATCAAGGGTTTGGGAGCTGTTCTTACTTTGCTTCTTATGCTTATTCTTACTCATGGTTCTTCAGACCGTGATTTTTTTTTTAAATCTCTGTGGGGCTCTGCTTCCAGAAGGGAAAGCTCTGTTCCAAATCGCTGGTGTCCTCCCGGCTGCCATAGCTCTCAGGAAGATGCTGGGAGTCCTCCTAAACACCTCTGGCAGACTGGATAATAAAGACTCCAAGATGGAAGCCCAAGACGGCGATCCGGATCCAGGCCACTCAATGCGAGAGCACTGGCCTGAAGACAATTGCTAAGTCCCCCTGCTGTCTGCAGGCCGCGGGAGGGAAGCTACAAAGCAGAGACGGGTGCAAAACCTCTGCCTTTTGCTTTTCTGCTCTGAAGGCTTTTGGCTGGACTGCTTATCTCCCCCTTTCACAAATCCCACTTGCAGCTGCTGCTAATCCACTCACCTGAGAGGCTCCTCCACTCCTCCCGTCCAGTCGCCCCCGGGGCACAGCCATGGCTTCAGGGCAGGCTGGTGTCGGTTTGCAGTGCTGATATGGTTCCTCATAGCTGAGCTGACGTTAGTGGGAAGTATCTTTGTGTGCGTTTTGGAGTTCTAGGATTGGTTTAGAGTCCTGTTTTATGGGTATTTTGGGGTGGGTATGCGAGAGCTGCAATATGTTGCTGCTGCTACGCTGCCATCTTGGCTCTGCCCCCCAAGGTGTCTGTCTTTGAACCCAGGTGACAGTTTGGTGAATTCAGGTAGGAGCTGGGACCATGGAAGGGGTCCAGGGAATCTGAAACCTATCTCAGGTCAAAATGAAGAGATGTCCCTGTGGATACTGAGTAGTGACTGATCGAAGTTATAACTTACTTATGACCTTGAAATTGTAACTTATTTGTGATGGAGGGGTAGATGACCTGTGTATTGTACACTACCCCTTAAGAGAGTGCTGAGTGGAGATGGATATTGTAACTTATTGTGCCCCATGAGTGGAGAATTTTGACTTTTGTATTTTGTGAGCCTTGAGGAGGTAAACCTCCTTAAGGAAGATTGAATGATTGAGTTACTAAGTGATTGATTGACTAAATGATTGTACTTTGTTCAAAACTATGTGACCACTGTGGTGAAAACTATATGTCCATTTTAGTGATAAGTTGTTGTTAATGCTGTATCTTGATTTTCTGTGAATGTTTTGCCCTGATTTGTTATTGAAGAAATAGAGTATTCACTGTACTATGCAATCAGAACCTTGAAAGCTGTTCACAGCAGCCATCCTCTGGAAGGCTGCTCGCATGTGGCTTTACACCAAAAAACAAACAAACAAACAAACAAACTTTCAAAGTTGTGAATATAACTAAGGTCTTCTGTTATTTTAATTTTACTGGAGTAGTTTTTTTTAAAGCAAAATTTAAGCAAAAGCCTGGTGAGAACAGTCTTCTCTGAGAGAAAACAAAATCTTTCTTAAAATTTTTGAATAGAATATAGCAGAACTTGGACTACATTTGTTAAAAAGTGTCAAAGTACACAAGGGCCCCATCCAAGACAGAATCATAATATAAAAATATTGATGAGTTTTAATTCTTTGCTAAATATTCTCTACATCAACAAATACATTGCACTCTTCTGACTTAAGCATCAAACAGGAACCAGAGAAAAAGTCAAGAAAATGATTTGACTACTAAATGCTAATGAATAATGTCTCTAACATTTAGGGAGTTGGGATCATGGCACATATAGTGAGATATGATTCAAATAAATGAAATTTATGAGAAGCTATAATGTCTTAAATTAGGAGAAAGGCACATTTCATGAACATTGCAACCATCCATTCAGTCATCAAGCTTCAGAATTGTAGATTCATCCCTTCCCACTTCCCTCACACATTCCCCATGTCCAATCAAATTGCTAATTTGACTTACACAACATCTCTCACAGCCCTCTCTTTTCCACACACTTACAGCCACTCTACTATTTCAAGCACTCATTAACCCTTTCCTGAATTACTACAGTAACCAGCGGATTAGTTTTCCTTGTCTCTACTATCTCACCTTTGCAGCACATCCTTTTTAAATGCCTTTCCAAGGTACAAGCTTGGCTATGTCACTTCTGTGACTCAAATCCTTCATGGATTCTCTCTTGTCTCTTGGAAAAAAATACGAAGTCCTCGTCTTGGCATTTAAGACCTTCTACAATCTGGATAGAGTCTACCTTTCTAATTTAAATTCATTTTATATATTGAGTGCCAGCCAATCTGGACTATCTATTTTTCCAAACTCGACAGTTATCTCCAACCTGCCATATTTGCACAAGTAGTTCTCCATACTCCTTTTTTTCTACATTTATGCTCCTTTTTCTCCAACTGTCTGATTTCTTATTATTCAAATCTCAGATCAGTTTGTACATTGCTTTCCCTGATTCTAAACAATTAGCAATTTCATCTTCCTTAAATATTTCAGAACACTTTGGTTTATCTCTCTTTTGTCCCTTTACACTCATTGACTTGTATTATACTTTTCTGTGTTTATGTTGAATCTCTCAGGAGAATGTAAGCACCTTGATGGCAATGAATATTTCTTTTTTGTCTTTGTCTCTTAGGTGTCTGGCATAGTGCCTTGCACATAACAGCTGTTTAATAAATTTTTCAATTGAATTAGAGATGCTGAAATGCAAAATAAATGAAACTAATAAATGTTGGTGTTAGTCATAAAAATTGCTGCCTTATTAAAAATATTTTTTATCAATTGTACAATCTAGAAATAGAAAAGACTTTAAAGATTTAATCAATTACCTTCCTTTTCGATTAGGACACTGAAAGTCAGAATTTGTAACTTTCCAAGCCTCACATAGAATGTTATTGTGGTACAGACAGGGTATTTCTGCTTTTAAACTTGTGGTCTTTATTAATATTTTAGAAATGAGGAGAAAAAGAAATGGCAAATAACCCAAAGCCAAAACAGTCCCTAGTCTCAAGCAGGTAAAGATCTAATGTGATCAACGAGTTATTCACACTCATAAAGTTAAATTTTGACAGAGCCAGACCTAGACTTAAACTGTTTCTCAGTCAACCACTGTTTCCACTATGCTATTGTGATCACCTTATTTCAGGGACAGCAAAGCTTCGTTTGAGAGATTTTTATATTTTCCATACCTTATCATTCTCACCAAAACAGAATACATTTCAGAAAACCCATCTCTCTCTCTCTCTGTGTTGTAAAAACTGTCACATGTTATTCCTCAAATTTCAGAGACTTTTCTCTAAGATCACAATGTTCTTAAGATCACAAAAAAAAAGGCATATGGCCTTCAAACTTTTTTTTGAGACTCAAATTGATTTCTATCCATCTGCCTCAATTAGAAACAAACTTTTCCCCCAATTCTTCATCTGCTTGTACTTCTGTTTCTTTAGTACTTAAAAAAAAGAAACCTAAAAAAAGTAAAAATTTTTATATACATAGGAAAGTGGGTCAGTTAAATAGTCCATATCTCAGACTCATATTAATAATTTGATTTCTGGATGAAAAAATAAAAAGATATGAATCTCATAGGAGAGGAACTTAGAGAACTGTTCTCAGAGTCAGGAATACCTGGATTCAAGTGCTGCTTTACTCTGATATGTGTGTGTGTTCAGGTTTGGAGGCAGGTAGTCAGAAAGTAAAGGCATGATATCTGGAAATCACTTTCTAGGGCAGTTTTTTCAATTGGGGAGAAGGGTAGAATAGCAAGGCAGAAGCATAGATGCCTGATTAGACCCTAGTCTCCAGGTATTTTATGGAAATCTTCATTTGCTTCTAAGCAATCTCATGCAGGGCTATCTGTCGAGTACATCAAGGCAAGGGAGAGGGCCTAGGTGGAGGATGATTGTCCACCTTACCTGCTTCCCTGTAGAGGGCCATGTGGGACCTGCGAGCATAGACGTTGCAAAAGAGAAAAGCAGAAACAGAGGCAGGTGATGGCTAAAATACAAGAGGATACAATAACAAAAAATATAAAATAATAGATGCCATTTATATATTGATTTAAAACATTAAGGTTTACACATATTTTCTCCTTTGATCCTTACCTTACTATAACCCTATGTATGAGGTAAGGGCTGTTACCCTGATTTTACAGAACAGGAAACAGATTATCCCCATTTCATGGCAGAGGCTAATAGAGGTTAAATGATTTCTCCAATGTTATGCAGCTAACAAATATCTGAGTCAGGCTTCAAGCTCAGTTCAGATAGTTGTGCTATATTTTCCTTAGCTCTAATAATTTCATCACATAGCCCATTGGTCTACCTATTCATCTTCCGAGGTCCACATAACTCACTTTGGAAACCCCCACTCTCTTTTGGTCAGCAGTTTTCATTTTTGAATTCTCAATGATCTTTGGCATGACAGATCAAGATTATAAAAATATAAATATTTTTATAATAATTACTTGCTCCATAAAACTTCAGTGCTGCCTGACTCCTTACAAAATGAAGTCCAAGTTCATTTGCTAATGATATTCATGGTTCTCCATAGTCTAGACAACCTGAAAACATTTCTTCTACTTTTAAAATTCTCTATAACACATTGCCTTTCCAGACAGTTGTTTCGCCAAATAAAGTATAAGTTCCTTGAGGTCAGGGGTTATCTGTTATAGTGTTCTTTTTCCTCAAATATCCTTCATAGTCCACTGGAGAATACTGATGAGATCATCGTGATTTCCATTCATCTAGTACTTTCAGGTCTGCAAAGAATTTTATATCCACTATTTCTTTTGATTCTTGTAACAACCCTGTGATAGAGTTGTATATTGTTACCCTTATTTTACAGATAAAGAAACAAAGGCTCCCAAAGGTGGAATTACTTATCCAGTGTCACAAAACTAGCAAGTGAGGCTGGATGTTGAAATACGTCTTCCTAATTCCATACCATAGACTGAATCTACTCTTCCCTGGACGTGGTGAATGTGTAATAAATGTGTTGAATAAATTAACGTATTTGATTATAATCTTCAAGGCATGGGATTTAGTCAACTGCAAATAGAATTTCAGATAATGTAGTCATTAAAATGGTACACATTAAATTGCAGATTAGAAGTTTAATTTCACTTTCCATCTATCTATGTTTTCTAGTTGACATATAAACAGATTTTTATTTAGGCAAGTCCAACTTATAAAAATAACTGTGAAGAGTCTGATTTCAAGCACTATTTTAACAGAAAATATTTTTTCTAATCATCCTATGCAATTTAATACACTATGGCATTTACAGAATACTTGCTGTCATTGTAATCCCATATAATGTATACTGAAGAGGGCTTTAGGTTACATGAACTGACATCATGAAGACATTTTTAAGAAGAAATTGGTTGCAGCAATAGAAAGATACTATTGTCTTTCCATATTGAGTCCACCATATGTTTAAAATTTGAGTTTTATAGTCATAAAATCAATATGAAAAACCATTTCTGAATTGATATTTCAAAGAAATTGCTTTTGCATAATAGTGCATATTGACCATCTGGTTTCTATTTCTATTTTTTTGGCTCCTACTTTATTATTTTAGCCAAATTTTCAACCACATATCATAATGTGTCTCTTTAAAGAACTCTTAACCTGCTAACTGAATTTGTATCAGAACATACCTCATCTTACTACACAGAGGCTTAGAAAACATATATAGCAAAGTCCCCATCCCAATGGGAAAGTCATCTTCTCTCTATCCCGAGAAAAGAATCTCAGGATCATCTTTGGTTTACCAACAGTCTTGACTTTGTAAATAGATGGCATTGCCAAACCTGGTGCTTCCTTACTGTTATTACATTATATTTTTTTTTTCTGAAAATAAACCTAATTAAAAGAAATGTATTTTTTCCCCTCATTTCAAATGGTCCTTGTAGTCAGGGTTGAAGATTATGGATGTTCATGTTGATGGTGGAATCTGGAGTGACTGATTCCTCAAAAATCAGTAGGAAAATTTAGCAAGCAGAAAAACTTGAGTTTTTGATCCCTAATGCTTTATGAATGTATTCATTGTTAAAGGGAACAAATAAATATTTTGGTTAAAACTAATTCTACCATATATCAATCAATGTGGTTGATCAAGAAGAAGAATGACATTTCCAAACACTGATGAAATTCTTTCCAACAGCCTTACCTCCACTAGCACTTGGATTTTTTTTTAATTACATGCAGCCTAGTTTTCTTGTGAATATGAAAAAAATAAATTAAAATTACCAATGTTGCTTCTGATCTATGGAATTCAATCTTCCTTTTACTATTTTTCAATTTTCCATGTTAAAATGGTGAAGGTTAATTGCTGTTATCCTTTTATGTTACTTGTTACACAATCACTCTGATTGAAACACCATGTGACGCTTTAGAACTTAGCAGTATCTGACTAAAAAGTGAGTCATATGATGAGTTTATCCTGAGCACAGAAGTTTACCAATATGTAAATTGTGCAAAGTGCAAGCATTTTCTCTGCTTTGAATATCTTTCTGTAGTGGAGTCATAAACAATTTTTATCATAAATATTTTGCCAGACTGAATATACCTATCCATGACTAACAAAATAATACTTCTACAAAAGGACTTATTATAAGTCAGAAATCATTTGTTAAGTGCCTGCCATATGCCAAGAACTATGAAAGACATTGAAAACAAAAATACAGTAAATTTAATACTCCCTACATGCAAAGACTATACATTCTAAAGAGAGAGGGAGAAGTAAAAAAGCAGTCAAAAACAAGATAGTTTTAGGAGTAGAAGGTGGTCTAGTTCTTTTGAGGGACTAAAGGGATTATTTGACAATTTATGCAATTAATATTTTAAGATAATTTAATAAGTGCAGCATGATAGTGGATGGATTCAGCCTTAGTTCGATTCAAAAGTCAGGAATCCCTGGGTTCCAGTTCTCCACAGTTATGTGATTCTGAGAAAGTCTCAACTTCTCAGTTCCTCAAGAAACTCACTGAAAACTATTAATTTGCAAAATAATTATAAAACTGTTTTTTTGGAAGGTAGTAACTTAGTGCAAAATGACCATTTAAGGAAGGTGACCAGGGGATTTACCTTGTCATTTCTTATTCGGCTATTTTCCAGGACTTCCTGATCTTCAGAAATTCATCATACTGCAAAATGGAATCAGTTTTGAAACTCTCACATCCTCAGATGTTTTGTCCCTTGGCTATAGGATGTCTTCATGCCCTGCCTCCAAAAACCATTCCTTTCTGGTTTCTTTTTACCTGTGGTTTTCTCTCACTAGATTGTGAATGCCTTGAGGGCAAAGGATTGTCTTATTCTTTTCCTTGTATAGCCAATGCTTTAATTAGACTTTGATTTGAGTGAAGGAGGTTGTACAAGGTCACCAGTCTAACTTTTTCCTCCAGAGCCATCTGGGTCCAGTGGCCAGATATTTGTCTGGATGCCTGGCCCAGGATGAAATGGGCCTTTTATGCTAAGGTCTTTCTAGGGTCTCTCTTTGAGTGAGTTAATGCCCATTTAATTAATAGGCCTCCTTAAGTAGTTACTCAAGGGATGGCCCTTTTAATCAAAAAAGAAAAAAAAATCAAACTGGGAGAGTTCCCATAGGGTTCCTGGCCACTTTTTTTTTTTTAGTAACTCAATCTTCTTTGTGGTTATTTAAAACCCACTTCTTAGTCCCCTGTAATGAAAAGAAATAAATCAAGTTATTGTAAAAGAATATTGTGAATGATGTGTGATTTGAGCACCTAGTATCATGTCTTGTACATGGGAGGTATGTAATGAATTGAATTTAGTCTAATTCACGAATGTGGCTACTAATCCTCGAATGTAGATTATAATTTCATACTGTATAATTTGAATCCACGTTTCCCAATAAATCTGTCATAAAGGACTAACCCACCATGTTGATGGCCCTTTTCTTACTATTTAACCTGAATTACCAATTTCAATTTAATTTGAGTTACTAATATAATTCAGGCTATGGTGTTGTTGTAGCGGTGGTGGTGGTGGTTTTTGCTATCCAGTATGAAGCTTGCTTGCTTGTTGGTTGGTTGTTCCCTCTAGGGAAAATATAAATTCCTCAACCTGGCATTGAAAGTCCTCTACAATCTGGCTCCAACCTGCCTGTCAAGACATTTTATGCCTCTCAAATAGGTGATGCTCCAGTTTAACTAGCATATTGAATGCTCTTCAGATGCAACAATCCATCTCCTATCTATGATCTCTCCCAAGGATTTTATCCATTCTTGAAATTAATTACCATCTCCCTTCTATTCTTAAAATTTTAGATTCCTTCAATGTTGAGCTTACTTATCTGAGACAACTCTTGATTCCTCTCCATGGTTACTGTTCTCTCTCCCCCTCATTTTAATATAAACTTGAATTTATTTATTTGGTACGTTATCAACCACTGTGTTTCCCTAGAAACTAATCTTCTTAAGGAAATGGATTGTTTATTTTTCTCTCTATAGTACTAATATTCATTCTTAGGTAGTTACTGAAAGTATAGAATTTAGTATCTTGGTCAGGATCACACAAATAGTAGCTTTCAGAGGAAAGTTTGAAACTGTCTTCCCAAACTCTAACTACCATACTCTGATATCATGGCACATATCTTCTTATTGGCTTATAGAAATCAGGCACTTAAAAAAATATTTCTTTGAATCATATGTATTATAGATGTCTCTGATCCTGCTTCTCCCACAATGTGATTATTGTTGACATTATTTAATTCAATCTTTCTGGGATACACAGTAGTAAGTTCATCATTCTGCTTGTAAAGAAATTCTTACACCCATCTGACATTTTTTCTGATTTTATTTATGCCCATTTTCTCTTATTTTGTCTTCTACATAATAGAATAACAAGTAATAAATAGCTTCTTCATAAAATTTCTTCGTGTTTTGAAGATACACACTTCTGACTCTTTTCTAAGTTCAAAATATATTTTTAAAGTGAAATGACTAATATTAGATGTCATAGTCTAAAAAATTCTAACAAATTCAAGTTATAGAGGAAGACACATGCTCTATATATGCATGTCTTTTTCTCTTCTCTTTATATTCCATTGTTAGATTGATTTTTTTCCCTCTGCAAACAGCCCAATATGAAAGCCCCATATTAAATTGTGGTTTCTTCTAGCTCTAGAACTATGCATTTATGACACTGATATCTTGCAGTAACCTCAAATTCTTGAGATGCACAATCAAATTGGATCACATAAATTTATGCCTGTAGTTTTGATTCCACATATTGTAACCACTTAGAAACTAGATCTAGGAAATAAAACAGATTCAAAAATAAGTCAGTAGCAAAATTCAAGTTTGGCTTGATATTGATGTGTTCACAGAATTTTATTTTCTTATTTTGATTAATTAGTGGTGTGCCATTTTCCTTAATCATTAAAATAATTCAAATTACCTGAGTGACTATTTAATTCTGATTTTTAAGCTAAGTATCAGAATTTGTATTTGGATAAGGCTACCTTGGGTGAGAATACCCATATTAATCAAATTGTATAGTTAGAAAACTGATTTCATCATTCATACCATATTGAAGAAAAATGTGAATGATGTTAAGTATGTTATTATTCTGTTAAATATTTGAGATAACTAATTTTAATTCTACCTTTGATTCTCCATTTAATGTATGTTTTCATCCCATTTCGATACAATTTTTGTGATAATCATTATTATTAGAGTAAAAATAGTTGTATATATGTGGATTAAATTAAAACCATAGCAAAGAGAATTAACTCTTTGTTAGTGAAGGCATACTAGAGCCAGACATGTAAAAGATTAATAGCAACCACATCAAAGATGTGTATATTATTTTTCTTTAATGCTGTTGCAAATGGCAAAGTGTATGTGGGTGTAATTGTATGTGGCTGGACATTATCTAATACATAATAATGATGGGAGTTTGTTCCTTTCATTTCCATTACTGTGATTCAGTATTTGTCTTAGCAGCCAAGAGGGTAAGACATGTAATTCATCAAATTAGAACAACAATAATAACTCACACTTATATTGTGCTTTATAGTTGCCATATATATTACATTTAAGTAATTTGATCCTCACAACTACCTTGAGGTATAGAGAGGGTATAGATACAAGAAGGTAAGTAATTTAGCCCAAATCCCACAACCCCCCCAGTGGTAGATGAATAGAATCCATCTATCTCTCTTTTACTATGCCAAATGTTCTTATTCATGAATGATGACTGTTCAAACTGCAATTTTAGAAATCAACCTAGTTTCACTAAAATACTCTGTAAGAGTGGGAATCACTGAAAAATGTTCCACATAACTAAGTTCACAGTCAGAAAATTTCCTTTAGAATACTGATGGGGTCAATTTGGGGATCTTCATTTTAGCAGCCCCTGGAAGTTTGCTTTGTGGTTAAAAAAAAAGGAAAAAAACAACCATTTGGGGAAAAAATATCAATAGGTTTTGGGTTCTTGGTTTTGTCCATATTTGATTTTAGATTTGTTTTTTAATCAGATTTCAACATTTGCTGAAAAACCTTTTTAAAGATTAGTTTGTTTTTATTTCCATG
Source organism: Pseudochirops cupreus (assembly GCA_028627135.1). NCBI lineage: Eukaryota > Metazoa > Chordata > Mammalia > Diprotodontia > Pseudocheiridae > Pseudochirops > Pseudochirops cupreus. The sequence continues at coordinate 178,649,748 of CM053580.1, read as the reverse complement.
TCAATCTCCTTTTTTCCCTTTATGATGGAAAACAAACCTTGATACATATAAATATCTTGCTTAGCTTTTAATTTCTTTTTTTAAAAAATGTATTTATTTAATTTTAGTTTTCAACATTCATTTCCACAAGATTTTGAGTTACCTTTTAACTTTTTTAATCATTCATAGTCAGCTGCAGACCTCTAATACCTAGCCTCCATTATTGTACTAAAATTGTATACAGATGCCAGGTACCACTGATTGCTTCACTTAAAAACATATATACTCATGTATATGTGTATGTGTGTGTATGTGTTTATTTTGAAGAGTTTTCCTAGTCTCATTAACTCATCATCACAAAATTCAGTGTGGCTTTTCCTCTAATTAAATTATGTAGATTTTATATGAAGAAAAGACAGCATAACAGTAGCCTGGGTTTTATAATTTTAAAAGCTATTTTTCTTTTGGAAATTTTAGCTATAGAGCAGCCATATTCTTTGACAAATAGTACTTATTATAAAGAACCTCAGGGTTGTTATTTGTGAGGTATAGCATTATAGAAATGATGGCTATTATTGTTATTACTGAATAATTTACAGCTACCTTGTCAAACATAGACCCATGGACTAACATTTCTATCACCTAGTCAAAGCAGATCATTGCTTTCAGAATCAAAAACCAAGAGCTATATTGTACATATGACTAAAGAGAGTTAATATGAAGTATTTGTGTATTTAGAATTATGCTGCTTATACTCAATTTTCTCTGATCTTTGAATAAACAGCCAAATAATTAAATGAATGAATGAACAAGTAGGTGAGCGAGATAATAAATAATTAAATGACTGTTCTCTTGACCCAGGTACTATTCCATTTTCTTCTGTTCATGATCAAACTTCTCAAAAGGATATTTTAAATTATTTCTACTTCCTCATCCCCCAGTGACTCTATAATCCTTTGTGATCTGCCTTCTGCCCCTACAACTCTAGTAAAATACTTTCTCACACTTGACAATGATCTATTTTTTTTTACCAGAACTTTTCTCAGTCCAAATTCTTCTTGACTTCTCTGAAGCATCCATCATATATTTATCCATCAACTATTTACTGAGTGATTACAACATGTAAAACACTAAGTGTGGTGTTTTGAGGGATTCAGTACTTGGATCACAGACTCATAAGCTGCTTAGGATAGTAGAGCTCATCTGCCATAACTCATTAATTTTACAGTTGAGGAAACTGAGTACCAGAGAATTAAAGTTACTTGCACGAGACAAAGGTAGAAATTATCAGAGCTGGGAATTAGGTTTCTGACTCCAAATCAAGTGGTCTTTCTACACTACCATATTGATTCAGTAAATGGACAATTAATTCTCAAGGAGCTTGCAAACCAAAAGTAGTCTAGTCATCCTCCTAGACTCTTCCGATTTATAGAGGCAATATGGTTAAGTAGAAAGAGCCCTGAATCATGTGGCAAGGAATTTATTTCAAATCCAACCTCTGATATGTATTACCCATGTGACCATATGTAAAGCTAAGCACAAGCAGCTCTCCAGAGGACTGCTGCTGTGAATAGCCCTAAGGTTCTGATCACATAGTATAGTGAACTCTCTATTTATTAAGCAATAAACTAAAGCAAAACATTCACAGAAACCAAAGTAGAGCATTCACAGTGATATAACATAATAATTTATCACTAAAGTGATCACATAGTTTTAAACAAAAGATAACATTCAGTAAGTCTTTAACTCAATCATCCTTAAGGAGCAATCCTCCTTAAATGACACAAAGTACAAAGGACAAAATTTGCCCACCCCTAGGTCATATTGTCAATAATCTCTCAGTCAAAAAGTCTTTTTTCTTCTTGATTGGAGATTAGTTTCCAATCATGCTTGACTTAATCATCCTTAAGCCTACAAGGTACAGAGTACAAAGTTCTCCCACCCCCAAATCATAGTAAATCATTATCTTGTCAATCAGCACTAAGTACCAAAGGAGGGGTCTTTTCATTTTGGCTCAAGGCTGGCTCCTGAATTCCATGGTTCTTCTTCCATGGGTCCAGCTCCCTGGATCTACCTGTCACCTTGATTCACAAGCAGGTAGCTCTCAGCTCCTCATCCAGTTCTCATTCCATATTGAAGCTCACAGTATCCAGTACATCTCAAGTCCTTCACAGTTTCTGTTTCTGGGAAGACAAAGCTTAACATTCATACACATTGCTGGCACCATCATCAATTTACTTTCTGCCTGTGAAATCAATATAGACCCACAAACAAGGTCTGGGAAATAAACGCAAATCATCATTGTAGGCCCAGGACCTCTGAAAACATCAGTAAAACCGTCCTCCAGGGACTTCTTTAAACAGACAACAAGAAAATCCTTTTTCAGTGTTTCTGAACCAGCAGAGCTCCCAGGGCTTCTGTAACAACAGCAACATTCTCTATCAGCAGACAGATCTGACAAAGTAACATCAACACAGACAAAGTTCTGGCACCACAGCCATGCTTCCTACCAGTTCTACTCTATCCCAACCTGTTCTTCAGCATTTATATGGTCATTAGCCCCTCCCAGTTCTGCCTCTTCCTGTTACATCAGCAAGTTCCTCCCACCTTCACATCATAAGGGGCTCAAACAAGGTGGTAACTACTTAAGTAGCTGAAACAAGGCACTGAGTACTTCTTTGCTTGCCATTACACCATAAGCAAGTTTTTTTGGCTCTATAGTTTTCAGTGTCTCATGTTAAACTAGATGATTTCCAAAAGTCCGTTCTATTTACAAGTCTATAATTTTCCCCCCATCTAACATTGAGGGATTTGTCATCATCTTATGCATCATAGTCAAGTCCAACAAATTATTTCCTCATAACATTCCATTCCCACAGCCTACACCATACCACCTAAGTACTATTCTAGCATCTAAAATGCTTCTTCTTAAAAGAGCCCTACACAAAGTTCAAGGCTAAGCATAAGGATTATACCTCTGATTTCATTGGTAAGAAGAAATTCCCTCTACAAATGCACAACACATATCTTACAATTTATAGTCTTATGAAGCTTCTAAGTTAAGTATCTTGCCCAGGATCATGCAGCCAGTAACTAACAAAGATAAGACTTGGACCTGTGTTTTCCTGGCTTCAAAGATGATTCTCTATGCACTGTATCATTCTGCTTATCATACCATTAAAAATTATCTTCCTCAAATAATACTTCACAAAGGTCTTGCTCTAATCGAAAGAAAAGTGGATGATTTCGAGTCAAAGAAGCTGAGTCAAATCTCTCTTTCTCTCTCCCTCTCTCCCTCTCTCTCTCTTTCTCTCTCTCTCTCTCTCTCTCTCTCTCTCTCTCTCTCTCTCTCTCTCTCTCAGTACTGAAGGGTTGTGGTGTTTTCCCTGGAGCTCTGTAGGAAAACAAAACAGAACAACAACTCTTTGCTTTCTTCGAGTCAGATAAACAAAAGAATAGAGTTCTATTACACCTGGGGATTTTCTTTTGGTTCTTTGAAACAGACATTTTTAGATTTCTTTGTCAAATTACTATTCTCATCTGCAAAGTAGAGAAAATAATGGCACATACCACCTCCACCCCCAGTGTTATTTGAGGATGAAATTAAATAATACTTGTAAAGTACTTTACAAACCTTAAAGTGCAACATGAATGCTAGTTATTATTATTACTGTTATTACAATGTTAGTCTATAATTCTGCTGTTTTTTCAATGATAATAGTAAGTCTGAAAATATTAAAAAGTGGGAACATGTTATTTAAACATACTTGGGCAAAATAAGTTTGCTCATTGCACTTGTTGATATTTGTGAGATGTAAAAAATCTTCATTTTAATTTATATGAAATTCAAAATTAATAAATGTTATAAAAGTAGAATACACTTTCCAGTGGTCTAAATTTCTGCCATCAAAATCCACAGTGTTAATCACTCTGATAAAAATGTTATGAGGTTCTGAAGGTCATTATCATATTGAATCATTGGTACAATTTCTGCAGTCACAAAGCAAATGAGGTATTTAAAATATGTTGTAACAGCAGGTTAGTGATCTTTTATGTAAACAAGCCGGGACAGCTTTGTCTGTTCTGTGTCTGTGGCAATTGACAGTTTGATAACTGATATTTTTATTAATGATAACTTACCATGAGAGAAGTTTGCCTTTGGAGTAGAGAAAAATCAATATGTGTAACATTAGCATCCATAAAAATAAGGACGAGTTTTTATGAGATCTTTCTTATTGGAGGGCATTAAAAAAGCTTATCTTTTCATTTGACCTTGTTTTTGTTTTTTTTTTAACTTTGTTACCTGTAGAAATATACATTTTGATAAGAATACTTATGGGGTTGGTCATTTGATTTTTGTTTTACTTGTACAGAATACTTTTTGATATGGTTGCTTATGCCAAGACAAGATGAGACACTATGACATTTCACAGTTTTAATCAATATGTATTAATTAACTAAAGCTTTATTTTTCTGAAAGTTATATTGATGAGAGCTGAGTATATTGTCGGAATTATTCACATAAAAAGACATGGTGGTTAGACTAAATTGTCTCTTTAGTCTGTCTCTGTTGATCAAATTCACAAGATAACTGCTTTTCAGAGATTTTTTTTTCTTTTTGGCAGGGACCATCTGTGGTTTCATCATTGTGAGGAACTCCAGATATGAAAATGACATGTAGTGATGTAAATTTGTAAACTTATCTCTAATTTCTAGTCTTAGGGAGTTAACTGGGGTACTTAGAAAGTAAGAGAATTTCTGAGGATTACTCCAAACCTAGTCTTCTATTCACTCCACTACTCAATCTACTCCAAAGAGTCTAGTTTTCATTATCAGTCTTTAAAATGGTATGTTCCTCTGTCTGACACCAAGTATGGCTTCAACCTTTATTTCAGAAAGTTGTGAAATGTTAATGCATCTCTGCAAAGAGAAAAGAACTTTTTGAACTCTTTTTAAGTGACAAAAAAGGCTTTGCAATTATTTTCTACCATTTGCCACACTAGACATAGATGACTAGATACAAGAATAGTTCTTTGACCTCAGGTGACACAGGGTAATCCTGTAAATCCTTCTGTCCTTTCCAAGAATCCTTCAAGTATCCACAAGAGGAGCTGAACATTTTTAACATGATATATCAAATGACTGTTTGACTGCAATATCTGCCTAAACATTTGTAACAGGACTACTGAGAATGGCTGAGTAACTGCAGATTCAATGTGTCATAGCTAAGGTTTCTGAAAGCTTTCTCTCATTATGCAAAAAGTCATGAATAATCAGGTCAAGGCAGGATGCAAAGAAAATTGTCAGACTGTGAAGCTAAGGAAAGGCCTGTTAGGCACAAGTTGTACACCTGTTTGCTCATTCCTCAGTTTGAGTTGTTTGTCATTCTGTTTCTAAAATCACATTACACTGATAAGTGCTATGGAAGAGAAGGAGAGGGAATTTTTAATGCACTGACATCATTCTGTTAACATTAGTTTTTCAGAAAGCTGACTTCCCTATAACTTCTGTAAATGACTTTTACAAATTTTACCTTCAAATAAGTGTTGGAATCACAGGATCAAAGAATTTGAGAATTAAAAAGAACCTCAGTGACCATTTAGTGCAAACCATAGCTTAAAATTATCCCTATTATACCTTGCCTGGCTATTGGTCATACAGTCATTAGATGAAAACCTCCAAGGAGGGAGAACACACTGTCTTCTAAAATAGCCCTTTCCAATTTTTAGAAATACCATATCATCCACAATCATAAGGCTAAATGGCCTGTTATTTTTTTTTTATTTTAAACTACTTCTACACATAATTACTGGTTCTCTTGTCTAAAGTCAAATGGAACAAACCTAATTCTTCTTCCACATGATAGTCCTTCCTCTCCTGTTTCCACTTTTAGTCTTCTTTGTTCACCAGTTTATTCAACCAATCAGGTGTCATCATCTAGAATAAAAGGAGTGCATTGTAACCTAACTGACCAATTGTATCTAACATATACCTAACATGAACAAATGAATCTCAGGCCTGACTGATAATAGGAATTCCCTTTAATTATATAGACTGCAAACCATTCATGCCTACCCAATCTATGCAATTCTTCTCTCTGTAGAACTAAAATTTGCTACCAGAGATCTACTCAACTTGCTAAGGCTTTCTTTTCTTTCTTTTATCATTTTGCTTCCATGAGAGGGCTGTGACCTCCACCTGTCATGCTTTATCCACTCTACATAGTCAGCATATCATCCTCTCCTATAATTACAATTCTTCAATGACATTTCATAACTCAGTTCTTCATTTTTTATATGTTAAAATCTGATCACACCTACTGTGTACTTTTCTTTGTCTTTTCTGTGATAGTAATTTAACATTCTACTGAAGGTGATGTGTTCCAAGTCTCACTGACAGATAAAAATATCAGTAGGACTTTAGCATTGGGACTTTGCTGGGACTTTACTTTCATGGAATGCTTAACATCCAGAAACATGCTTTCAATTTCCTAAAATTAAACCTCTGCCCCAAATATTCAACTCTGCGACCAACTTGCTATGCATTTCTTGTATGTCCTAGATATTCATACTGCTGAGCAAGTACTTATAGGGTGTCCATCCAAATCTATGTTTAATTCTGGGCAATAGACATTATTCATAAAATTTCTCTTTCCTATGTGGATGGAAAGGCCACATTTCTTTTAATGAATACAGATCTCTTTCAAGGGACCCTGCAAAAGTCTAGGGCTTGATGTAATCACCAAAATGTCACCAGCTAAAGTCAATCCAGAATAACTTACTATCCATTGGAAATTTCTTTGTAGCCTAAACTCTGTAGAAGATATCTTCCAGTACAGTGTGTATGAATTTTTTGGACAATACACATATCTATTTTTTAATATTTTCCAAATCTGATCTTCATTATTAAAAGACTGTTGAATAGGTTTATTTCTGCTGCATAAAAGATAAGAATATTTTGGTTAATATTGTATGATTTGATATATGAATAGGAAATATTTTATTGCAAAAGAACTTGTAATGTAGTCTTGTTCTACTGAATCAAATATTTTTTAATCAAAAAGCAACAAGAATAATAGAATATTCTGTTCTCTACACCTTTCAGTTAATTGTGAAATATAAAAAATATAGAACATATTAGAATATTGTATCTTAAAGTCAGCCTGTACCACATCAATACCTTCATCAAAATAACCTTAATTCATGTATAAGTAACTTCCATAGTTATTTCCATATAGTCTTAGTATATAGAGTAAGCATATAAGTTGCTCATTATTGATATTCTCTTGGTCATCTTTATTTACTACTAATATTATTTGAAATGTTTCCAAATCTTTATTTTTGTTTCTTGTGTTTGGATAGCTTATGTATTGGTCACTCAATGATATCGCTATTGTATGATCTCTAGCAAAGATCTCCTCTATAAACAGTTGGTTCAGTCCAGCTATATTCTTTTTATTTTTTATAATGTCTACCTCTTCTAGAAACTTATCTGCAACTTTGATGATAAAACCCAAATATGATCATTTTGCTTCCCCTAATGGAGAAAATAATTTATTAAAATATCTTGTCACTTTATGTTCAGTTTGTAGAATTCCTTCTTTCTTCTTCCTTGAATGCCTTTGGAGTGATGGTGCTTAGTTAGACATCTTGCCAAGCTTTCTTTCAATTGGATTTACTTTCTATTACTTCTTTCTATATTGTGAAATGATATTTTTCATAATCATCTGTACTTTACATAATAAGTTCTTTAGCTCTATGAAATTTCTAGAAATGCATATACATATATGCATATAATTATATATCTATAGTTAATGTATATTTGGGGGGGAGAGACAGAGAGACAGAGACAGAGACAGAGAAAGAGGAAAAGAGAGAGAGAGAAGAGAGAGAGAGAGAGAGAGAGAGAGATGAAAATTTTATATTAATTACTAGAATGATAGAAATTTATTTCATTTTTCTCGTGGAAGTTGTCCTTTGTGCAAGTTGCAGGGGTGGTGTTAGAGTATGCATGTGACTGACAGTAATATGAATGAATAGATAATGAGTCTCAGCAACAGCAAGATCTGTGTTCAAGTGCTGGCTTTGAAACATACAGGCTATGTTTGTGACCTTGGGCAAGTCACTTAATTTATCAGTGCTCTGGGAAATTCTCTAAGATTAAATGTTGCAGAGAAAATACCACCTTAATATTAGTAAAAGTACTTTCCTCATTCAGAGGTTTCCTATCCCAATGAAATCACAATTTCATTTATTATCATGTATCTTTATGTAGATGTGTATATACATGTGTATGATTGTCACTAGTTATTTCAATTATGTATCTGATCTAAATAAATTATTTCAGTGGTATAGGGCACTTCCAGAAGGAAGCTTGCTCAAACAATGATTCTTCAGCCTAAAGACATAGAGAATTGCCAGGGGCATACTTAGAGGTTTAATGACTTGTCCAAAGTCACAAGTACTTTGTCAGTGTTACTGATTCTGAAGATGGCCCTCTATTAATTATGTCAGACTGCTTCTATATTTTAATACGAGTAGCCTAACATAATAATATTGAATTTTTTTTAACTTCACCTTCCAATTTCCCCAGATGTTAAAAGCTCAAAATACACTGCATAATTCCATATCAGTATATATTACTTTAAATAATTTAGGCATAAATGAGTGATATTATAAGCAGACTAGTGGAACATAAAAGAAATTATCTGTCAGCTCTATGAAAAAGGAAAGAGTTAATGACCCAAAAGAAGAGAGGGGAGGGGTTCAAGGGAGGTAAAATTGATCATTTTGATCATATAACATTAAAAAGGTTTTGCACAAGCAAAGCCAATATAAATAAAATAAACAAAAAGCAGGAATCTGGGGGAAAAGTCTTTGCAGTATGTTCCCTGGATAAAAGTTTTGTTTCCTAAATATATAGGGAACTTAACCAAATTCATAAGAATAATAGCAAGTTCCCAATTGGTAAATGGTCACGGGATATGAAAAGGCAGTTTTCAGAAAAATGTATCAAAGATATCAATAGTTATATTTTAAAATGTTCTAAATCAGTAATAATTAGAGAAATTCAATTAAAACAACTCTGAAGTACCAATTCATACTGATCAGATTGGCTAAGATGACAGAAAAGGAAAATGACATGCTGGAGGGAATGTGGAAAAGTAGGTACACTAAAGTGCTCTTGATGGAGCTGTGAACCAGTCCAATCATTCTGGAAAGTGATATGGAACTATGTCAAAAAAAGTATTAAACAACCAGCAATACCACTACTACATCTCTATCCCAAAAAAGATAAAAGAAAAAGGAAAATTAATTACATGTACATAAAACATAGTGAGTCTTTTTGTGTTTGTGGGAACAAAGAAATGGAAACAGAGAGGATGTCCATCACAATGCCTGAACAAATTACAGTATATTAATTTGAGAGAATAATATTATGTTGTAATAAGTGATGGAGGAGATGGTTTCAGAAAAAAAATAATGAAACTATTTTGTATGTACTGATGCAAGGTGAAATAAGCAAAACTAGGAGAATAATTTACATAGTAACAGCAGTATTGTAAAGATAATCAAATGTGAAAGATTTAGTAAGTTTTCAACAAAATGACATCACAGTTCCAAAAGACTCATGAGGAAAAATACTATCGACCCCTATGTTGAGAACTGATTAACTCAGAGTATTAATTGAAGCATTTCTTTCTTTTTTGGTCAGAACATGGCTAATGTGAAATTTGTTTTGTGTGACTCCAAATGTGTATATATATACCCTCTCAATAGGTTGGAGAAGTTGAGGAAATGATGGAATTTGGAACTGAAAAGAAAAACAGATTGAACAAAAAAAGTTAATTGGCATTGAAAAAAAATTTAGATATGTAAAGTTTTGACTCTAAAAGCATTTCTCCATTGTAGACATTTTAAAAAGCAAGTTTCCTTAAAGCCCAAGAATATCCTCATATATTTCACTTATTTCCTATGTAACAGCAATGAAAAGGGGAAAAAAATGTCTTTGAAATGTGCCTGTAATTTGTTAGTTACAATCTTGGCAGATAAATGACTACCACTCAAGATGGCTTTTAGAACTGCAACAAGTTGTCTGTGGAAACGAATTTCTTTGCTTTGTTCTCTTTTGATATCTCTGGTCACTGATGTTTTTCTCCCATTTTCTTTAATCATGTTTACTATGCGAAAGAGAATAATTATTTAAAACACAGTTTTCTCATTTGAAATGTATCATCCTCATTTAAAAATCAGAGTATTTTTATTTCATTTTTTGTTTTACTTTCAGACATCTCATTTACTTGAATAATGGCTGTTAACTATAGTTTAGAATGAAGAGATAGATAGTTTTTCCCTACATCCAGTTTTATAGTGCTCTCCATTAATATGAGTGATTGGTTAATGTGTGTGCAACAGTAAATACTTAGTGATTATTTCAAATCATGTGGCTTATTTTGCATATATTATTATTTAGTTAGTTGTATATATGTATCCATGTAATAGTTATCCTTGAAAAATGATGGTACTCTATTTTCGCTCTTGGAAAGTAAGCTTAAAAAGTGACTAAAGTCTTACTTCATTCTGCATTCATATGATAAACATTAAGCATCTACTATCTACCACAGTGTTCTGCATAAGTGATGAGCCACAGAGATGAACAAGACATAATCTTATCCTCAAGGAACTTGATAATTGTGGTAATTCCACAGTAAGAGCAGCCAGATGGCACAGTTGATAGAACACTGGGTTTGAATTCAGGAACAGTGGTCTTGATGAGTTCAAATGTGACCTCAGATACATATTAGTTGTATGACCTTGGACAAGTCACTTAACCCTGTTTGCCTCAATTTCCTCAACTGTAAAATGAGCTGGAGAAGAAAATTGCAAATTACTTTAGTATCTATGCAAAGAAAAACTCCAGAAGGATCAAGAAGATTTGGACACAACTGAAAACACCCAACAACCAAAAACCACACAAATAAATACAAGTAAAAGTAGAAAGAACATGAGAGGAAATTAAGTGAAAAGGAAGAGCACTTCATAGAGTCAGCAACCTTGTATTGAATACTTGCTCTGACACTCCATAATTCTTTGACCGTGGACAAGTCCCAACATTTTTATATCTCAGTTTCATCTTTAAAATGCAAATAACATTTGTACTATTTATCTCATGGGGTTGTGTTGATGCAAGCCTATTGTAAACCTTAAAGGGATGTAGAAATATAAACTTATTTGTCATACCACATTACCTTAAACCATCGTATTTTCAGGACTCTTTGACCAGCACGTTCAAAGTCTGGGTCAGTGTCAAGGGACCAAGAATTTCCAGGCTGATGTGAAACTAGAATAAAGTTAGTGGAATGCCTTGTAGTCCAGGAGTGTCATTAGTTGCAAATAAGATAATGGATCTAAAGCAATTCATGAAACTTAAAAGTGCTAAATAAATGCCAGCTTTTTGGGATGTTGCTTTTATCATTTTTTTTTATCATCATCCTCCTCCTCTTTATCTTTCTGGTCTGATGATGACTTCACTCTCTGATCTTCTTATTGCTCTCCTACTGAGCTCAAATACATTTACAGAGCAATACAGATGTATGTTGGTAAATGTTCATAACAGGGTACTCCTGGGGAAAAAAAATGCAAGGGCACACTTTTCAGCCTGATGTGCATTTCTGCACTTTTCAAACTCAAGACAATCATCAAAACAATAGGTCAATTCCAGATTAGTAGTGATTGCCACTTTTCGTTGTGTAAAAATACTGAAAAGTTAACAATGGGAATCTCATAAGCTAAGTAGAACCGACCCTAGCACATTTGTGACTGCAACAGAGAGTTTGAATAGATGGTGACTCTTGTCTTCTCTTGGGGGCTAAACCATGCTCAAGTATTCCATGTTGCTATGTTTGTAGAATTGTGTTGTTGTCATTGTTGGTGATGATGATGATGGTGATGATGGTGATAATGTTTTTGTTGTTTTCCCCAACCCCAGAGGGATGGATGTAGACATGAAGACATTATGTTCATAGAAGCCATTAATGTCTTAGGCTTACATATCGCCCCATATTATATCATATTATTGTAGAAGAAGAAAAGGGTACAGAACAGTTCCATGAATTTTTTGTTAGGTTATGTCTAAGATAGTGCATATGAGAGGTAAGACGATCTGTTTTAAATTTGACAGGTTTTACATGGAAGTAATTTTAGCAAATACTGTGTGACTTCTCTTTATGATCTAAAATACAATCTTATTTGCAACTCATGACACTCCTGGACTACAAGGCATTCAACTAATTTTGTTCTAGTTTCACATCAGCCTGGAAATTCTTGGTACCTTGACACTGACCCAGACTTTGAATGTGCTGGTCAAAGAGTCCTGAAAATACAATGGTTTAAGGTAATGTGGTATGACAAATAAGTTTATATTTCTACATCTCTTTAAGGTTTACAGTAGGCTTGCACCAACACAACCCTATGAGATACTCTTAAGAATCAGTTAGGCTGGGTTTTTTTTTATTCAGGAAAAAAAAAAAACGACTTTATTCTCCTGGACCATTCTAACCATTCTTTTACTTCTTAGAAATTATTGCATATGAGTCTGGAGAAAATTAAAGTGAACTGCTTTAAAAATTAGACGTGGCAACTTCCTGATAGACTAGGTGGCAAAAGTAATACATAATAACAGATAGTATAAGCAAAATTAATATTTTTGAATATATTTTAGGTAAATTTTAATTTAGGCAAGTCTAATTTTGAAATTAGTATTGATAAAAGTCAATAAAGTCAGAAAAGTTTCATTGATTCCTAATCTACATAATTTACTGGTCTTTGCTGTCCCTCATTAATTTGGTTCTCTGGTGTTTATATCTTGGGGAGAGGAGGTAAGAAAAATAAAAGTAAATTAACTCTAATAACTAGAGAGCTATTTCCCAATTGCTTTTTGGAGGCAGAAGGCAGGGCAGTTGGGGTTAAGTGACTTGCCCAAGTTCACACAGCTATTTTTTTTGTCTGTCAAATATCTGAGGCTGGATTTGAACTCAGGCCCTCCTGACTCCAGGGCTGGTGCTCTATTCCCTGTGCCACCTAGCTGCCCCCTAAATTCTCCCTTTTTAAGCTCACTAAGGTGAAAGTAACATTTTAATTGAGTCAATAGCTACAGAAAGTAATAATAGGGTCAATAAAAAAGTTAATCATAAAGTACTGAAAATCTCGTCAAAGTATTATGTTTGTTACTTAACATTTGGTGAAAATAGAATCAACTGATAAAACACCTCAGATAAGTAGAAATGTAATATATAATAATATCAAAAATAGAATATAGAATAACATTAGGTTTATATTTATAGAAATATTTGTAGAAGGTTTTTTAGCAAAAAAATAAGAAATGATTTGATTTTTTTCTTCCAAAATAGATAACACATAGACATACATGTATATATCATATTTAAGCATCCCAGAAGTCTTTGTGCAGCTTTAAACTACTTTTGGGACGTACATTTTAGGCATATATACATCCATACAGTTACACTATACATATATATGAATATGTATAGGGAATATACATTTGCTATGTGACATAGTGAAATAGGTATTTCCTTTCTTTTCAACTTTTTCAATGATCTGTGATTTCCCTAAAAATCATAAGCTATTCATAATAGTAGATATGCTTTAGAAACTATAAATTCCCTAAGCCTCATCGAAGTAAAGCAATTTGGCCATAGATACAGAGCTAATAAATATCAGAGGTGGAATTTGAATCCATATTTTGCTGATTCCAGTTCCAATACTATGACACATTGCCTCAAACGCTGTCAACTAAACTGTCTTTCTGTTTTTCTTAAATGTTAGACTTTTTTATTGGAATTAAGGCTATTCAGACATCTCATGACTATATATATATATTCAATATTTATTTAATCCTCGTTCAGTAGTACAGACCTTACGAGATCATTGCTTATAAGATTCTGTTGTTTTTAAGGTTCTTCATTTTTAAGATACTGGTACCAAAAAAGCCTGATTTTTTAAAAAATGAAATTTATATACTTTTGTTGCTGCAAACAGTTTCTGGTTTTGTTAATTCAATTGTATATTATTATTGGATAATTAAGTTCCACTGGTATAGTAATTTTATGCTTCATTCTAGAATATGAGTTGATAGAAGACTTAATTGAATATGATTACTTATCGTTAAACATTCCTGACTATTGATTCTGAAGGAAAATGAAATGTGTCTCCCCCCACCATATATTGGTAAACTATTTGACCACTTTTGAGTATTATGTGTGGCATTCTACCAGTATTTCCATGTGCCTGCAAGACAGAAAATACAGTAGTCTGAGAATTAAATTTAATATCACAGAGAAGCCAATGAAGAGAATCATGGTATGTGGGAGCGCACTGTAACTCATCAATGATAACAAACCTTAAAGATGAAGAAGAGGAAAAGATGTTATCAAAGAATTGTATAATGTGAAGAGAAGCTGGACTAACCACATAGTAAGGGTGAGAGGTGATGAGTGGACAGCAAGAGTGTTCTTGTGGTGCTTTTATGATATCAGAGGAAATGGAGGGAGACCTCCAGCAACTTGAGAGGACTCCCTGTCGTAAACTTACAGGAGAACATGAATAAATGTTAAAATAACATAAAGGAATGGATAGATTATCATCTATGTCATTGGAAGAAGCCACCATATATTCCTTTTCAATATATTGTGTGCAGAGAATTGTAAAAAGGATTAATTATTAATAATAAATTATCATTTTTAGACATGCTAATTTCTACTATTAGTTTCTATATATAGTTTAAATTACCATATAATCAGCAGTTACAATAATATCATATATTTAATGGTGGATTATTTTCTTTTAAAATACATATATTCAGTAAATACAAGTAGGACTGGAAACTAAGCTATTACAGTTTCTTTAATATTTATTCCTTACTGGATTTATGGTTTAAAATGAGATAAAATGCACATTTTCCAAGGTAGGCACATAAGTTGCACCTGCAGAATTTGTACATATATTTAGTTGCATGCATAATTCAAGTAATTGCACAGGAAAATGAGCAGTTAGATGTGCTAGGCCTGATCTGTATGCACACATGCAAAATTCAAAGATAAGATTCAGATGCAAATTTGGCCATAGCAGCTTCCCTGAGTACTTCTTTGAAAATATATCAATTGGGGCCAGTTTTCTTTCCTCACAGAATCTGTTTCATCAATATATTCTTTTTCCTTTACGACTAATTTGTTAGTGATAGAGAAATTTGACAAGGCTAACCTTTCTGTTTTCCTTTTTTCTTTTGCAATTTCTTCCTAAGATGTTATTGGTGCGGTTTTTCTTTTTCTTTTTTTTAATATCCTTCACATTCTTGTTTTTTTGTTTCAGAATGCATATCACTGTATTAAAAATGTTTTTTTTTAAAGCAAGTGACAGTAGAAATCAAGTATCACATCTCCTCACCCTCCACCTTCCTACATTTCACAGGCAACTGACAGCAAAATACTTTGGAAAGCTTCCAGTGCTAAAAGTATATCTAGGGAACCTTGAGAATTTGCTGGTGTGTTATAGTGGAAAAGGGAATAGACTTGGAGTCATAAAATACATGGAATTTTGACTCCTGTATGTAATAGCAATTTGATTTTTGGAAAATCCACTTCCTATTTCTGACTTCAAAGTTCCTTATTTATTAAAAAAACAAAACAAAGCAAGGATTATATTATTATATTCTCTTTTACAATGCTCTTATGTAAAAAGTGCTTTGTAATCCTAAAAGTGCTGTAGAGATGTGTTATTATTATTATAAAATATAAGTTATTGTTTCCCAAAATCATACAATTATTCAATAGTAAAATCAAGTGCAGAACCCTGGTCTGACTCCAGGTTAAGTGCTTTTTCTGTCTTACCACAATGCCTTTCTCTTACTCATTTTGGGAGGAGTGCTATATGTACACTTGATTTTCTTTTAATTCTGCCAAGTGTCTGTGTGACTAGATTTTTAAATTGAATTAGTGGTTGAGATGTCAATGGGTTAATGAAAGTGTGGAGTATTTAACATTTAGTTCCAGATTCATTTTATGTTTGATTCACCTGCCTGGTTTATGTACCCAGGACTTCTCTCAACACTGATACTATATGGACAGAGCACATAATGAAGAGCATAAATGCCAATTACCTGGTTAATCTGATCAATGTAGACAGCTAGTCAGGTTAATTCAGGCCCCAATATATATCTTTTTAGCCTGCATTATCTGAGTTGGCTGTTGACATGGCCTAAATTGATTAGATAATTGCAAACTCTTTCCTTCAAATTGTATAGACTTAGGTTAGGAAATAAAAGGTTTTTGCTCTTTATTTCTGCTCATTTTATATAACTCCCACATTATACATATTCCTCTCAGACTCCACACCTCAATAGAAATACAAGGGACATTTCATATGACCTGAAGTTAAAATGACTGTTTTCCTAAATAGTAGTCCAATTCTAATACACCAGTGATATAATCCATTTGAGAATGCTCTTCAAAAACACAGACTGCAACCCATGTATGTCCATCTTCTGTGACTCAGTCATTTTCTCCCAGAAAATGTCCACCCTACATGTTGGAAAAATTTCTCTTATTCTCTTGAAATTATAAATATATTAATGAAGCATGTCTATTGTCCATTGTTTGCCTCTTGCCCTCATCCCATGGCTAGCCAGCACATCATTTTTGTCTCCAGTTACTTTGAATTGACCATTTCTCATGCATAATAAACTCTTGTCTGTGATATGCCACAGTACTCTGTTTAGGCCATCGCCACACTCGCCTATTAACCTTTTAGTAATCCTCTACTTCAGTTCTTCAGGGATTCCAGTGTTTCTTGATTATCAGACATTGAAGATGCTGAAACACCACAAAATCATGCTGCTTTTGTGAGGATGGCAGTTTATGTTGTTGTTTTCCCCCTTTTTGGCTACCTGCTGGCTTATTGGCTGGTGAGTGCTTTAAATGGTGTTTCAGCATGGCCTTTTCAAGCAGTCCAATGTGTGGAAGGAAATAGAACAGCCACTCCTGTAACAAATTCTTTTCTTACCCTGGCAGCAGCAGGAGTTTAGTGAAGGATAGGTCAATTCTAACTGGCAGAGGAATAGTATAAGGGGCAGAAGGTTCTATATTTACAGCTTTGAGAAAGGACTAAATAAATCCCCCACCATTACCCACTCCCTTTGGTGGTAATAGTATTAACAAAGGTGAATATGGTTATCCCATCATTATACATTTACCCTGTAATATAAATATTAAGTCTGTCCTAACATGTACATTATAATGGACTCCTATTGTATTTTTCCTTTGGGTAACATTCAAAGCTTTGACTTGGTGTAGAAATCCCTGTGTTGTAGTTAGTGTTTATTTGGTTTTGTAAATTTACCAAGGCAAATTTTCATGTTTTGCTAACAATTAATTTTGATAAAATATACATATTTTAGTGGTTTGCATTGGTAAACACAAATCAATGTGTATAGAAGTGCTATTTATGCATAGATTGATAGCTATAGATATAGATGTGGATATAGATGTAGATACACAATCACATTCAAAGTATGGTCCGACATCATCCCTGACTTCCTGACAAATAATTTTCAGAAACCATATAAGATTCATGTGCATGTATGACACTAAACATATACAGTTATATAGGGGAGAAACTAAATAGCACTATTTTCTGTCATACTATATCCTCTGGTGGAAATCAATTGAATCCAAATAATCAGTGCCAAAGCTTGCAATTTTATGAATGTCTATCAAAAAAATGAATCATGTTTTTTGATCAGGATTTTAATAATTGAAATTTGAGGAATGAGTTCATATTGTATTAGTTTAGTTCTTTTAAAATTATTTAGTATTGTCTTGTAAAGAAATGCCAGGAAAAGTCTCACTGTTACAAAAATATCCTCTTATTACTATTCATTTATGATTTTGAAATCGTTTATTCATCTTTCCTTTTTCATTTTAATTTTGAACTCTAGATGATATTTTTGGCATTGTGTACCATTAGTTATCTTTCACAGAATCAATTTCTCCTTGCCTTCTGGCTTCAGTTCTGTGAAACTTTGGGGTCTAGGATTTGGAAGAACATCAAAGAGCTATATTTGTTGCCAATCAGAGGAATGTGTTTTCAAAACAGGAATACCAAATGCTTTTTCCCCTCTCTGTTCCCCTTTCTGCAGTAGCTTAAGTGTTAAAGCCTGAAAGGTTTAGAAAGCTACAGCGAATGTGTTAAGACTGTTAATGAAGCTTCTGAATCTAAGGACAAAATTAGCTCTCACACCCACACTGCAGAAAGTACAGCAACTGTCTGATAGAATTGCATCATGACTTTTACCTGGGGACACGAGTATTATATTCAGTTGAATTGATGAAATTGGGCAGACAGATGTGTCCAAAGGACATTTTAAGAAGCTTGTACCTACATAAATTGCTTGTGAAAAACCTCTAAAATTTGAATAAGAAACCAGTGTAAAAATGCTTTCTGTCTGTAAACTTAAGGTTGTACAGTATATATTACCTAGCATTTCCTATAAGGATAGAAAATCATGTGGTGTTTCCCATACTACAAAAAGTCTATAAATAATTGCAACAAACTGTGCTTTTTCTAGTGAAAGTGAACAAATTGATAAGTGTTAAAGTATTGGGGAGTTAAATGAGACAGGTAATCATTTACATATAATTATATATATATATATATATATATATAGTCAAATATTGAAAGTCATTATCATTATTATGGAATTTTATATCTATCTATATATAGATAGATAGATAAAGTTCCAATATGTTTTAAAATATTCCATAAGAATTATAATGACTTTTAAACTATTTTATGAGCTAGAATCAGCTTAGAAGTGGATCATCAACGTAAGAGAAAAATCAAATAACAATGTATGTGTTTGCTTTGAAATATCGAAGTATCAGAGAAAAAAAAATTAATGGCCTTTGATTCCATTGTTTAAAGAAACCAAGCTGCAGTACAGATCTTAAAGTATCTGCTGCAAGCTCAAGCTAGAAGTGCTTGGGTGTTTTCAATTTGTAATAAAAGAGAAAGAAAGCACTTGCTTCTGTTTTTAAATAAACTCTCCTAATAATTATGAACAGAACTGTGCAAGTTTCTAAGTTTAAGAAAAGTGTTTGTACATAAATACACAGTATTCACACATTTAGACTCCGTAACTATGGTATATGTGTATATAAACACATGATAGCCATAAGATGTGAAATGGAAATATGGAGAAATTGACTACATTGTTATTGCCACATCCCCTTCATTTCTAAGATATTGTTAACAATGATGCCTCCCTCAGATCCTAACTCCCCAACTCTAGCATAAAGATGACAACATCTCCATAAAATCCAGAAGGTTTACCCCTGTCCCCTGCCCCTTCTCTCCCTTTCCTCTTCTTTTGTTTAGACTCCAATATCTGACAAGGTCATTAATAAGTGAAATGAAAAAAAAGTGCTTCCATATATATATATATATATATATATATATATATATATATATATATATATATATGTATGTATGTATATATGTATATATATACATACATGCATATTTAACTAAGTATCTAAGTTGAAGAACAAGGAAAACAAAATCTTGGCATTTAGGAACTTCGGTTAATAAAAGACATAACTAATCGTGGGATAAAGTTGTGGATAGGCATTTATTCAGCACGTCTTCTGATCCCCTCCTAATTGTAATGGCATGCCTCATTGTTTCCTTTTTTAAACCCACTTTGGTTATAATTTATGACTTTTTGCATCAGGATTCTTCCGTTAAACAACTTTTCCCATTCCCATTTCTTACAAAAAGATAAGTTGCTTTTGTCTTGTATTTTTCTAAGAAAAATGAGACATGGGAAGGGGTGGAACCAATCCCCCAATCACCTCCAAACACCTGTGAAAAATGATCCTAAACAAATTTTAGAGCTACAGAACCCACAAAATGAAAGAGTGAAACATATCTCCAACTGAAGATAGCCTGGCAGGCTGACAGAAAGAAAAATAAAGCAGAAGTTTCACAACTTGCTATTTTACAACAGAAAATTAGAAAAGGAAACACTTTGTTCCTTTCCCTTTGGCACATTGCACCCAACGAACAGTAGGTGCTCCTTTTGTCCATAATCAAGTAATTCTCTCTGTTTTAGAAAAGCAATGATGACAACCAGGTACCACAACATACAAATGGTCGTTGACATGGAAGGAAAAGGGAGGAGGTACTTTCGGAAAGAACAATCCCAGCAAAACTGTTGATCAAAAACTTGAGTTTAATCACTTCAAGCCTTTCATTTGGTATGATAAAGAGAGACAGGCAGACATATACAGAGACAGTGGAACAAGAGACAGACAGATCAATAGAGATAGAGACGGGAGGGTTAATACAAATATGTGTGTATATGTATGTGTGTGTGTGCATATATGTGCATGTGTTATGTAGTATATATGTACTAACATACATATACATACATGATGTGTGTGTATTTAAAATCTCAACCTTATTGGACCTCAGTTTCCTCTACTGTAAAATGAGAATGAAACTAAATAACCTCTAAGTATCCTTTCAGCTCTGTGTCTATGGTCCTATTACTATTCACCCACTGAAGTGAGTTTAGCAGCTAAATTTCAGGAAATAATAAAAGCTAATCAGGCCAGTATCATTCAATCACAGGTACCACCTGCCAGTGACACCAGACAGAGCTTTATCCCCCCAGACCTCAGTTCAGTTAACTTAGAAACAAAACAAGGCTATGCATGTACTATCAGGCGGTCCAGCTGTCTTACTCTGGTCTGTTATTTTTAGAATCTAAGATCAAGAGTTAATCGCTGTCCTTTCAGGAGTTAACCATAGTCAGAGGAAGATGTGCTCTCCCCAGAAATGTTTCCAGGTATGTTCCTAAAAGAGATGGCCCCCATATTTTTCTCTTTTAAAACTTGCTTTTATATTAGTTTAAGTACTTTCATTTCAGGTAAAAAGCAATTTCATTTGACCCTGCAATTTCCTAGTCTTTAATCATCTTTTCAGTGTCATTTTCCTGTCTCCAGTCATATCTGACATTGAAATACAAAAAGACAATCAATTGTTTAGTCATTAATAAAGCATTTTTTTCCTTTTGAATAATAGATTTGTTAATTTAGTGTGGGCACATAGATTTCCCCCCAGAGTTAATAGATGGTAACTGAGAATTGTCAATTCATTGGTAGCGGGGACCCTTGGATAAGTAAAATCCCTCTACTCATGCAGATCAGCACTTTCATTGTGATTTATAGACTTAGTTGCACTGCCTGGAGCTCTGAGTTCTTAAGATTTACTCAGGGTCACAGAGTCAGCATATGTTAGAGGAGAAACTTGAGTAGAACCCAGAATTTCCTGGCTTCAAGGCCAGTTCTGTTGACTATGCAATGTTACCCTCTTCTTCATTTTTCTCAAACAAAAATATCACCTGCAAGCTGCCTTGATTTCAAGAAGGAACATGTAGAATTCACATAATTATTCTTTGTGATAATATGTTGCGAAACTAAGTAACAATGCTCAGCTTAAATAGGTCAAACACAACTCTTTATAACTGTGATGATATAAAAGGTGAGAAACTTTCTATTTTTATTTACCAGTTTTAAAATTGTACATTGTTCATTAAACATTTATGAACGTCTTCTTAAAACAGAACAAGGCAGTGTGTTTTTGTATTTCCTAATAAATAAGCAATACTTATATGCAAAATATTTTTTTTTTGTAAAGAGCTTCAAAATCTCACATGTGCTCATTTAATTCCCATGGTGTGATATTCTTCTTTTCTCAGTTGTCAAGTCATGATTGTGATTATCCCAAATACTTCGAGATTCTTTTAATCTGTAAGATCAAATTTGCTTTCACACTGCCTATCTGGGAAGTTGTATTATAATTTTAAAGATTCTTCCTAAAATTCAAGCAAAATCATAATTTTTTTCTTTATAAATGTAGGTTTTTTTTTTTGAGTGATTGTTTGGTTTAGGTAAAGGAACTGGCCACTGTTTAAAGTTACTACTGAAATTCTTTCCTTTCTTGTTCTTGAAACCAATGATTTATCTATTTGACTATGCAGTTTCCAAAAGCATTTCTTTTAACTGTTTTATTCTAATCTTCAGAAGTTCGTAATTGGAATGACAATTAGACTAAAAAATCCAATATTTGCTCTAATTAAAATAAAAAATTGCTACAGTTTGATTTTATTGTTTGCTGTGTCAAAGTCTCAAATAGACCTGGTTTTTTAGAGAAGACAATAGTTTATGATGTGACAGAAACAATCCCCACCTTACTAGGCACATAAAATATCTCTTCCCCCAGCCTTTATTCCTAGAAGAAAGGGGACTAATTATATTCTTAGTAATTCTGTGGGTATACAATTAAAAAAAAAATCTTATGACTGCTAAAAAAAATTCCCTTATCCTCCAGTAGCTGAAAATCCACAGTTATATTCATTGTTTAGCATACTTTCTTGATATTTTTCTTCAATTGGCAGAATTTAAAGATCAAGTTTAGTTCAATGAAATACTGATAATAAGAAAGATTGAGAGAAGAAAGTATATTTTAAGCATGAGGCACTGCAGTCAGGAAAAACTTGGTTCAAGGTCTTCCTCTAAAACAGATTACTCAGTGACCAGGGGCAAGATATGTCACCTTTTAGTGTCCAAGGCAATTGTCTAAATGTATGAGTTACATATAAATCGCCAAAGTGTGTAGGTGAACAGACCTGTCACACTGGGAGTTCTTTCCTGGTCAAAATAAGCATTTATTGAATGTCTAATGTGTGTTAGGCACTGTACAAACACAAAGAGCGAAACTGAGGAAATCACAGATTTCTCTGTCTTTCTCCCCACCTTAGAGGAGTAGGAGAAGGGAAGAATTTATTATGTTTGCTTGTGATGACTTTTATATTTTCATGTTAATCAATACTATCTGTCATATTATGTGTTTAATCAATGCTATGTGTAAGGCATAAAAAGGTAGAGACAGTATCATAGTCTGTTATAGATTATTGCATGTCTTCAGACTGAATAATAGTAATAGCATTTATATAGAACTTTATAGTTTGCAACATGCTTTATATATGTTACTTCATTTGATAGCATTTATTGTTGCTCTTCAGTCAATTACTTACATCTAGCTCTCGTTGACAAAATGGACTTTGTCCATGAGGTTTTCTTGGCAAAGGTACTGGAGTGGTTTATTTTCTTCTCCAAAGTGCCCTAATTTTACAGATGTAGAACTGAGGCAAATAGGTATTAAGTGACTTGCTCAGGGTCACAAAGCTAGTGTCTGAGGCCATATTTGCACTAAAATCTTCCTGTCTACAGGCCTGGTGCTCTATCTACTGAACCACTTAGCTGTCCCAACATTTTATTATTAAAGAAGACTCTATGAAATAGTAGAAAGAATATAGACTTTAGTTAGAGGAGCACAATTATACTTATTAGCTATATGATTATAAATATATGAAGTGCCTTCTTCATCTTCTTGCACCTGACTTTCTTCAACTGTAAAAGGAAAGAATTAGACTATAGTATATATGGTGTTTAAGGCTCCTTCCAACTCTGCCTCTTTGATCCCATGATACTACAATCTAGTTTTTAAAAAGATTACATATATGCCAGGCACATCCAGAGAAAGAACTGTGGAGTTGGAATGCAGAACAAAACAGAATGTTTTCTTTTTTGTTTTATTTTGTTTTTTTGTTTTCTCTCTCTCATGGTTTTTCTCCATTCATTATAATTCTTCCATGCAACATGACTAATGTGAAAAATCTATTTATTAGGAATGTGTGTGTGGAGCCCATATCAGATTGCAAGACATCTTGGGGAGGGAAGGGGGAAAATTTTAAAACTTATGGAAGTGAATGTTGAAAACTAAAAATAAATAATTTAATTTAAAAATAAAATGCAAAGAAAATGACATATAAAAATATGTCATCAATTAAAGTATAAATAACAACAACAAAAAAGACCCAACAGTAAGAAAGGTTGGCCAGAAAATGACAGTTTTGCTTATCTCAAGGAAACTTCTTGGAGGTAATGCATCTGTAACTATGATTTAAATGAAGAAAGTGTGTCATTAAAAATAAGAAGGGGAAGATAATGGGTTAGTATTAGGTTTATAAGTAGAAGAATAAGTCTGGACAATAGTAGGGTTGCAAGATTGCTAACTTAAAGAGAAAAGAGCATATGGATGAGATTAGAAGAAAATGCAGAGTCATTCTAAGAGGTAGAAACCTTTATCAGAAAGAAGTACTTTTTCACAGACAATAGGAAGTCTGTGTGTGTTGTGATGGATAGAACAATGAATATAAAAATAATTTTAGCAAAAATGTAAACTATTTCATAAGGAGAAAAATTAGAAGCTGATAGGCCAATAAAATGGAACTTAGACTTTTTTTTTTTTTTGCTGTTGTTGAGAGTTAGAAAGAGAAATTGGAAAATCTGAATGACATTATGGAATAGAAAATAGATGAATTAGTTTCTCCCTGAAAATGATTTAAAACATCCTGAAAATAATGTAAAGCATTTTTTGTGTCCTATCACATTATATGTAATCTGGATGAAAATGAAAATATAATAGACTGTCAAATATCTATATCATTATATCATTATTTACAATCCAGTTATCTCACGACTGAGCTAGTTTTCTTCATTTCTTTCTCTTTTTTTCTAAGTCTTTCTTTTAACTCACTATTCCCTCTTCGCCAATTTTTTCTTTCTTTCTTTCTAATGTTGCCTTCCAGTGGGCAACATTGTGAAGCAGATTATTAATTTTAGGTGCCACCTCAAGTTTCCACCCTTTTGATACATACATTTCCCCAGATATCTACCACCCAGGTTGTTTATTTTTATTTTTTTCCTGTTAGGGAAGACTGAGATTTAAAAACAAAACTAATCCAAACAAAGCAAAAAAACAAAACAAAAAACCCTGACTTATTCAAAGTGGTAAGTTATGAACTTTATGTGTTTTCTCTCCCAATAATAATTTTTACTTTAAAAGATTGGAAGGAGAAAGTAGTGCTTAAGCCAAAGAAACTAATATTTCAGATATCATGGGAAGAGATATTTTGATTTGAAAATGATACTCCATTGTCCACAAAATCATTCCACAATGGTGATTGTGTAGTGTGATTGTTCTTTAAGATCAGTTCTCTTTGTGAAAGCTTAACTCATAATATTTCCTCCTCAATTTTCTTTTATAGTTAGCTTATGTTAACTAAATATGTTACCTATGATAATAATTGCTAACTTTTACATAGAACTTTAAGGGCCTCAAAATGTTTTGTACGTATGTTCTACTTTCATTTCTACAATTCCAGGGAGTAGGTGCTATGATCATCCCCATGTTAACAGATAAGGAAATTGAAACAGACAGATATTATGACTTCCTCAGAGTCACATAGGTCGTAAGTGTCTGAAACACACTCAGGTCTTATTGACTCCAAATCCAACATTTTATCCACATCTAGCTGAGAAGAATGAAAAATGCCTTTGAAAATCCTCTAGAACTTTTTCCTCTTGTACTCCTATTGTGATGCAGGCACAGGAACACTGCTGACCTCCTCACTGTTTTCCTAACAGAATTTGAGGCTGAAAAGATTTCATATAATGAAGAAGAAACAATTTTTTTTTCAGGCTTCAGGAAATTCCTTGAAATAAGATCAGGTGCAACTCAAAGAGAAGACACCAAAAAGGAAATAAAATAGCTTTTTAAAGAACTTTCAGCACAATGATATACATATTTATTCTGTATCATGCCCAAACACCTTACCAAGTTGCCACCTCCAATAAAAAGTTAATGTCACTGTTCTTTCTTTTTGGAAGCTGTCTGCTAAGGTGCACACATAAAGAAATATATTGTTAAAGAGGCTATACTTACTCTTTTGTTTGCAAATATTGAAATGATTGATTCACTAATAAACATGTACATGATATTTTAAACTCTGTGTAGTAATTACATATTTGAGGTTGAAATAAGAGGTAGTGACCACAGAGAATAAAGTGCTTGGAATTCAGCAGACTTGAATTTAAATTCTGCCCCAACAGGGTCCTGAGAAAGTCATATATGCTGTGTAAGTCTTTCTCCAGGTTTATGAAATGGAGGTCATGATAGCACCTCCTTCACAGAATTGTCATAGGGGATAGAATAGAATAATGCATATTGCAGTTTGTAAGACTTTAGTGTTGCATGAACATGAATTATCACTACCACAATATGTGTGGCTGGCTCCACAATAATCAAAATCATTGACAGAAGTTACCTTTTCACGACAGCTTATTTAACTTGGGAGAAAGACTTGAGGGAGGGGATATGATTCTTGATAATGAGAACTTCATTAATAATATGTGTATGTTTGCAGAGTGAGACCTGTCATTGTGGGAATAAGGCTTTCTTAAATTATTTGCTAAAAATGCAATTCTGCTTTCATAGGAAAATAATTTTTAAATTCTCTTGCACATGGAACTAGAGAACAAAGTGAAGGTAGGGTTAAGAAAACACAGGCGGACTGTGCTGTATCATTTATGGTCTTTCTTCATGATTTTCACTCACTTTCTGGGCTATCTTGCCCATTTATGCATAGATTATGGTTATTATGGAGGCAGGAATCTAATCCATTCAAATTCACAGAGAGATTTAATAAAACAGAGTCTTTGTGCTAACTAAGATCTGTCAATGGAAAGAATACTAACCTCAGAGGCAGAATGCATGTTTCAGTATACTAAATTTAAGGTCAGAGGGAGGGAGAGTTGGAGCTACTTTATGAGAGGTTCCCAAGAACCAATTGTTAAATTTTTAGTGTGAGCATTTACACCTTAGAAATCAGAAAATGCTACAAACCAGGACTTGATTTATTGTTGTTTTAATGGAGAAGATGTTAATAATTAAAACTAAGAGTGTGTCATGTACAAATTTCTTTTTTTGGAGAAGTGTTTACATTTACTAGCACACCACTCAGAAATCTCTGCTATGTACCATCCTGGATGACCTTGGCCAAGTCACTTAAAATCTTTGTACCTCGATTTCCAGATCTGTAGCCTGGGAATAATATCCACACTATTTACTTCACACAGTTGTGGTAAGGATCAAAATATCTGAAGTGACCTTTGTGAACTGTGAAGTTCTTTGGAATAGAACCATAACAACAACAACAACAACAACAACAGAAGATTCAATGCAGTCCTTAAGACATGAAATTATATTGAGGAAAAAAAAATAATTTCTTGATTCTGGAGTAATCTTGTCATCACAAAATTGGATGATGTCAAACCTTCAAATTTAGTTTTAGATAATATAGAACATCCATCATTTCCATACTACCTTCAATACTATGAATGCCTTTCCTTCTCTACTGAGATCATCTTTTCACTGGGGAGATTCTCTCACAACTTTCTTGATAAACTCCCTTTTCCTTACCCATTTTATTTTTCCTTTTTAACCTCAATATATCACCACTAACTAATATGGATATTGATTGGTCCAGGGATTTCACTGATACTGGGAACTCCCAGGTGGTGAAACTGCCCGTACCAATTCAGGTCTCTGCAATTTATAATCCTAAAGATTTGCCCAGATCACTGAGGCCTGAAAGGATTTGTCTAGAGTTATATGGCCAGTATGCAACACTGCCAGACTTGAATCTATGTGTTTCTAATTTTGAGGCCAGCTATCTATCCACTGTACACTTTGTCTTTCAATCCACATTGCATTTAATTGTTTTGAAGATCTCTTTAAGGCTAACATTATTAAAAATATTTATTTTGCATATAATGTAATGACTGTGGCAGCTGAAAGATAAAATGACTGGAGAAACAAAAGTTTGGTCTTCTGAGCATAACAAAGCAATGAATGTCAATTGCCCAACAAACTGGGACAAGACTTTCTCAGCTTAGGCCTGGACCCATAATACAGGGGGAGACAGACTTTTATACATTAAAAACAACTAATCAAATAAGGCAAATTAATTAAAAGAAAACAAAAGAAAACGCTGTGGTATGAGGTAATCTGATTTCTAATTGGATGAAAGATTAGGGAATTTGCAAGTTGCCAGGGGGAGAGCAAACTTGTGCAATTCCCTGTATTCAGAAAAAGAGGTGCCGCACTACCCAAAATGTCTGCAAACAGTCAAAGGAAACAGGAACCAAAAACTGGCTGATGAGTATGGGATCAGTTTTCAGATGGGAGACATGGGTTGTTTGAGATGTACAGTGGTGAGAAAACTACTTGCTTCAGTCTTTGAATCTGATTGGGTTTCTGATCAGGATAATGTAGGTTCTTGGTTAAAGGTTTCCAGGCAGAAGATAGAGGTGGTCCAATTTCCCAGCCATACAGGGATAGGTTCAAACAATACAATAATGTTTTCTCCCAATTCCCACAATTGAATTTTTTTTTCTTACAGGACAAAATTTGCACTAGATCCATAATTGAATAAAAAGGAAACTGAGCTAGCTTTAGAACTGAGTGACAAGATGGAGTAAGTGCACTTCATTTGGTTCCCACAATTAAGCATTTGTGGTCCTAATCCCTTCAATTTCCTTATGAGAGAGAAAGGTTTGCATTATTATCCATCCCAAAAGCAAGATACAGAAAGTGACAGAAATTAGAAAAGAACATTGAGAATCCTTATTATGATTTTTCATTCCAACCTAGGCCTTTCATCCAATTAATCCTGGAATAGATCCACACACATAATACTCATTATACACCAGAGCTCAGAGTTCTGTGGCATGGCTCATTCTTATTGTTTTTCAGGGAGAGCAGTGAGTTCTTGAATGTCTAAGTCTTTCTTAAATTGTTCATATGGGGGGAAAGAAAGGAACAAGCATTTATTAAAAGCCTAGTATGTTCCAGGCACTGTGCTAAATACTTCATAAATATTATTTCATTTGATCCTCACATCAAACTTGTGAGGAGGAAAGTGCTACTATTATCTCCACTTACAGTTGAGGAAACTGAGACAGAAATTAAGTGACTTGAATAGGATCACATATCTAGTAAGAAACTGAAGCCAGATTTGAACTCAAATCTCTCTGTCTGCAGGCCCAATATTCTACTACCTGAATCTCTAAATTATTTATTTAAAATTGATAGCAAAGTATTTTTACTATTATAATGCATGGATATTTGGCAATTATTATACAGGGATGCTTTCAGGGATGTTTTGGGGGATTCTTTTTTTTTTTTGCATGATGTATAACTTGATTCTACCAAAAGAATTTTTTAAAAAGTACCATTAAGTTAGAATTAGTTAAGCCAATATGATTTAAAATATAAGCAATTTTCTGATAGTTGTTACACATATCAATGAGGGATAAAACAATTTGTAGCAACACTACCATTTCAAAGGAGAAAAAATTAATTGTAAGAGCACATACTGTACTCTAAGACCTCAGGACATTTTTAATAAATATTGTCTATACCCT
The DNA here is from genome assembly GCA_028627135.1 of Pseudochirops cupreus. NCBI lineage: Eukaryota > Metazoa > Chordata > Mammalia > Diprotodontia > Pseudocheiridae > Pseudochirops > Pseudochirops cupreus. The sequence goes on along the minus strand of CM053580.1, from coordinate 178,620,302 downwards.
AAAGATTGCAGAGCTAGGAAGCTGGGACAGACTGTTATATAATAGGAATTAATTTCATTTTCAGCCTTGTTTCTTATAAAAAAAGAATTATAAAATGGCCCAGTGTGTGTGTTTTTCTTCATGACATTTGATCCCAAAGGCAAATTGTAACTAAATTTGACAGCAGGGAACAAAGTCCAAAGCTAAGTAGCATCCAACAAGTTTTTGAACCAGGTGAAAGCTAATGACCCAAACTGTTCATATTCATAAAGCAAATGCTGGCTTCCCTGTCAAATTGCCCACATTCACTAATGAGGGAAAAACCTTACTTTCTCCCCAGGCAGTGGCTTTCCAGGAAGCTGCCAATACTCCCTGCTAAAAAAAACTGGTGGTTTCAGAAAGTGTGGGTCCAATAGTTGCTAGCTACCACTAAGAACTGATGCAAATGGAGAAGAAATTTGGCCTCACAGGAAATCGGTTTTGTCAGGTTGTTACTCTACCCTCCACTTCCCTCCCTTATTTCTCTAGCACTTTTTAAAGAAAAAAAAAATCAAACTTGAAGAGACTTATACTTTACTCCTATTAACTGCAATCTGTCAGTGTGACAGTTTTCAACTTTGTGCCCAGGAAGCTATTAATAATACTCCCTCTGAAATGTGAAAAGGTAGAAAATTTGCCTGTAGACTGACTCTCAGCCTCTCTCCTTTGGCCAGACATGACTGTTTGAAGAGAACAATGAAACAGATCCCTATCACTAGTAGCTATTTCATATAAAAGCATAAGGTAAGTCCTCCCAGCATTAGCAGTAGGACTTATCATCAGTAAGGAAATTATTGCATCTATGCACAAGGCAGAGTGGTGTGATGGATAAAGAGTTGGCCTCAGAATAAAAAAGACCTGATTTCAAGTCTAGTGACTTCATCTTTTAATGCCTAAAGTAGCTATCTAAGAATATGTTACAGATTGGTAACTTACTGATTTGCACTAGAAGAGAGAATTTCCTACCCTACATCAATGATAGGACAGATCAGAAACAACAATAGCAGAAGGATTAATTATTTTGTTTGAGTAAAATCCTTTTGCAGGTCTGTGGGATTAAGAAATCCATGAAGTAGCAGGTACTGTAGCAAGAGTGGTAATAAAGTAGTAATTCTATAGTAGAAAGAAACATTGACCCTTCCCTTAACATAAAGAAGTCATTTTCTTTCCAGTAAACTTGCAATTTGATGCCTTGCTACTTTCGGTCAACTTAGTATATTTTCTTTAGTCTGGTAGAGGAGAAAAAGACTTAAAGGGATTTCAACTTAAAATAACTAAATTGGAATTACGAATTTTGGGTTCATTTATCTCCTAATTCCTTTTATTTTCATTTGATAGTCATTTTTTTTTAATTAAGTCAATGCTTGTTTTAGTAAAGAACATGCAAAACACATTCTGAAGGTAGAAAAAAATGAAGATTTGGGAAATGATTAGATAAGTGAAGTGAAGAAGAGTGAAGAATCAGGCATAATTCTGAGTTTACAATCTTCAGAGACTGCAACAATGCTGGTGTTCTCAAAAAAAAATTAAGAAGTTTGAGAAAGAAATGGGTTTAGGAAGAAACAGAAGTTCTTTCTGAGTTGAGTTTATGGTGCCTTAAAAAATAGTCCCAAAATAATTGGTTGGGTTTGGAGTTCAGGAGAGAGAATCAGATTGGGTATAGAGATCTAAGTCATCTGCAATTTAATGTTTATGAATGGATGAGACCACTAAATGAGAGCACAGAGAAAGAAAAGGGGCCAGAAGAGAACCTTAGGTACAAATACAGTTAGGAGATATGAAATGATTGATGGTACAGTCAAGGAGATTGAGGAGTGACCAGATAGCTAAGAGAATCAAAAGCTAGCATTGCCACAAAAACTCAGAGAAGAGAGAATATGTAGGACAGGGTGGAGATGCACATCAAATGAAAGGTCACAAAGCATGAAAATTGAGAGAAAACCAACAGTATACTTTCTTGTGCTTTAGGCACAAACAGCAAATTCAAAAGCAGCAAGGTGGTACAGTGGATAAAGCACTGGGCTTAGAATCAGAAAGATACATCTTCCTGAATTCAAATCAGGCCTCAGACAGAGGCCAGATTTACTAGCTGTGTGACCCTGAGTAACTCACATAATTCTATTTGCCTCAGTTCCTAATCTGCAAAATGAACCAGAGATGGAAATGGCAAACCACTCCAGGATTTTTGCCCAGAAAACCCCAAATGGGGTCACAAAGAGTCAGATATGACTGAAAAATGACTGAGTTCATTAAGCGTTAAGTTCAAATCTAATTTTAAATGATGTTTCCAAATAGTGCTTTATAAACTATCAGATATCTCCAGAAATTTCTCAAAAAGGGAGCATGGTCACAGTAGATACATTTAATTTGTATTTCCCACATCTTTTGTACAGTCAAGTTTTCCTAATAGCGTTACAATAAGAATTTTGGAAAAGGTAAAGCCAATTCAGAAATCTCTTTCTTCCTTCCTTCCTCCTTTCTTTCTTTCTTTTTTTCTTTCTTTCTTTCTTTCTTTCTTTCTTTCTTTCTTTCTTTCTTTCTTTCTTTCTCTGTATTTCATTCTTTTTATTTGCTATTTTATTTTCCTGTTATATATAAAAACAATTTTTAACATTCATTTTCAAAACTTTGAGTTCTAAATTCTCGCCCTTCTTCCATCCCCACTCTGCTTCATTGAGAAGACGAGCAATTAGAAAATAGATTATACATGTAGTCATGCAAAACATTTCTATAATAGTTATGTTGTGAAAGAAAACATAGCCAAAACCTCAAGAAAAATAAAGTTTTAAAAAGTATGATTCAATCTGCATTCAGACACCATCACTTCTTTGTCTGGTATGAATGACATTTTTCATCATAAATCCTTCAGAGTTGCCTTGCATTATTGTATTGCTAAGAATAGCTAAGTCATTTACAGCTGATCATCCTACAATATTGCTGTTTCTTTTTACACAATACTTTTCACTTTGAATCAGTAGAAATCTTCACAGGTTTTTCTGAGACTATCCTGCTCACCATTTCCTGCAGTGTGATAGTGTCCTATCATATTCAAATACCACAATTTGTTTAGTCATTCCCTATCTGATGGGCATCCCCTCAATTTTCTTTAACCACAGAAAAGAGCTGCTATAAATATTTGTTTTTCTTTTTTGTTAATATTCTTTGGCACATAGACTTGATAGTTGTATTGTTAGTTCAAAGGCTTTTATAGCCCTTTGTCCATAGTTCCAAATTGCTATAGAATGGTTGAATCAGTTCACAACTCCATCAACAATGTATTAATGTCTCATTTTCCCCACATCTCCTCCAACATTTGTCATTTACTTTTGCTATCTGTATCAGCAAGCACCCCAGCACACCCAGGGTGGCTGCTAGCACAGATTCTTAGATCTGCTTTTCTAAAGGAAAGCAACTCAAAATGGGTTAACAATCTTACTTTAATCAATCAAATATCATTTACCTAGTTCAGGGGGAAAAGTCA
>CM053580.1:178571194-178616303 GCA_028627135.1 Pseudochirops cupreus | reverse complement strand
CCCTCAATTGAATAGAATTGCATGTGCAAAAATAGCCCAGAAATCAAACCATAGCATCTTTAAAGCTAGAAGGAAACATAGAACCAATGATATGTGGGAGCCAACTCATTTAGGCTCAAGAGACTTGATTGTCCAATTTTCACTACAAGCATGTATGTCTCCGAAATAGGCAATGCTACAAATCAGGGCTTGATTTATTGTTTTGATTTCTAGGCTTGAAAAAGTGACAGAGAAAATGTTAATCATGCAAATTAAACTTAACAGGGTGTCATGTGCATGTATCTTCCTATCCCTTCCTTGCATACTGGTTATTAAACATTTGTCCTCATACCTCTCCATAGAAGTCATCAGATATAATCTATCTCTTGTCATAGGTGAGGAAAATAGATGGTATGTGACTTTTTCAAGATCACAAAGTATAGTGGTCATACAGAGTTAGACCTAGAATCTGGAGCTTCTGAATCAAGGGTTCAGCACGTTTTCCACTATTTTATAATAAAGAAAACCAGTTGTTATTCTTTTCTTTTTAAAATTACATGAAACTATTGTGGAGTTTCATTAAAATATTTCAATGTGTGTTTTCCCTCTAATTTCTGGCATACACAAAATACCAGGAAACTTACCTTTGGTTAGACTGGAGAAAACTATTAGATTATTAAGGTTTTTTAATTTTTGCTTTTTGGAGGGCAATTAGTGTTAAGTGACTTGCCCAAAGTCACAAGGCTAGTAAGTATGTCAAGTGTCTGAGGCCAGATTTGAACTCAGGACCTCCTGACTCCAGGGCCAGCGCTCTACTCACTGTGCCACTTAGCGACCCCTGATGATTAAGGTATTATATGGTGTTTTTACCTCCTGTAATTAGTCTATCACTTACATATGAAAATGAACTATTTAACAACTTGTATTTTAACCTCTGTTGATTATCTTTCAGGGGTCAAAATTTAACTCCTGCTTCTCCAAGAGAACGTAAAATCTGGTATATAAACTACCTAGCCCTAACTTTATTATTATTTTTTGTTTGTTTTATTTTATTTGCTGTTATTCTGGGTTACTCTTTTTACTCTAAGGGTAAAACTGCACAGAGTTAAATAACGATGCTGTCACCAGTTTTAGATTTTCAAATATATTGAATTCAAAAGTTCAGTGATAAAATTTTTATATAATTGTTTATATATGGACTATTTTTACCTCTTAATCACATTTTGTTATTAAGAAAAATCTTTTCAAATTTCTCAATATAAAGTCCATTTTTATTGGTTTAAGTACTTTGATATTCCCTTAGATAACATGAAATAAATGCACAAATAAGCATAATTTTTAACTTTAAATTTTTTTTATAAAGCATTTGTGAATATCCATTTTAGTTGTTAGAAGCAGTGTAATGCAGGTGCCGGTCCTGAGCTTAGTTTTTATTACAAGACTGGAGTTCCAATTCCAGTTCTGGAACTTATTACTTTTCACTTCTCTGGACCTCAGATTTTGTTGTTGTTGGTAAAACTACCTTTGACCTGTTGTAAGTACAATTATAACTTATTGTACAGAAAGAGTTATAGTAAATTACCATAATATTTCTTATCATATTATCTGACATCATCAAAATAATTTCATTAAATGTGGACATTAGTATAAAACCTTTTTCCTATATTGACTCAATATATGCCAGGCCTAAATTGTGTTTGCATTTATAAGCACATATAATAATGCATAATTTGGGGGTATATTGATTTTCCTTTTATACTGACGTTTGAAGACCTGCAATTTTGGTTGACCCTTCCCATTCTTTTTTTTTTTTTTTGTCTTGACAGTGAAGTAAGATTTTAAGCAAATGGAAATATTCTTTACGAAATAGTTTGTCCTAATCTTCAAAAAATGCAAAATACTTCAAGTTTCATAAATTCTTGAATATTTAAATTGAATTTTGTAATTGAAAGTTTAGTTAAAAATTAAGTTGCTCATCAGATAAAATGAAAGCTCTCCATTTCTAAAACATGTTTTCTAAGGCAACATCCCCAGTTCTCAAAGGATTAGGGTGCCATTGTTAATTCAGGAAATTTTTTTTCTTTTCTTTTAGTCACCATATACCTACAAACTCTTGCATGGAAATTAACCACATAACTTCTGAAGTTACGAGCATTACATAAAATGATAATTTACTCCATTGACTGCCTATTTCCAGGAGGAAGTGATGGATAAGAGAGCTCTATCCTCTAGATGACTTTGCCAGTAATGTAGGAAGAGGGACTGGACTTGTGCTTTCCCAGGTGAAGGAAATCCCTCTACCAATGCAGATAGACCTCTTGCTATGCAATTCATAGTCCATTTATAGGTTTACATGGAGCACTGAGAAAAGCAGTGAATTGCCCAGAATCACATAGCCAGTGGGTATCAGAAGTGGAATTTTGAACCTTGTTCTTGAATTCAAGGTCATTTCTCTGAGAGACCATGATGACTCTAACTGGTTAGATAATAAAAAATAAAGTTTTTATTTTGTTTTGTCTTGCTATTTAACAATAGCAGGTAGTAGGCATTTGAAGCTACTAGCTGATATTATTCATTAATTTTGCATGTGTGTGTGTGTGTGTGTGTGTGTGTGTGTGTGTGTGTGTGTGTTTGTATTTAACATGACACTAGGAAAAGTTTATTGTTTCCATTTAAGAATCCGGTTTCCATCTCTCCAGAGGTAAGTAATATTCTGCATTTCAGAGGATGTATCTTCAACTATTAGGGAGACAAAAAAAGTCACAAGATCACATGTAAAATTATTCATTTTTCCCATTTAATGAGATACTTTTGATAAATTAGTTAGACTTAATATTTAAAAAGATTAAAGATTCAAGAAAGAATATGGAATTGGAGTAGATGGAGAATCAGCTTTGAAGTTAGGAAGATTTGATTTTGGGTCTTGACTGATGTTCACTGACTATTTGACCTTGAGTGAAGCTACCTTTTTACCTCTCAGTGCTTTATGCAATTTACTAAGACCATAATTTGCATAGAAAGTGCCAACCTGCATTGATAGAGGAAGTTCCCTTACCTAGCAGTTTCAGTGTCAATGAAATCACAGGTCTAGTCCCTATTCCCAGATACATAGCTTATTGTTGTACTCTAATTATGGAATCAGCATTGTTTAGAGTGAAGTCATAATATTTTCTTGCTTTCTTCTTAAACCAAAGTAAAAAAAAAATTATAGATGGCAGAATAACACATGGACTTTTAAATTTATGTTTCCTCCCTCCAAACTAACTAAACTTCAAAAGAATAATGAGAAGAAAATAATATAAACTTCATTTCATTATTTTGAAAAAAAATTCATTGTTTAAAAAGCTAAGGCAAATATTCTCCTCACGTGCGTGAGTCTTAATCTAGAGTTTCTAGGACTGAAAATAATTAAATATTTTCCTTTAAAATAATGATTGCTGCCATTTATCTTTTTGGAAAAAAAATATTCTAATATGTGATTCAATTCTGATGCTTAATTGCAGGTTAGTAGTTTGTAATAGTAATGAGATTTGAAGTTCCTTTTGTATTGCTAAGAGGTACTTAGCACCTAGTTTAGATTAAGCCTCTGTTAAAGAAACAGAAGGTATGAATTCCTGTCTCCTGTTGCTGATGTAGCAGGAGAGGGGCTGAACAGGAAGGAGCAGTGCTGTATGTAAGGAAAAAACCAAGAGAGAGAGAGAGAGAGAGAGAGAGAGAGAGAGAGAGAGAGAGAGAGAGAGAGAGAGAGAGTGTCAGAATTTCTTGAGACAAGTATCTGGAGACAGAAACTGCTGTCACTGGAGAAAGGAGGGAATTTCTCTCAGCAGTGTCTGGAGGTTGGGCTGCTACTGCTGGACTGAGAATTGAGAAGAAAAATGAGAATTGGTAACAGACAGATCTTGGAGCAAACTACCTGGATGTAGAAGCTGCTGCCACTATCTGGGAGGCTGAAGTGGAGCCAGGGAGGCTGAAGAGGAAAGCCTCCCTTCTTCACTTCCCCTCCCCACCCCCCTTAGGCTGAAGAGACTGATTTTGATTTTGAAAACCTGGATAGAGTAATTTTGATTCTGGGAACCAGCTGAAACTTCTGCTGAGTCCGAGGGCCTGCTGAAGCTGCCAAATGACTGAGGAAGCATGACTGTGAGGGATTTAAGACTTTTTCTGTTTGTGGCTTTGTTAAGACTTGTCTTCCCGGGAACAGAAACTGTAAAGGATTTGAGATGGACTGGACACTGTGAGCTCCGGTGTGGAGCAGGAACTACACAGAGAGCTAGAAAAGGACTTGGGAGCTCTCTGCCTTTGAACCCAGGTCACAGTTTGGTGAATCCAGGTAGGATCTGGGACCATGGAATGGGATCCAGGGAATCTGAGAGACCACCCCAAGTCAAGATGAAAAAAGACTTTACCTGGATACTGTATACTGACTGAGAAATTGTAAATTTACTAGTTACCTAAGAGGGGAAGATCTGTGTATTTTCTGATGATTGAATAGTGAATGATGAAGGATGATTGAATGATCAAGTTGATATAATGATTGATTGACTAAATGATCGTACTTAGTGAGTGATGACTGAATAAGTGATTGATTGAGTTAACTTAATGTGCCCCATGAGTGGAAAATTTTGACTGTTGTACTTTGTGTTCCTTGAGAAGGAAGACCTTCTTAAGGATGATGGAATGATTGAGTTGCTAAATGATTGTTCTTTGTTGAAAACTTTGTGACCACTATGGTGGAAACTATGTGGCCATTTTCTGTGATAAGTTGTTGTGAATGCTATATTTTGATTTTCTGTGATAAGTTGCAACATTGGGAATTCTGTACTTTGATTTACTGTGAATGTTTTGCTTTGATTTGTTATGAAATAGTGTTCACTATACTGTGTAATCAGAACCTTAAAAACTGTTTACAGTAGCATTCTTCTGAAAAGCTGCTAATGCTTTTCTTTACATAGTTGTGATAGGTGATATTCTAATTACGTGGTTAGTGTGCTACTGAGACAAAGAACTGTCTCAGTCTTGTCTGTCAGCAACAGTGGACCCCTTGTTTTGTTTTCTTTGCAGTTTCCATCAGCATTAGTCAGCACATAGAAATCCATAGTGTGTGTGTGTGTGTGTGTGTGTGTGTGTGTGTGTGTAACATTCTAAAACATTTTTTATCCACAAGCTATTGAATAGATTCATATAACATGTAACATTTTTGGTCTATAAAGCATTCTATCTTAAGACTAAAAAAATTTTTCTATTCAGTTTTTAGCTGTTGAATGCACTTGCAATATTTTTTAAAAATATAGTAAGACAAATTTAAATATGTCTTATAAGGATATTGGAAGTAAAAATCCTGAAAATAGCTTTAAGTGTATTTGGTAGTTATATATTTGCATGCATTTACATACACAATGTTTAGTGCTTAGAACATAATAAGCACTTCATAAAAGCTCTATAATCCTCTATCTTTATTTTGAAATGCTTTTTTGACTTCAAATAAATTTTGTCCCTATCACAAACAATTTGAGGCAGCTAAAATACGAGCAGTAATTTTTTTTTTTAGCACTTCCAGGGAGCATATAGATATCATATATTAACTATAGACTGAAAGATATAAACATCCCTTCTTTTGCTATATTTTTAACTTTAACAGTCAGGTATAAAGGAGGCCTATTATGTGTTACAGATGATGTTAATCACTGGGGATACAGAGATAAAATCAAAACATTCCTATCCGCAAGAAGCTAATTAAGAACAAAATACATACAAAGTAAATGTGAGGATGACAGAAGAGCATTATAGCCAAAATAAAACACCCCAGAAATGGGGGAGGTAGAGAGGAAGAGATATGTTATTTAGCTAGATTTTTTTCAGAAATAGATTAATAATTTATTATTATTGCTGAGTGGTTTCAGTTGTGTACAACTATTAAAACTTCTTTTTGTAGGTTTTCTTACCAAAGATATTGGAATGGTTTGCCATTTCCTTCTCCAGTTCATTGAGGAAACTGAGGCAAACAGGGTTAAGTGACTTCCTTTAACTTGATTTGTCACACAATTAATTGTCTGGGGCTGGATTTGAATCATGAAGATGTGTCTTCTTGTTTCTAAGCCCAGTCCTCTATTCACTATGCCACCTAGTTTCCCATCAGTAATTTACAGTTCTCCTATAATAATGTGTAAATTCTGTGCCCTGATTATAGGATTTACTGATTCCTTCAAAAACCACTATAATTTCATGTGCAAAGTTCATGCGCTAGATATTAGGCATACAGAGACAGACATGAAATAGAAATGGCCCTTAGTAAATTTGTGTGTCTTATTGCATTGTATCACATTATATTCCATTACATTTCCTCAAGGAGCCTTCTATAAATCATTCTGCAGTAACATTGAATATTACCTATTATCATTTAAAGGAAAATTAAATGTTCCAAACTTAAATACTCTATTTTTGTATTTATTCCTCCATGAAACTAGGCATCTTTAAGCTTCTTTTCCAAAAAATACTGAATGAATGAATAAAAAATGATTTATTAAATACTTAATATTTACCAGAACTGTGCTAATACTAGAGATATAAGAACAAAGAGCAAGACAATATCTGCCCTCCAGGGCACATAGTAGAGGACAACAACTTAGAATGGTAATAATGGCCAGTTTGGGGTGTTTTGGTCTGGAAAGTAAGAAAAATTCTGAATAGTGTCATAGAACAGTCATAAGGTGATGGATTAGTATGACCTTTTCAGGAATGGTTATGTTGACTGTCCCCACAGTTAGAGGTGATAGAAAGGGGAAAGAGTGAGGAAAAGATAGCTGGAGAACAGCATATCTGACCTTGATCAGACTAGATTATGTGAATTTTAACCAATCAGGAACACAGAATTCCAGGGTTGGAGCTATTACATTTTATTTCACAACAATGAAAAATTATCACTTGATATTTCACTGTATGAGTAAATTATCCTACTTCTTATTTCAAAATACATATAGTTCATTTTAAACATCTCCCTTAATGCATACTGCTACTTAAAAAGAGCTATTTCATGTCTATATTTCAACAATACTTACTAGATGCTTAATAAAGAATTAAGAATACATTTTTCTTTAGAATGATTTATTATGATAACAATTTCATTACGAACTCTTAAAAAATATGTTGAGCAGTCTTTGGCTATGTAAAATAAGCGACAGGGTAATACTACTGAAATGATTCTTTCACTTGTCAAATTATGCTTATTTTTTAATATATTTTTTTTAAATTTCCTATTCTGAATCATTCACTGTACTAAAAGAAATAAGATCATATAGGCTAGAAAGAACTCATTAAATAGGCACTTCCTATCATCTTTTAAGTCTATAAAAGACAATATCTATTTGATGGAATGCACATTTCTACACATATGCACTTCATGCATCTCAAAATTGTTATTACCACCTCATTTAAACAAATAACCACATATGTATTTGTGCATATATACCAATTTGTATGCATATTTTCAAATTATACATACATATTTTGAATATTCATATTTTGGTCGTTGCATGAGTGTATATGTATATGTATGCATAGTCAATTTTTCTGATAAAATTTCTTGAAATAATTTATCTCAAAGCTGTATATTACACTAAATAATCTATTATGGAAAAGTTTATGGGTGGAACCTCTCGTGAAAAGGTTTATTTGAGAAATATCAGGGAAGGAATTTCATTAAAATTGTAGGCAAGAGGAGTGTGATCTGAGATATACAGTATGACTGTGGTTTGATTCTGCTAATACCATCACAGAAATTCTTAATCATCACTCTGTAATTTGTTTTAAAAGAAAATATTTTTCTAACTGTATTTTAATATTCATTTCTTCTGTTATCCTATATATCTTATTTTATGCATTCAAAAATTTTTATTCTAAGAAGGGGTGCATGAGTTTTACTAGATTGGCTAAAGAATCCATGACACAAAAAGACTAAGATATTCTTGCCTTAGAGCAATTAGAAAAGAATCAACATAAGGGATTTCACCAAAAATAAATAAACAAAATTCTTCTTTTCAGAATCCAGGCACTATAGAAAATCCTCTGCTAAACTCTCTTAAGTTTGAAAGAGAGAATATTGTGGAAGTCATACAAGCCATCTTAGCATAGTTCTATTTTTTTTTTCAAAAGGAGTTATTTACTTCAAATGAAGTAAATAACTTCTTTCTTCCAGTTCTCAAATTCTGTGGTTTAATTCAATGGGTGAGTTGGTTGTTTTTGAAGGAAATATTTGGACTTGCCGTTTCATTGGTGTGGATTTCCAATGAAACACTTTTCACTGAAGAAGTTCAATAACTCTGCAATTTAGAGAATTGCTTGGGAACTTATAATCACTTAGCTTCATAGGTCAAAGGAAGAATTTAAAACCAGGACTTCTTGATTCCATAGTCATCCGTATACTCGTCCCTAGTGAAACATTTTGACATTTCAAAAATGCCACTTTATCATTTTCCTTATATCTTGTCTTAATATTTTAGAAGTTAAAAAAAATAGAACTAAAACATGAAAACTATTTTCCTGTAGTATTCTCTGTTGTTGAAAAACTGACTGATATTTCACAGACCCCAGCCAGTTTTCATGATATACAAAGTATGATGTGAAAGTTCTCTCTCTGCAGGCAGTCTCCATCACTACATAATTTCTGTAACTGCTGGTACTTATCCCCTGATGTCAGTTTGGTTCAAGGAAATAGACTTGACAAGGCAGAAGGTGCACCATAGGCATGCAAACATATGAACACTTTGCTTATTCCAAATTCAGAATGCTATATACATTTATATGTAAGCAAAAACATCTTTTGAGATTTAAGCTAGCCCTGGGAAATGCAGCATACTGCTGAAGCATTTCTTTCATTATTTTTTCTTTTGGATTTCAGGTTATTTATTTTTAATTTATAATATTTTCTGAGATTTTATCACATTGATTACTATATTTCAGCTGCTTATTATCATGGTCCATGTCTCTTAAGGAAATGTATTGAAAATGTACATGGAAAATGCCACTGCAATAATGATTTGTTCCTGTTTGATTAGTCATCTATTCTATTAGCTGGAACTGTAACAATGTCTTGGATGCTTCTTGCAACTAGGGAAATTTCACTGAAATTTTAAAAATGACACAACTGGCATTTTTTAAGAAAAAAAGTCCTTGGTCATTATTACTTGTCCTTCATTAATTATATTAGGGAAATTACAAATAAATTCTATATTGTCCACACAGTACTATATGCATTATTTCCGTAACAGTTTAATTAGAGTATATACTTGAAATGTGAATTGATGAAAAATTACTTTTCCTAATTAATTCTTATATGAAATTCTCTTCTTTTAGTATATCATGGTATGCTCAAGAAAATAATGAAAACAATATGATTTAACCCCATTAATTTTCCATGAATCAGGCTTATGAATCTCAGAATCTATTTTTTGAATATGGGTTGTGCTACATAAAAGACTTTGATCAGTCAGAACATGAATAAGGAATGTTGTTTTTCAGAATTAAGTGGAAATGAAGCCTAAGGAGGCACATTACAGAATAATAAGTACTAAATAAAATATAAACTTCTCACATTTTCAGATCTCTTAGTACCAGTATGCTATATATTTTAGACCAGATGAATTGACAGTCACAGTACTTCCCCACCACACACATGCACCTTTTCTAATATACATATCTAATTCATTTTTGTAATTTATCAAACTAAACTTAATAAGGATCAAATTTTCCCAGGTCACATAGCTTTTTATCTGACCAAGTATAATTTTTTTTTCCCTCCATCTATCCTTCACAGACTTGAAAATTCATTTTTCTAAACCATGTCTGATAGCATTACTCTTGCTCCAAAATTTTCGGTGACTCTTTTAAACCTAGATAAAACCATTAACGTATCTTTAAAGGGCCTCCCCAATTGAAGTCTAATTTATTTTTCCACTTTCCTTCCTTAAACATAATCTACATGTAAAACCAATTGAAATTCTATAACTTTTCCTATCTCATCCTACCCTCATGTATTTACCAAATCTGTTCCCAGTGCCTGGAATGTCTTTTAAAGTTTTCTTTTCCTTCCAGTTTGGTTATAACTTTTTCCATGAAACCTCCCTCATACCTCAGTTTAAAGTGATTGCTCCCTCTTCAAATTCTCCTAAAACTCTCCAAATTTCTCTTTTGTGGGACTCAGTTTCCTCATTTGTACAGTAACATTGTCCTAAGTCTCCAGTGAGATAAAGTAAATACAGTTCTCTGTAAATCATAAGTTACCATATAAAATATTAGCTGCTTTGGTTATTTTGTATAAAGATTATGTCATTTTTCATCTTTGTATTACCAATATCTATCAGAATGCTGAATGTTTTTGAGTGAAATGTAGGAAGTTTGCAACATTAGTCCCCTACTAACCTCAAAGTTTAATATCTTTCTGAATACCCGATAACTACAGAATGATTTGATTTGTGTACTATAGATTTCATTATTTTGAATAGTGACTTAGAAATATATTCAGCATTATCTTTAAAAGTAACACTTTGTATTATATCCAGTCTCCTTTGCCTCTATAACAGTTGCTCATTTTTGGTAGCATGTTTCCTTTTGTGTCAAGTTGACTTTTTTGGTGTAGGTTCCAGAGCTGTTGTTTTTAACTGTCTAATTCTTTCCTTACAAAACCCACAAAATTGGTTATATACTTGGGACCTAAGTCTTCTTCCTATGAAGAAGAATGCTAGCTAATTCACAGGCCATAATGTTTCTCCTAATGAATCTACACCTCCAGTGAAAAGTATTTCATTTTTACTTAATGTCAGCCTCAAGACACATTATTTTCTTGTAAGCACATTTGCCACTGACAGAATTGTCACATTTCAGAGAACTGTTAGTAGTAGTGATTATTTTGAAACTGTAAATAGGTATGTTTGTGAAATTATTGGGGGGGGGAGAATATTTGGGCTTATTTTTTAGTCTGTTGATTTTATTAGAGGGGAGATTATTAAGTAAACCATTTCTCTCTCCTGTTATTATGTAAACTTGGAGAGCTACTGGTTTGAGGGTACTTACAATGGAATATACTCTCTGCCTGTTTACCTTGCCCTTTTCAGATAGCCCTGATAAATTTCCAAATATCCTCGAATCATAGGAGCATAATTTTAAGGGGAAAGTGACCTTACTAACTACCTTTTCCAAATTTCTCCTTTTTTAGATGATTAAAGTGACATCTATAGAAGTTAAGTGACCCAAGCAAGGGCCACAGATGGAAATGAGAGGGAGGATTTGATCCGTGTCTTCTAAATTCAAATCACATGTTCCTTTACATTCTGTTCCACACTTCTGCCTTAACCTACACCTTCGCAGGTCTCAAAAAGCCATGAGCAAATGACCTGCCCCAAGCCATATCTGTCCTGATCTTAACTTATTATGCTAGCCAGTTTCCACAATGTCCACCTATTACCACCTACAAGTACTACCTTTAATAGCCAGGAAACTAGACCTGTTGGTGCTTCAAACAGCCTTAATTTTGCTTATTTTAGCACTTTGTCCCTATGTTGCCATGCGTAGGTTTTGATTTTGACAAAATCCACTATAAATAATTGCTTATCTTAATTATGGATGTATAGTAGATGGGAACATGACCCTAATCAAGTTGATTTAAATGATTTTACTTAAATTTTGTTCATTTTAAATTTTAGATAGGCTGTTTTAAAATTATGAACATAGAATCATTTAATTAAAAATATTAGATATAACTGAGAAAATGCAGTTGTGAATAATATTAAAGATAAAGAAAAAGCTTAAATAATGTTTCTGTGCAACTGAGTCCAGTGTTTTTCTTACTGTGAAAAAATGCTGCCATTTATCTAACCAAAAACTTGAGTTAAAATGTTTTTCCTCAGAAAATAGTTATTTTTTTTCTTCTTAATAATGAATCTAAACAATGGAAGGAAGGAAACAGGAATTCATTAAGCGCTTATTAAGTGACAGGGACTGTACTAAGCACTTCATAAATCTTCTCTCATTTGATCCTCACAATTACCCATGAAGTAAGTCCTATAATTATTCCCAATTTACAGATATGTAAACTGAGGCGAATAAAATTTCAGTGAATTTCCCAGGGTCATAGAGGTAGGGAGTGTCTGAATTTGGATTTCTACTCATATCTTCCTGACTCTTGACCTAGTCCTCTAGCCTTTGAATCATCTAGTTGCCAGGACTAAGCTGGAGGCCAAAGGGATTTAGAATCTCACTAAGAGTCATTTGATAAATGGATAGTACTCACAAGGGCCCTTATCTTAGCTTTGGAAGTCTATTAGTCATTAGTCCTAATATTTATCTAATAACCAAGAGGATCTGAACATCCTCAAAAACAGACAAACAAAAAACCACTAAGGAAGTATTATGAGGGCAAGCAGACAAATTCTCTAATAAGAAGGAACTAACCAAATAAAGACTTAGAGGCAATGAACATACTTTATGACCTTGACAAAGTATTGTGGTATCCATGTTAAATCATGGTAGACTAAGTATACAGAAGGAATTCCTCACAGTCCAGGAGAAATCCTTCTAAAAAATTATGCTCAGAACAACTAATATTATACTGTTATTTTATTCCTTTATTTCCATCCCACTCCTGCAAAAATGCTTCATGTACCTAAAAAAAAATAATGCTTCATTTACTTGAATAACTTATTAATTCATATTTTATCCTGTTGAAGTCCCACGCTGAGATACCATTCTTTTTTAAGATTTTCATATACAATAGATTATGTGGACAGCTAAGAGGCTCAGTAGATAGAGTGCTGGGCCTGGAGTCAGGAAGTCTCATCTTGCTGAGTTCAAATCTAGCCATATTTGTTATGTGACCCTGGGCTTAACCGCATTTGCTTAAGTTTTCTCATCCTTAAGTCAATCATCTTCTTAAGGGATATAAGATACACAGTACAAAGTTCTCCCACCCCTAGATATAGTAAATCATGATTTTGTTAGTCATCAGCAGTAAATACCCAAGGAGAGGTCTTTTCATTTTGGTTGAAGGCTGGCTTCTGAATTCCATGGTTCTTCTTCCATGGGTCCAACTCCTTGGATTCATAGGCAGGCAGTGCTCAGCTCCTCGTTCAGTTCCTCACCCAGCTCACATTCCATATTGAAACTGACAGTGTCCAGTCCACTTCAAGTCCTTTGCTGTTTCTATTTCTGGGAAGACAAAGCTTAACAGAGCCAAAACAACATTCATGCACATTGCCGGCACCATCATCAACCTGTAAAATCAACACAGACCAACAAACGAGATCTGAGAACTCAACACAAACCCACAAACAAGGTCTGAGAACTCAACACAAACTGTCAGTATATCCGAATGACCACTGAAACCCTCCCCCAGTCCTTCTATAAACAGACAACAAGAAAATCCTCTTTCAGGGTGTACAGTGAGGTTCCAGGGCCTCTGTATAAAGTATCACAAAGACAACAGAATAGACAGAGTACCCAGCCGTTCCCCTTCTCAGTTCTGCTCTATATCAGCTGCGTTCCTCCTTCCTGTTCTGCCCCTTCCTGTTGCATCAGCAAGTTCCTCCCACCTTCAAATCATGAGGGGCTCAAAGTGCTAAATACTTAAGTAGCTGAAACAAGGTGCTAAATACTTCTTTGCTTGACATTACAGCATGGAGAAACTTATACTAAAATCCTAGCCAGAAGTTTTCTATGGGCATCTGTAGTACCACATAATGCTTTTGCTACTTCATTCACTGAATTATAAAATATGAATACTTGTATTTTGTGAAATCACAGGATTCCTTTCAATTACTTACCTAATTACTCATATCATCACTTCTTTTGCCTAATAATGAGTTTGATGAAACAAGACTTTGTCCTTTATTTCTTATTTTGCATGAAATAAAATTCATAAGAAAAAATATTTTTTTTCCTTCATTCCCTAACATCTTCTCAACTATCTATTTTATGCCTTCACCTGTCTTAGGAAGGACAATTTGAAAAGAAAGTGGAAATATGAGCTGCTTCCTGTTCTCTCTTTTATATCTTTAGTCACTTTTTTCTGGTTCAAGCTTATGAAATCGTCCTTTTTCCTATAATAAAGAAGTTAACTACTAATCTTTACTTCTGCTAAAGCTATCGGGTAATTTGTTGTATGCCAATTTTTTTTTTTTGCCTAAACCTGTTTCAAATTTTCTTCTAACCAGATCATAATCATATACAACATATAGTGCATAATTAAAGTTATGTGACTATGAAGTATATGTAAATATTTTAATAAAACATTAGGGAATTTTATATGAAAATATAGGTGGCACAATGAATGTCATGCTGGGCCTGGAATCAGGAAGACCTGAATTCCATTTTGGTCTTAGATACTTACTAGCTGTGTGACCCTGGACCAGGGGTGAGGAAACTGCAGCCTCAAGGCCACATGTGGCCCTCTAGCTACTCAAATAGGGCCCTTTGACTGAATCCAAACTTCACAGATCAAATCCCTTTAATAAAAGGATTTGTTCTGTGAAACTTGGACTCAGTCAAAAGGCTGCACCCAACAACCTAGAGGTCTACACATGTCCTCGAGATCACAAGTTCCCCTCCTCTGGTCCTGGGAAAATCATTTAAACTTTTTCTTAGCTTCTTCATCTGTAAAATGAGGATAATAATAACATCTACTCCCAGGGCTGTTGTGTGAATAAAATGAACACTTTGAAGGCTTAAAATAGTAAATGCCAGCTCTTGTGGTTGGTGCTCCATAAATATCCTTTAGAGAATTAGTTGAACATTTGGGTTGAGCCAGCTTTAGTATTAGGACTTAGAGTTTGAACTTTGGTCTGCAAAACCTTGCCAATACTTTTTTTTTTTAGCAGAAGTTATATGCAGGTAAATTTCTCTCCCAAAATCTATTCCCATGTCCACTTCAGCTGATGTGAATCCTTGTGAAACTGTATTTTGTTTTAATTGTGATGAGAGATAAATGTGAGAATGAAGATTATATGAAGATAAGAGGGTTCGGTCTTTACCATATCCTTCATTTGGATATGTTTGTGAAATGTCAGCTGAGAGGTATATTTCTAATGTAATCTGACTTCTTTTAAAATGGCCCCAAACACGTCTGTTTCTGTTTTGACACGAGTACCTAGTATAGTGCTCAGATCACAGTGGGTGTTCAATAAAACAGTTGACTGAATTGGTCAATCTTTTAAGGAAATAACACCTTGCCAGTATCAATCTTGTTTCTTGGAAAATGTGACAAAATATTTGAAAATGTATAATTTAGTGCAATATAAATTTCACTTAATTATGCAGAAAGGCTTGTGTATACATCTGTCTTATTGGCAGGAAGTTAAACACCTGTATGAATAACAAATAGTAGAGCTTAATGAATTTGAAAATAACTTTGAGAGCCTTAGTTAAAGAATTTGTAATGGCATCAACAACGAAGAACAATACTATATAACAATATAGCAATTATAGAGTGCTTTAATGTTTACAAAGTACTTTACAAAAATTTGCAAAAATTGTTTCACTGGATCCTTACCACAATCCTGGGAGAAAGGCATTATTATTATCCCCGTTAATAGATGAGGAAACTGAGGAAGTCAGGGGTTAAGTGGCTTGCCCTTAGACATAAAACTAGCAAATATTTAAGCTTAAATTTGAACTTAAATCGTCCCAATTCCAAGTCTGCTTCCCATAATATGGTAGAAAAAGCAAATATGCGGTGTTTGATTTAATCTTCACTGGATGGAGATGACATAATTCTAATTCTGGAAGCCAGCTGCAAATAGCTTTATCTACTTCACTGTATAAAGGTCCTGCAAATACTGAAATTTAGAAAACACAGATCCCGGCATTTTTCTTGTTTGCTTCATCCACAAGCTTTACAATTTAATTGTTAGTTTACCACTTCATTTCTCAGCAATAAGGCAAAAATAATCATTGAGTGAAAGTTAATAATCCCTGTAATAGGTTATTACAGCCTTTGTACATAGTAGGTATCAATAAATATTTGCTGAATGAATAAATTAATGAATAATAGTAAGGTTCTATAATATGATATTGGCTAAGAAAATCCTAGTGTTGGAAAGAACCTTAGCCATTGATTTAGCATAATTATTTTCTTTATGCAAAAATCCTTTCCCAGGTGGTCAGAACAAGTGATCAACCAGCTTCCTCTAGAATACCAATAATGGTTAGGAACTCTTTACTTCAAAAAATAGCTTATTTCATTTGGGGGAATTCCTATTTATATGTTAACATATAGCAGTTAGATACTGCAGTGGATAGAGTGACACTTGGAATCTGAAAGAAAGTTCAAATGTGTTATCACACACTTATTAGCTGTGTAATCCTGGGCAAGTCACTTAAATTTTGTTTTCCTTTGTTCCATCTGTGAAATTGGTATAACAATAGCACCTGTCTCCTAGAGTTGCTGGGAGGTTCAAATGAGATGATAATCGTCAAGGGCTTCATCCAATGCCTGGCACATAGTAAGCCCTCTATCAATGTTAGCTACCATTATCCTAATTCTTATGAACATATTCATTATTACTCATGCACTAATACTGTATTAATTAATATTAGAATATTGTTATGTTAAAGAAGTTAAAACCTGTTTCTCTATAGCAGTCACATTGGTACTAATTTGTTCCTTTGGTGGATAGGATGATAGGGTTATGCTTTGCACTTGGTAGACACTCAGTGAATGTTTTTAGTTGAAATACATATTGTTTCTTTCCCTCCCACAAAGACTAAAAAATGACTACCACAATCCTACTTAAAACTGCAGTGCAATGGACAGAGAGCTGGTCCTAGAGTAAGGAAATCCTGAGTTCAAATTCACCTCAGACACTTATTAGCTATGTCATTTGAGCCCTCTTTGCCTCAGTTTCCTCACCTGTAAAATGAAGATAATAACATCTACCTCCTAACATTGTTATGAGCATCAAATAATATAATAATTATAAAAAGCTTAGCACAATGCCTGGCACATTATAAGCACTATAGAAATGCCAGCAACTATCATTCCAGATTAAACAATATACTTTTCACATCTACACTTTACAATCTTTTAATTTCCCTTTTAAGATATAGTGCTAGACTTGCACCCAAAATCCCAGATGTGTCCTGATTATCATAGACCCTAGTGAGATTAGAGCTTCATGTGAGCCAGACACAGTTTAGGTTTATTTAAAGACATTATGTATTCAAATTATGTATTATGATAAAGTTAATTATTATTTGTGCTGAAGTTTCAGGGCACAGCATCTTTGAGAGTTTGCATTTTTCGTGGGTCATACTGGAGTGAAAATCAGAACTGGTAATTTACTAAATTAGTTTCTGAGGATTAAGCCAGATAGCCACAATGCCTTCACTAGGCTGTAGGATTAATGATACTAGATCAAATCACTGGTTCTTAAATCCACCAGCCTACCACAACAAAGGGCTTGAACTTCTTCCCTGAGGAAGGACAATAATCAGAAAAAACAGACCTGCCCAAGACACTGTAGCTAGGCAAGAAAATACATAATACTGAATCCCCAGAAGACTTCTTTGTGGCATAACCATTTTCATAAACTAAATCATGATTCATACTGGAAATTATTTTATCTAGTCTAATTTTCTCTCTCTAGGAAGATAATCCTTAAATTACCCCAGATACCTGTACCTCTGCCCTATTTTTAAGGTAGTTTGAGAAGAGATTAGTCTTTGTGTTTTCCCTTCCTATTCTTCCATTGCTGGCTGGACCATTTGAGTTAAATTGGATTTAGAGAAAAAAATGCTCAAAATATGTTTTTATGTCAACCCAGTTTGACTATTTAAACAGTTAATATAACTAATTTAGTAGCTCCACACCAATATAGCGAAAGTTTCTATGGTCCTCTGGTTGTCTTAAATGTTAATGACTCATAGATGAGTAGCTAAATGTATATATTATTTTAGAATAAATTATTCATTCTAAACTTGAATTTATATTCTTCAAGAAACTTTGATTTTTTTTTCATTAATATGGACACATCTTTTGCTAGTACAACTAATAAATTGATTCAATGAGTTGCTTTGGTAAAAAGAAATTATGACCCAGTGGCCAACAGTCTTGTAATCAGTCTCTAAATTCTGAAATTAATTTTAAAATGAAATGTAAAAGTGTAACAAATTATTTCTCCATTGAGATGACTTACATGACTATATCTAGATGGTAAATTAGGGAGAGAAAACCTATATAAAGGAAGAGACACATAAAACAAAGAATAATGATAATGTAGAACTGTCTTTTAAATATTATTCCATTTTGTTAATGTTATTGTTACTGGTATTTTTATGTGAGATACTAGGATAATTTTATATAAACTAATTTATATAAATTCACACATTCACATTTTTTCTCTAAGTGTACAACTGTCATAGTTAAGAGTTTATAACTTCTGTCTTGGACTTAGTCCAATTTTAAAAATTTGGTGATTTCCTTACCTTCCTTACTTCTACATTTTCCCTTCTCTAATCCATCCTTTAAACAGAAGACAAATCAGTATCCCTTAAAACACATGCCTGACCTTGTCTCTCCCCTCCTCAAGGAACTTTGGTGGCTCCCCATTACCTTTCAGACAGATTTATCTGTTCCTTAATGCCCTATAAAATATGGTTCCAGATTATCTTTCTGGGTCAATTATATATTATTTCTTCTAACTTTATTTTCTAGATCAACTGACCCAATTGCTCTTTGACATACACTGTGTTTCATCTCTTGCTACTTTTCTTTGCAAAGGCCATATTCCATTTATAGGATGTCCTTCCTCATCTTCACCTTTTTGAGCCCTTAGCTGACTTCAAGGATCAGCTTGGGTATACCCCATCTTGTTCTCCATAGTTGCTATTCCATCCTGATCACTGTCAGAGTGCATTTATTTTGCATATATCCTGTATTTACCTTTCTGTGAGCATGTTTGCATCTTCTCAATGGAATTTAAATTCCCTAAGGGCAAGGATTGTCTCATGTGTTTTTATTTATATCCCCACCACATAGTACAGTGTATAACATATAGTGACTGATCAGAAGATGCTTATTGACTGATTGATTGCTTTAGTGTATCAATGATCTCATCCCTCTGGGTATTCCCTATAAAGTAGAGATATTGACTGACTGAGGCCTTCTCATTCTGTACAATTCTTATCTGTGTCCTCTTGTAAATTAAGAGGATCAACTTCAACATACTTGAAGGTCTTTCTCTAGTCCCTTTACATCTGTCAGTCAGTCAACAAGAATTTATTAAGTGATTACATCTTGCCAAGTGTTAAGAGCTAGAATACAAAGAAAGGCAAAATTATAGTCCCTCTCCTGAAGAAGCTCATATTCTAATGGATGAGATAACACAAAAAAACCACATATGTACAAGATATATACATATGTAATATACATATACACATATCAGTATAGATACAAATATAGATGTTAGTTGTTGTTAAGTCATATTCAACTCTTTATGACCCCATTTGGAGTTTTCTTGGCAGAGATACTGGAGTGGTTTGCCATTTCCTTCTCCAACTCATTTTACCAATGAGGAAACTAATGGTTAAGTGACTTGCCCAGGGTCACACAATTAGTAATAATCCAGATTTTAACTCAAGACGATCAGTCTTCATGATTCCAGGCCCAACATTCTATCTGCTGCTGCCCCAAGTAGCTACTCTATGAATATAAGATAATATAGATAACACACACACACACAATCCAAAAGGGAAGACATAAATAGTGGGTGGAGGGGAGTGAATATGGAAAAACTTTTCACCGGAGGTTGAATTTGAACTGAGTTTTGAAGGAAGAACCAGGGAAGCCAGAATGGAGGTATGGTGAGAAAATATTATAGGCAGAAGGGAAAGCAAGTGAAAAGGCAAAGGTTAGGGAGATGGACTGTAATGGTCAAAGAACAAGGCCAGAATTGGATTTGTAGAGTATGTTAGGGGTTGTGAAGTATAAGAAGACTGGAAAAATAGTAAGGAACCAAGTTTTAAAGTCAAAATGGGTTTTAGATTTGATCTTGGGGGTAATAGGAAACCACTGGAGTTTATTGAGTTATGGGCCAGGGAGGATCTAGTGAGATATATTCTTTAGGAATATCGCTTTGGCTGCTGAGTGGAAGATGGACTCGAGAAGGTAGAAACTTAAGGAAGGGAAACCAACCATAAGGTCAGAGCAATAGAGTACAGGCCTCCTCCAGAATGGTGGCTATGTTATTGTGTATATTGGGATGCACCTGGCTGGTTATCTCCTCCCTCAGTCTCACTGTAGGACCATCCAACCTGCTTTTCTGATCACACATTTCCTGGATGATTTATTTTTACACCATTTCTTGCAAAAAAACATCATTAATAATATGGTTCATATTTTTCTACAAACAAAGCCAATGTAACCAAGATTAGGAGGGAAGCAGAAAATTGGGAAAGAATTTTTACAACCAGTGTCTCTGATAAAGGTCTTATTTCTAAAATATATAACAATATGAGTCATTCCCCAGTTGATAAATGGTCAAAGTATATGAACAGGCAGTTCTCACAGGAAGAAATTAAGGAGATCTATAATCATATGAAAATATGCTCTAAATCACTATTGATTAGAGAGATGCAAATGAAAACGACTCTGAGGTACTACATGTCACTGATCAAATTGGTTAACATGACAAAACAGGAAAATGATAAATGCTGTAGATGTGGGAAAATTGGAACACTAATACATGGTTGGTGGTATTGTGAACTGATCCAACCATTCTGGAGAACAGTTTGGAACTATGCCCAAAGGGCTATAAAAATGAGCATACCCTTTGACCCAGCAATACCACTTCTAGGAAGGTATCTCAAAGAAATCATACAAGTGGAAAAAGGACTGTTATGTACAAAAATATTTATAGCAGCTCTTTTTATAGTGGCAAAGAATTAGAAATCAAGGGGAAGCCCATCAATTGGGAAATGGCTGAACAAGTTGGTGGTTTATGAATTTAATGGAATACTCTTGTGCCATAAGAAATGAGGAGCAGGGGCAGCGAGGTGGTGTGGTGAATACAGCACTAGCCCTGGAGTCAGGAGGACCTGAGTTCAAATCTGTCCTCACTTTACACATACTAGCTGTGTTACCTTGTGCAAGTCACTTAACCCCAATTGCCCTGCCTTCCCCCCTTCAAAAAGACAAAAAAAAAAAAGAAGTGAGAAGCAAATGGACTTCATAATAACCTAGAGAGGCTTCTATAAACTGATATGGAGTCAGAGGAACAGAATCAGGAGAACATTGTAACACAATTACACATTGTATCTGTGATGACTAACTTTGATAGACTGGGCTCCTCTGTAAGACAACTCCAAAAGACTCAGGATGGAAAGGGCTATCCACATGAGAGAAAGAATTACAGAGTCTGCATGCAGATTGAAGCAAACTCCTTGCTCTCTCTCTTTTTTGTTGTATTTTGTTCCTTCTTTCTCATTCATTCCATTGGTTACAATGTTTACATTGTACAACTTGACTAATGTTGTAGAACCTGTATTGGATTGCATACTACCACGAGAGGGAAAGGGAGGGGGAGAAAATTTGTAATTCAAAAGCTTGTGGAACTGAATGTTGTAAACTAAACATAAATAAATTTAAAATAAGAACATATTTCACCCTATCTATAAGAATTTCTCCATTCCCTTGGGTTACTTGTGATTTTGATTTTGCAAAGATGGCAATATTTCAGGATTCAAAGTATCATTAATGAATTCTGGGTCTGAAAAATGGTTGTATGTGTGTGTGTGTCTGCGTTCATGCATCTGAGTGTATTTACTATTACATTAATATATAATTTCATTACAAAATATACACGACATTTTAAATTATAAAAAGAAGAAATAAACAAAATCACAAAATATTTTTTGTTTTCAAATAAACCCAAAACATGTTTGCTTTCACAAAAGCAAATCATGGTGTTAGTAATTATGGAATCATAAGGATTATTAAAATATTCCAAATGACCATATTTTAGTAAAAGTAATGTGAATAAATGTGCTTCATTATATTTGAAAAATCCCCTCATCAGTTCTAGAGAATAGGGCAGACTTAATAATTGATTGTTAGTAACTAGTTCTTCAGCTAATTTATTCAGTGCAGAAAACAACCAGTTAAGCAACTGGCAGCACTTATGTGCCTTTGAGAACCCATGGTCACTAGTAAAACATGAGACATCAGAGTAGGACATTCGTAGAGAGCTCCAAACCTGTGACATACGTAAAACTTATTTTTATCTCAAAATCAATGAATTGGTATGCATTTCTAATCACTATGGAAGTTTTATTTCCTTTAAAAAAAATAAAGACATTTCACCTTCCAATTGTTTTCTGGGATATATTGTGTGAGACCTGACTGCTATTATGAAAAGCTTAAATTATTTCATAATCTCATAGTTACAGAATCAATTGAATAGAAAATGGATCCCAAAATGTGGTTTACAGTTTAGCATATACCTAGAAAATTGTTTTCCTTGACCCCAGAAGCACATTCATTAACTATAACCTCCCTAGTATCATATGATGATTTCATTAAAATCCTGAAAATATACTAGCCTGTTCTTACCTACGAGATCATTTATTTCATTCATCATTTAAATGGAAAATCTTTTGAGGGTCAATAAAAAATTATATAATAACACCCAGTAATGTAACCAACATGTAGTATAGAAAGTGAGAAAATGAAATGAATAATTGAAATTGAAGAAGAAATACAGTGAGAGGAAATGGATTATCTTATGTGTGAAGGAATAGGCATTTAGGATCTGGAAAGTGTCCAATAGTAAGTTTCTGTCAGTTCAACTCAGACATCACATTTTACATGAAGCACTTTTTTTCTGATTCCTAGAGTTCCCAGTGCCTTCTCCCCTTCCAGAGTATTTTTATTTGTTAAATCCAGCAAACAGGAAACTAATTGTTTCCTCTTAGAAACAATATTTATCTGCATTTAGAACTGTCACCCCAGTTAGTCGTGAGGTGATCTTATGGTCCTAACAACTGACATGGAATTAATAGAGATATGCAGGATACTGTTTCCATAAAAAATGGAACTCTGTTTTGTTAAGCAAAATTAAAGACTAAAGTAGATAGTTCCAAAGAATATATTTTAAAATAAAGCAAATAAAATGGGACTTCTTTCTCACTAATACTCTTCATTTCTATCCTTTATTACTTAGACACTACTTTATTACTTAAACAGCTAGCTTCCCTTCCAGATTTGTCATTGCTTTTCATCAACTAATCAGCAAAAGGTTACTAGATCTCATTGTAGCTGCTTTGTACTCAGAAGATGAGGAAGTGATGTCAGTGTCACCCCTTTCCAGGGGTGGGGAACTTGAAGTCTCAAGGTCACATGTAGTCCTCTAAGTCCTGAAGTGAAGCCCTTTGACTGAATCCAAACTTCACAGAACAAATTCCTTTTTTAAAAAAGTATCTGTTCTATAAAACTTGGACTCAGTCAGAAGTCTGCAACCAAGGACCTAGAAGGCCACATGTGACATCAAGGGCACAGTTTCTTCAACCCTGCAGGTTAGTCCCTGAGCCTACCAGACCTTGAGGATGGTCTCAGTAATATATAAGGAAAAACTAGTCTAACTTGCATTAGTCAGAGGTGAAGATGTTGCTCCTATCACAATGTATCAGCCTCCCCTGTGCTGTTATTCCAGCCCCAAATGGACTGTTTTAAAGTGCATATCTAGTGCCAACCATAGCCACATGGTTTCTTCTATAGTTGTTTGTTGTAGAATCATCCCATAGAGATAAAATGTGGACGTTTGATTGACACACATAATCTCCAGCTACAAAACCTCTGTGGAAGAAATTATTATTATTTTTTTTAATGTGATCAACTCAACATCCTTTAGGAATACGTTATCCAGATACTTCAGAACCAAATAATTAAGCCATTTAGAAGGTATACTTGATTTGTGAAATACTAAGCTTTGAGAAAAATTTGACAGGAGCCATAATTACATTGAAAAGACAATTATTCCATAGAAAACTTTCTTTTTCTTTTTATGTTAACATTTAAGCTCTTTTTTGGTACCAGAAAAGAAAAATGGCTTTTGGATCAAGTCTTTTTCAAAGTGTGGGACTCCAAACACATTTTTAAGATATATGTATGTAATCAATGTGGAATTGTTTATTGATTGCCCATGTATCCATTCTGCTTATATTAGCAATCCAATTGTGATAATTCAAATCTACTGTAATTTATGGTTTACAGAGCGTTTTCCTCACACCAATACTATAAGAAAGGTACAGCAACTATTATTCCTATTTTACTGACACAGAAATAGGTTAAGAGTAATGAATTAACTTGTTCAAAGTCACACAACTATTAAGTCAGTAAAGATTTGAACCCAGCTTGAAGTGCAATATTCTTTCAACTATTGCTATGATTGATTTTTCTGCTTCTGTAATTAACAAGTAACATGATCTTCGATATAATGACTCTCTTGTATATGTATAAAAAGGACCAGGCACTTCAGTAGAGTGCCACCAATGTAAACCCCAACATGAAAGAGGTTGGAGAGCCTACGTCTGCAAGAAATGTTATGATATATGGCAGACTTTGGAGCATGTGTTGGTTGATATTCGGTAACTGGTCTCATTCATCAAACTACTCCATGAATAGGAATGTCTTTGAATGTCAATGATATTGATATTATGTTTAATGTTATGTGTGTATTCATGTGTTTATATGTATGTGTATATACGTATATGAGTATGTTTATATGTGGTTTATTGTTATTAATACCTAGCAGAACAGATTTCTAGGAAAATTCTACCAAGGGCCAGAAAAGCTACAACTGTAAAGACTGGAGTAGATGATCCCTAAAGTACTTTGTAGATTCAAAATTTGAAAACTGAAGTTTTCAGTATATGTCAAAAATAAACGGGGGGGGGGGGGAGGAAGAGAATTACATTAAAAAGTAGCATTTATATAGTCTTGTTCTCTTTTTGTAACAGAACCACATCAACACAATTACTCTGCGACCCAATTAAATACAAAAGTTTTATTTGAAATTAACTATGTGCTTGCTAATCTAAATGTGATCACCTTTCTTTTTCTCAATTCAGTTGTTGCAGTTAAAATATAAAGGAAGATCATTTAGACATTATATTCTGTTCACTCATCCCTTTTTGTATTCTGGTTTGTTTTTTTTTCAAGTCCCTACTTTGGTTTGGGAATACCACTAGAAACAATTCTTTTGATTTTAGGTTTTCAATGGAGATCAAGTTTGGTATTTCTCAAAATAGCCCTTTAGCTCATTCAGAACAGTCCACATAACCAAGCTGTCTACCTTATTAATGAAAATGTTAGCTTAGACAGGTGGCTTGACATAGTGAATAGTTGGGTGCAAGTCCTACTTCTGAGGATATAATAACTGTGTGATCATGTGCAAGTCATAATTCAGTGCTGTAGCAAACCTTTTTAATGATAAGTTCCTGAAGAGCTACCAGTAAATATTAGGGCTAGGGAGTTTCCCACACTGACTCCAATGGCTAGATCAAGAAGGAGGATAGGGAGTGGTAACTTTTTTCTCAAACCAATCAAAATGCAATGGAATACTTATGGTTCATTCAACAGTTGACAAAATGAGATGTTCTTAGCCATAGCAGCTAGACAAGAATATACATTGATGACAACACCTCAGGCAGATTCAACTGAACAAAAATTCCTCGCCTAAATTGCTCATTATGGTCCACCAAACATCAGAGCATGCCCAGAGCTCCATGTAACTCTTTTGTACTCAGATCAGCAAATGAAGTCAATGGTCTCAACCTTTAGTCTTCAGAGTCAATCAGGTCTCAAGGATTATTTCATTATTAAATTTCATGGGTGCAACTACAATAAACACTCAACATAACTTTCTATATACTTCATTAACTCATTTCATTTTTGTGTATATTGCAAAAATATGATAATTTAATCATCTGCAGAGGCAATACACTTAAAGGCAAAAAAAAAAAACCATCGAATTATGTTGTACAAAATTTCACATCATAGCACTTAGGCCAGTCCCATATAATTGATGAGTAATCTATTATTTAATTTAAATAATGAAACTTCTAAATCTCTCTGTGAGGTAAGTAGGGGAATATGACAGCCCATTTTTGCAAATGGGGCTTGATTCTGCTCCATTAAATGCCTTCAGAGTTATTAACTTGATTAATTTGATCACCTGGCCATCATTTCATAGGGAAACAAGAAGTTGACTTCTGTAATTATGGTTCGATGCCATAGTAATGCACAAAATCACTAGTGGCATTAAAACATCAATGCAGCTCTCTAAGTGTCTGACCCATTACTAAGAGTAGGTAGCAATTTAAACATGGGATATGATGAAACTCCTATGGGAAAAAACTGAGGTACATATGGGTGAAAGGACTTGGTCACATAGGCTAAATTTTAAGCTGACCTAAAATGAACCTTTGATGTTTAACACCTTTGTTATGTATTAAAATTCACTTTCGTGCATGCAAATTGGGTAATTGTGTATCTAATTGACCACTTACTTTGCAGTTGAATAATTATTGTAGTCAACTGCTGTTTGGGCATGAAATGAAGACCAGGTGAAAATGTTAATCAGGTTAATGACTTTAAATAATGTTGGTTATTGAAGAAACATGTTTTTTCTGCTCTTTATGTAGTTTAAAAATTGCTACAGAAAATGTTTTTCATCTGCCCTTCAACTATATTGATGACACAGATTACAAGCTAATGTTGAAACAGTTGATTGGGTCAGTATCTCTTATGAAGGGAATTATTTTATGACAGTAAATAATACACAGTTCCTATCTTTTGGGGGGGGGGGGGTTGGGGGGGAGTGTTAAACTCAGAAAAATGAGAACGGTGAGACATAGTGTAGTTGTCCAAACTGCATGCTGGACCTGGGTAGCAAGAAGATGTGAATTCTGTCCAGACAGTTTGTAATTGTGTGCTTATAGGAAGTAATTTAATGTTTTTGAACTTCAGTTTCCTTAACTCCAAAATGGGGATGAACCTACTTTGCCTGGTTATTTGAAAGCCTTAAAATTTAGAAAATGTGAGTTACTGTTCTTGCTGTATAATTATTCAAATGCAAATAGCCATAATGATATTTTTAGAAGTTGTATATTTTTGAAAGGCAGATTTCACTATTTTAGAAAACTTGAAGAACTTGCTTTTAAATAGTAATTTTCTGAAATATCAAGAAATTTTAAACAATTTTGATAGTGATCACCATTGATTTAATCCAAAGAGTATTGCATAATCAATTGGGAGTCCTGGTTCTATGATTATTTACATAATGTAGGGGAATAATAAAAGGTCAGTACTTTATCATATACATACATATAGATAGATAGATAGATAGATAGATATACATGTAAAATAAAAGATAGTACTTTAAGATTTACAAAGTACTTTCCTTCATTGCAAGAATTTCCAGTATTACATATGTGGAAACTAAGAGTCAGGAAGGTCAAAGTTTTACACAAAATCACATAGGAAGTAACTGTTCCTCACTTCTAATCTCATCCTTATTTGGTCATTCAAACCTGGATTCCACCTCCCCCAGACTCCTCTCTGATTGGAGTGCCAGAGGGTGGAATATCAAATTGCTCCCAAAGTCTATCTTTAGGTCAGAAACTGGACTTTCAGCTAACTCCACCTCGCATCTGCTGCTTCCCCTGACTTCAACTTGATTGTCCTCCCTCTCCTCCATTTTCCTGCTTTTGTTTGTGTGTTTGTGTATATGTGTGTTGTGTTCCCCCATTACATTGCAAGATCCTTGAGGGCAGAAGCTTTTTCTTTCTATCTACAGTGCTTATCATGCACCCTAGCACATAATAGTTTCTTAATCAATGTTTATTGGATTGTATTACCAGAACTAGTACTCAGAGCTAGCATTTTCATACCAGATTCAGTACTCTAACTACTTTAACCTTCTTGAAGCCTTTCTGGGAAGATAAATTTATCTGTGAAATGAGAGAACTAAACCAGATGATTTCTAAATTTCTTTCCAGTTTTAAGATATGCTGTTTTCAGAAACATTTATATTTGAGGGAATAAAAGTAACTTAACATTATTACACATTGGTGTTTAAAATCATTTTATGTGACATCACCCTTCTGTCTAGATTTTCTGTATCATATCTCTGATGAAATATTCGAACAATCTAAGTCATTTTTTTTTCAGGGTATCAAAGTAACTTCATGTAGTTGAATTATTAAGTAGAGATAGATAACACCAAAAAGCAACATCACGTCTAGTGTAAATGAGATCTCTGTCTTATAAGAAAGAGAGAGAGAGAGAAAGAGAGAGGAAGAAAAAAAGTCACACTACTTTCAAAATATTTTGGAGTGACTTCAATACTGTATGCAACCATAGAGATCACTCTGTGGTAAAGGGTTATGCCTTCTTGAATGCCCCCCCCCCCCATTCTCCAAATATGAGAATAACAATTTTTCCCAACTCCTCCCTTATTCAATGCCACAAGTATGCCTTCCCTCTCATCACTGTTTCTTGGTATCTCAT
The DNA here is from genome assembly GCA_028627135.1 of Pseudochirops cupreus. NCBI lineage: Eukaryota > Metazoa > Chordata > Mammalia > Diprotodontia > Pseudocheiridae > Pseudochirops > Pseudochirops cupreus. Next base: position 178,587,778 of record CM053580.1, on the reverse strand, counting down.
CAGTGACTCATCATCTTCCACAGAGAAAAAAGGAGAGAAGAGAAAATATTGCCCTAGGTTACTGATTCTGATGAAAGTATTTCCTGTTTTTCACTGACTAAAGGCCCTTCTACTACTTAAATCTGATTATTCAGGACTCATTTATTATATAGGAAAATGGTTTTGAATCATGTGATTTAGTCATTGCCTGCTATTTAGGAGTTTTTAGAAAATGTTAATAAATCTAAGCCACAAGACTCCCTCTCATGGTTCAAAGCCTAAACCCAGTGGTGATATGGGAAGAAACCCCCACTTTCCATTACTGACAATCCAGATTGAATTTCTGTTCTTTGCTTTACTCTGCAGTACCAATAATGCTATTCCCTCTTCTAGTCTCTTTGCAGTTAAGGACATATATAAATCAAGAGCAGTTAAAATAGGTGAAATTTTATGATATATATAGTGTGCTAACAGTAGAGTACCAGATAAATCAGGAATTATGAAAAGTATTTAAAGAACAGAGAAATTTTAGAGTAAATCCCTACTATCCTAGCCAGAGGAAGAGAAGCAATGGAATTAAAAGCACCCCACTACCTTTCCCTTGTCTGCCGTAGAAAAATCGTTCATCCAGTCTCTAGGTTCTCCTCATCTTCATCGCAAAATGCCTGCTGGAGTTCCTCTTTTCCCTTTTTATTTGCACCTTGAATTAATCACAGTTTATGGTAGCAATAGGCAAAATAATAGACAAGATTTTTGCATTTAAAGTTTGGTTTATGATACATATTTGGATCACGATAAATATTTGGATCACTATGTTAGCATTTTTATACATAAAAAATTTATTTTGTTTTGACAACATATAGAAAAATAATGCATCTTTGATAGAAAATAAAAAGAACCACAGGTTATTATAAGATCACAGGATTTAGAGCTAGAAGGAACATGAGAGATCACTCATTCCAAACCTCTTATTTTAGAGAGGAGAATATTGAGGCCAAAAATAATTAAGGGTTTAAAAAGCCAGGACTACAAAACCAGGTCCTGTGATTCCAAATCCAACTCATTTTACATTTTATATTAAAGATGGAGATTAAAAAAAATGTCCCTTACTGTAAACTATCAAGTATCTACTACGTACTAGATATTAGACACTTGGTATATAGTTTTGCTAGTGTTGTTATTGTTGTTGTTTAAAGAGGAGGGCTGTGTTATCACATTTTTCAGCTTGGATTCCTAGATATCCCATGGAGAATCTTGCCTACTAGCTGTGTCACCCGACTGGCAGTTGAATAAGCTGAAAATCTGGACTAAAAAAGAAAATTATATATGTAATAAGAATACTACTGCACAGAAGCAGTTTCTTCTTCCTCTGGAAATGATATTTGATTATGGAGCTGTCCAGCAAGGCAGGGCTTAGGTTGTATAATCAATAAGGAGTATTCTGTGGCATTGTACAGGACCAGTGGAGTAGTGTTCTCACATATAAGGAAAGCATATTACTAGACTTTACATAGGTTCTCTTAATGGAAGATCCAACAAGTTATTGTACCACTGACTGTGTTAATTAGGTTGTTAATTCTTGTGGTCTGGCTTGTGGTCCTTGTAGTTGGAGAGCTGGCAATCTTTTCCCAAAGAAAAGAAAAAGGTTGCCATTTTAGCCAACAGTGTGTTTCTAAGGTGGTGTTTCTTTTCTTCCATTTCTATCCCCAAGCAACTTTCATTCTACTAGTTTTAATTAGACATTTCCATCAGGGAGACAAAATTCCATGTTCATACCAACCTGTTAATCAATATTCTTTAAATATGGTTTCTTAACTTACTGTAAATCCACTTTAACACTACTTTCATCTACCCCATTAGAACTAGAATATTTAAAAGATATTCTTCATTTCCTCTTCCTGAGTCTTACAGTGGCAACTGCTGCACTCACAAATTGCCTGACTAGATTAGTATTCAAGTTGAGCATATTAAAATAGTCCCTGAATATTTAGTGGCTCCTGCTACCCCCAGCAGTGGTTTCTATAGTGAAAGCAATAAAGGGAAATACACACACACATACACACACACACACACACACACACACACACACACACACATTTAGAAAGAGAGAAGGAATTGAGTGAGTTGAGCAGAGAGAGACAGACAGAGACACAGAGAGAGCACAAGAGAGTTCAAAGGGATTTTTCACTATGGTTCAGTGATTTTTTGTTTTTGGGTAAATTCTTCAAAGAAAGAGTAGGGGTAAAGTAAATCGATTTGATTGAATAAAGAAGAGGAGATAAAAGTCACAGTGTGGGGGTTGAAGATAGCTTCATGAGGTCAAGGAGCTTATTTTATCTTTGTATCTAGTACAGTGCTTAGCATAGTTTTCTCCATATATCACAGAATCATATAATATTAGAGCTGGAAAATCAACTAGCATAGCTTTTTGCTTTTGAAAATAGCTATAGAAATTGCAGCCCAGAGAGGGTAAGTGACCTGTCCAAGGTTACACACCTAATAAATGGTGGTGCCTGCCCTCATAGCAAGATTTTGAGCTTCTAAGTTCTAAGCACTTCTTCCCCATAGTAGATGCTTTGTAAATGGTGATAAAATTGAATTCTTAAATACTAGCTTGTTGTTACTATATTATTATAATACCACTTCTAACTCTGAAGTATAACTAGCACATACAACATTATTAGTAATACAGTACTGGAAAAAATCCATTTGTGGGTTATTAATAAATTATACTGCCAAAATCAAATGTGTTCTTATTAAAGGGTAACTGTAGGTCAATCAGTACCTCTTATTCACCTCTGTCAGAAAGTGCTTTTTTGTTGTTATATTACACTAACTGCATAGCTAAAGAAACTATTGATTTTTTTCCTTCTTGTTAAATCCATTGTTTTTCATTGCTCATTGCAAGAAGTTAGAAATTGCCTATTCCATTCAGTACAAAATTCTCTATTTTTTTCCCTTAAGAATCAGATATTTTATTGAGACAGGACAAAATCTTCTTTAGGAAAAAAGAAAATTAATGAATTGTGTGCATATGTATTTGCAACTGTGGGAAATGATATAGTATTTTTTTCTTTTAAAAATATGACGTATTATGAAATTGTCCCTTTCCTTCTTCCTTCACCAAACTATGCCCTTGTAAAAAGAGCCAAGTCCAGTGAGGGATAGGGTAAAAAATTTTAAAATTCAGCTTTAGCTAGATTTACAGATTACAAGACAGATATTCATTAGAGTATTTTTTTTAAGTGTCATAGTGAGAAACCTCTATATTAATTAAATATAAGTGTAACTTAAGCCATAGTGCCAAGGAGAACTGCTTCTCAGCTTCTGAGTATTTGCTTAAGAATTTGTTATTTCAGTCTAGCAGTGGTGGTGGCAGACTTCCAGTAGTGTGTAGGGTAAAAGGTGAAAGAATTGGATGGGTGAGCAGAACTCGTTGCTTCTTTCCTGGCCCCTAATTTGTGTGAGTAGTGCCCCTTTCCCCAACCTCTCCTTTCCAGCGTGACCTTCTCTTTAGTTAGTGTCCTGGGCCTTATTCCTTAGAGGGATGGGTTTCCTTTCAAATGCAGAAAGAAGAAAATGCCTGTGGTACCGCTTCACATAACCAGATTTAACCTCCACTAAATTGTTTAGCTCACATGTGTCTAGTAGGGTCCAGATTTACTTGTTTTCTGCTTTTTAGAAACCATGAAAATATGCACTTTTTTTCCTATAAAAATTCTAGCTGGCAAGGTTCCAGGAAGTCAGAGAAAATAAATCTCTCTCTCTCTCTCTCTCTCTCTCTCTCTCTCTCTCTCTCTCTCTCTCTCTCTTTCTCCCTCTCTCTCTCTCTCCTCTTTTTTCTGTATATATATATGTATATATATATATATATATATATGTATATATATATATATACATATATATATATATGTAAAACACAGTTTAAAATCTCCTTTGTTTCTTTTTCCTTTACTCTTTCTTGCCGTAGCTTCTTTCTCATCTTTCTTCAAGCAAATGAACACATACAAATCAGTAATTCAGTGATAAACCGGTTTTATCTTTATACCACCTTTTAGTGACAACATCAACAGAAACCTAAGAAGTGGATAAAGCTATAGTCAGGAATACCTGAGTGCAAATCCTGCTTCAGATACTTATTATCTTAGGAAAGTCTACCTCTTCTGTAAAATGGGAATAATAATAGCACTATTTGCCAGAGTTGTGCAAAGACAAAATATTTTTAAAGAATTTCTCAAACCTTAATGTGATATGTAAATGCTAGTTAGCATTAGTATTAATAATAATTAACAAAATAAAATTAACAAAACAAAGATAATATTTGGAATGAATACTTGATCTTTCAGGGAAGGAAAGGAATAATGACATTACTGACTTGGGTCAGCCCTTTTGGGTAAGCTTAGCAAAATCGTGATCTACCCACACATTCTTTTTGGTGCTTGCCTCCTTAATGATACTTGCCTCTGCTGTGGAGGTATAAACCAGTAACAGCAGCACAGAGGACGGCCGTTAGCAGGGGTTCTTTGATCCACTTTTCTAAAGCAAAGATAGCTTCAAAGGGGTCAACAATCTTGCTTTAATTAAACAACGCAGGCAGGTAAGTAGAAAGAAGTGAAAAAACACAAAAAAAACCCCAGTAGACAGGACTGCAACTATCTAAACAAAGTAATAGATACATGATCACCAGATCAGGGAGCACCCACATCTGGGTTCACAAAAGGGGGGAGGGGAGGGCCGGGTTAACAATGACTACCCAGAGTCTGGGCAAATTACAGAGACCGCAGGCAAACATTCTTCCTATGAGTGAGCCCCAAAGCAAAAAATCTCACCTCAGAATACATGTACACTTTGAACTAAGTCTCAGAGCCAGAAGGCATCACAACCCACCTGACTCATTGCCTAATTGGTTTAGTACCAAAAAGTGTCAAAGCCTTCCCACAAGCAAGCCTCCCAGTATGCAAGCTTCCTCCTAAGCAAGCTTCTCCTTAGGCAAGTTGGTCCCCCAATGGGACTATGTGACTCAAGATGTGTCATAGCTGTGAACTAGGTCAGAGCTCATAGCAGCAAGACATCCGTGATTGAAATACCTGTGTACCTTTAGACCCTGGAACACAGTCCCTGTTTCAAGCTAAAAAGGGAACACATGTGGTCATATAGGCCTATTAATGGATAGGGAAGATCTTATATACCATTAACCCTACAATGTTGTTGGCCTTTTCACTCTTGCTCTATTCCACCTCCATGGCAACTGATCTCATATTTTCCTTGTCTTGCTCTCTTAGTGTTGTTATAGGTCTCTAGAAAGACTACTGCTAGGGCCTAGCACCTATTCTCATATATTGCTACAGTCATGAGTAAATTCAATAAATATAAACTGAGGTACATACTCTGATCAAAATCAAACAAAATCAGTTTATTAACAGTAATGTGTATAACTCTTAACAAACCAGGTTAGACTGATTAACAACCTCAATGAGAAGAGACTCTACTGACATGTAGGAAAGAAGGGGGTCTAGGAACATTATAATTGGCTATATGAAGAAAAATGAGTTAGCATTAAGGTGTGCCTAATCATGCCCTCTCTGACAGTTAAAGAATGTTAATTGTTCTATGGGACTCATCTATATCTTGTAATTTTTTCTGGGGCGTCAATACCATCAGGTTTGCTGTCCCTTGGAAGGGATCAAATCTCTCCTACTAGCGCAAGGACAGGCAAGGACAGATGACATATCTTTTGGGGGTGGCACAGGGTTAAGCTAATTGGGGCAGTAGGTAACAAGAAGATGTCCTGAGTTCTAAGGACATGAGTACCAATAACTTTTCTTTTCAACTACATTCCTGAACTTAATGCAAGAACTGAGAAATGTGACTTGACAAAATGGGGCAGTAATACAAAATAGGTTCAGTTACAGAATAGAATCAATTACTAAATGAAACAAAATAATTTGAATAATTCACTACTTCTGCGTGTGGTGGTAGTAATCCAATGCACAAAGGGTACCTACAAGTGGGGTTGCATTGGCATTAATGACAATAGCTCATGTTACAGCCTAGAAACCTCACCTCCTCACATTTCTCGCCCTTTTGATTTATTCTTTTCTCATAAGGCTTCAGCTTTTCCCTTCCCCCTTCTTAAGATGAAATACTCTACCAGAAAGTCAGAGGAGTGATGGGGGAGGATATAGGAGAGAGCAGATTGGGGGAGGGAGTATACAGTGGGGTCGCTGTTTTGGAGGGGTGAGTAGGGGAAAGACTGGGAGAATATTTGTAATTCAAAATCTTGTGGAAATCAATGATGTAAACTAAAAATAAACAAAAGTTAATTACAAAAAAAAAAAAGATGAGATGCCTTTTTAGACACAATCCCTGCCTCTTTCTCCTGAGGTCAAAGCAACCTAGGTATTTCATATTCACCAAGGACAACTGTAGAATTATTTGCACCCTTTAGATATCCCTAATGTCCTACAACAACAGCAGATGTTCAAAGAATGCCTTTATTCCTTATAGGAAGTCCACTGTTTTCAAGTAGCACTTGTCTCATATGTAAAATTATATATCTCACTACAGGATCTTGCCTACTTTTGGAATTGTGAATTTGTAACTTTTAAATAACTACATAGAAAAGCTGAAAAAAGTTTCTTTTTAAAATATTTATTACTTGGTCAGTATAGGCACAGCTCCAGGGAGGCAAATATCTGAAGATTCAATAATTTTGATGTCTCTATCTGTTAGGCTTGTAAGCACTGAGATGACGGTCTACTGGATACCATATATCCTAGGCCCAAAATAAAAGGTATATATTCCTGAGACTACTTAATAAGCATTCATTTTTTCTCTCTTCTACTATTTTCTTCTCATCATAATTTTTTACTCCTGTTGTGCCATTTGAGGTCCTTAGATTTACGTTTTTAATCTCTCGGAACAATTTCCACATTAGTGTCTAGACATTATGCTGTAGGGAGATATTTATGGTGTTTGCAGCATATTGCATTTTGTAATAGTTATTCAAAACAGTGCTTTAAGCATTACTGCCTCCACCAGTACCTCTTACCCATGCCAGATATGCGAAGCAATCTATTAACAGATGTCTGTGGACTCCAAAGTGATACTGGCTTCCCCTATCAGCCTTCATTAATTGACTGATTATAGTATTAGAATGAGTTGCAGAGATGAAATCTGTTCTTCCTTTAGTATCAAACATTGCCAGTTGGTTACACGGAACCTCTTCTCCCTTTAGACATAGGTGTCAGGCTTGATACCACTTCTTATTCAAAGGTTACTACATGGCATGTAGTGGACATTTGAATCTAGTTGGCAGAAAATAAGAATACCAACTGCTTGGTGTTGAGCTATTTGTGGGGCAGTGAGGAACCCTGTGACATCTTGAAAATGCAAAACAAAACAAAACAAAAAACCCAGACAAACAAGCATATTTTGATGGAACATCTTCTAAGACCTATGAGATTACATAGATACCCAAATAGGCAAGTGGGAGAGGTCTATGTTTTGTATTGATTTTAGCGTGATTTTATTTAATGTGATTTTGGCATATAACTGTCATTGGAAAATTTTAAAAATTTCTTTTGATATTTGTTTATTATCTCATGGAAATGGACTTCAGCTGAGAAGAAGCCAACCTTTACTTAGAAGAGAGCTAGTGGGGAACTTTGGAGGGGGGACAAAAGGGGAGAATGTACAAATGAAAGAGATTTATCTATGTTTGCATACCTGTGTGCATGTGTTTAAGGAAGCTGATTTATACGGTTTTCAGATTTTTTAAATCTATGTATCATCTCAGACTCATACCTTTGTTCTATAAATAATTTGAGTGTCTACTTTACTATGGAAAAAATGAATTTTGGGTCACTTAATTGACCACATTTAATAAGACAGAATTTCAGGATAGTTCATACTGTTTCAATGAATCAAATCTTTGCTATCTTTGTGTGTGATTTCCAGGAAAGGATTTCATTAAAATAGACAGCTAGACAGTTATGCATAAAGAATTGATCAATAGTCTGATTATTTATAGCCCATCAAAAATTTATAGCAGCTCTTACCTATTCCACTGACCTGGCACTTAACATATGTTTAGGATCATCACATTTTTAAGAGTTGGAAGAGATCTTAGAGGTCTTTGAGCTGAAACTGCTGATTTTACACATGAAAGAGCTGAAAATGGGAGTGCTTTGTCCCAAGTAACACAACTAGTTAGTATCAGAGCCAGGACTGTAACCTAGTTTTTCTCTCTTATGCCATTGGTTTTTCTACTATGTAGCACTGATGCTTCTTGTGTGAAACACATTGCTTAATAAATATTTGTTGAAGAGAAGTTTAATTGAGGATTAAGAGAGAAGGGCAGAATTAAGGGGAAATGGATGCCGTAAATAGAAAAGTCAACAAATTAAAAAAAAATAAATTTAGTGAATGGTAGCTACCTATTACCTGTCAAGTTTCAAAAGAGAAAAATCACCTTAAAGCCGGACTAAATAAGGAAATGAAAAATACAATAAACAAAGTAAGTTTTGACTGATTGAAAGAATGTTGCTCGTCCTTCTGGCTGCCCCACCCTGGCAAGATTTCTAAGTAGGTTTCAGGTTAAGTGAAAAGAATTGCAGCATGGAAAAATAGGAATATAATATTTTCCTACAAGCTTGCATTATATTTTCTTGACTACTAAGAGTGCTCAGTCAGGTTTCCATTCCTATTAATTGGAGGGACCAAGGGACTAAAGAAAGACATCATTGGTTTGTTCTCTCTGATCAAATATAAGCTCCTTGCAAGGAGATACTGTTAAATCCTTTGGATTTGTATTCTCAGTGCCTGGCAGACAGAAGAGCGAAACAAAATGCTGACTGGTTGATAAGATATCCTGAGTCAAGAACTGATTCAACTGAAACAAACAAACAGAAATTACCCTTTGTTGTGTTATGGACCACTTTCCCAGTCTGATGAACCCTATGACCTTCTTCTCCTCAAAATAATTCCCCCCTTATATTCATAATTTGAGAAAATGCTCATTTTCAGTTGGAGATTAATGAAAATAAAGATGTAATTTTTTCCCCCATCTATGTTCAAGTGTGATAGCAAAACATAAATCTTTGGTCTGTGAGTCAAGCTTAACAACCCCTGAGCTGAAAGGAAAATGTTTTCTACTCCAGGAAGTCAGTTTACTAGAATGCTGAGTTCTTCAGCAGGACTCCATGATAGAACAAAATTGTTATCAACTTCTTCTAAAATAGAATTCATTCATGTTACAAAAGGAGCTTTTGTATTATATGTGTGTAAACATTTTCTCTGTCTAGGATTTGGTTGCATTGAATTAGCTCAGGAAGCACAATATATAGGCAATACCGGAATGCCAGACGAATGTTAGTGTTAGCATGATCAACCAGGTGGGTCCTTATCAAAACTATAGTTAGTGATAGATATTAATATCAGTGGTGCATGGCTGACAACTGGGATGTGCAGATATATATTTGCCTACTGATAAACAGAACCAAGTGCATGTAGAGCAAGTTACAAGCTTCACACAAAGATGGTCAAATAAATATGCTTAGATTGAAAGGTAAGCACAGACAAGAGAAGCAGAACAATTTCTACAACTGGGATGGGTTTTCATTAACTGAAGCCTTGCTTCTCTCCCTCCTATTATCCATCCTGTCCGAAGGAAGACAACTTATAAGAACTAGGGACAGGACTCTCCTGATTCTAAAGATCTGCTTCTGGCCACCTGCCTCCACTTAGGCAACAGGTGATTACCATTTGAAATATAAGTTTTTAAAGTTAGGTTGCTAGTAGGCCTATATGATCCTTAGAATCGTTATGTTATTTCTGTTATGATCCTTGCCCTATTTAGTTTTGTGAATTGAAGCATCTTCCATGTAACTTACCCATTTAGAACAGAGTCTTGAGAGGTGTCTTGACTGTATATGTCTTAGAGTGAAGACATTCTTGCATAAGACAGCTCTATGAGAATTTCTGAGCAACAAGTTTGACCTAAGGTATTAATCTGATTTGGTTAGATTATTATGACTGGTTACTAATTAGATAAGAGACCCCAGATAGTCTTTAATAGTAGGTTAATGTCTAAGAGTATTGCTCTAATAGTGATGCCTAGGGAAGAAGGCAGTGAAGTGCTCTGTGTATGTTCAGTTCAGATGGAGGCTGTTAACCAGAGGCAGATCAGAAAGTGGAAAAGGTAAACCCTTATTATAGGTCAGACAGATCCCAAATACAAGAAAAGCATTTTCGCTTTATAGATGAGAAAACTAAGGTTCTGATAAATTGTGATTTCTCCATGATTACAGAGCTAGGAATTGTCTTAAGGCAAGATTGGAATCCATTCATCTGCCACCAAATCTGGTGCTCCATCCCCTACATCACACACCTCTCAGCTGCACATACTATATGTCTTCAAGGAACTTTGATCAGTACAAATCCCTAAATATATGTGGTTTTCCTCTGGTCCTAATAGAAGAACAAAGAAGCACTCTGACTTAGTGAAGGGCAAGGTATTCTCTGGTGTAAAGGGATTTGGCAATTGTAATGGCATTGCCACTAATGGAACCTTTTTTAGGAGAATAACTGTGAATAATAAATAATACATGTCAGAAACATAACTAAGACATGAGTCCTATGCCTTTGGTAACAATATGCTTATTAGTACACAGGAACATGAAAATTAACCTTAAACATTTATGAAAGGATGAATTTTACTCAGAGAGTGGAAAGAGGTGATTGGAAACTCCATGACCCTGTTGCTTTCTCAGCAGTTCACTCTTAAGGTCTAACAGTAGAGCTTACTTAGTACTAAGAAGCCTCCTTGTGCTGATGGAGGTACTATAATCTTTGGACTGCTTTTCTCTGGATCCATCCCTTTTGATTTTTACCATAAAGCTGAGATCAGAGTTATGGAAGAGTTTTTACAGGTTTTAACAGCTATGTATAAAATAATTTTCTCACATGCCTCCTTTTTTTCAGTATAGACAAAATTCCACACTGAATTTGATTATAGGGAAAACAAACAAGCCAAAAAATGGGCTTTTGAAATGGATGTGTTCTATATTTGATTGTGGCAGTCCTCCACAGGTACCTCCAAGGTAAGGATAATAGAAAAGCAATGACAGTGTTCAAACATGACTTCAGATAACCAATGCTGGCTTGACATTTTCAGACATGGCCAATATAATATGTTTTCTTGACTGTATTTAATCATTACAAGGGAATGTTCTGTTGGCAAATGGGGTAGGGATAAGGCAAGGGTAATCACTGAGAGATGACAATGATATAAAAAGGTCATTTGAATAACGTATTTAAAAAAATATGATTTCACTGAACTCTCCACCTTTGTAGTCGTATAACTAAATATTCTAACCTCCTGAAAAAAAATTTCAGATATCAGTCTTCAAATAAACTGGTTCTAATTCTCATGCTAATCACTATTTAGGTGATATTTGCCAATAGGGTAAAAGAAAAAGTTGGCAGCTAACAGAGACACCCCTGGTTTCACTTGTGTGCAAATAACTGACCATTAGGAAACTAAATAAAATATTTTCAGCACGTGCATAACTCATATTAGTTTAATGAATTTATAGAGATAGCTTGTTACAGTAGAAAAATCAGCAGCACTGGAGTCAGATAATCTGGGTTCAGATCTCTCTTCTGGCACTAAGCTGTATAACACTCAGTATCACTTAATCTTTCTAGGCTTCAGTTTCCTTGTGTATAAAATGAAGGGGTTGGACTAGATAACACAAAAGTCCTTGTCACCTCTCTAAGATGATATAGGGTGAAAATTGAATGATCCTTTAGAGGTCTATTTAAACTTTTTAAAAAATGTTTATCTCATGTTTATTGATCTTTTTATCTCACCTTCATTTCCAATTACCTTCCTCTTTATTCCCTACCCAGTGAAACATCTCGTAATAAAGAATTTTAAAATAAAAAGGGGAAAATCACAATTCAGCAAAATCAGCCAACATATCTACTACTTCTGACTGTATGTGAAAGTTCTGCACTCATAGTCTCCCCTTCTTCAAAAAACAGAGAGGTACATTTTTAAAACTATGCGACTCATTGTATTACAGTCACATACTACTCAACACAAAACTACTCTTTTATTTGTTTCATTTTGTTCTTTCCATTTGCACTGTTCCTGGTTCAGCTAAATTCACTCAGCATCATTTCATATGTCTTCTCAAGATTCTCTAATTTCTTTTCTTTCATTTTCATTGTATGATCAATTTAATTAATTCTGTAGGGAACATGATATAAAGATGTCATCAAAGAGATGTATTATTAATTTAAATTCTGACTTTGTCACTACTTATCTGACCTTGGGCAAAGACATTTGAATTCCTTGCTGTTAGTTTTCTCTCTCACAAATGAAAAAAAGTTTAACTGGATGATCTTTAATGTCTTTTTTTCTTTTGTTTTGTTTTAAAGCTACGTTCTCATCCTAGGAAAAAGAATATGGGCTGCTTACATAGAGAGAGTGAGAGGTAATTGTTAAGACAACTCATGTGTTTCATTTATATTCCCAATATCAAAAGAATAAGAGGAAGGCTCCTGCATATTTACAGTTAACTGAAGGGAGGACATGGATAAGAGATATATTGGCTAGGAATGTATTAATGGGAATAATCACATTAATGTAATCATATATCCATAAATTTATAGTAGCATTAGACATTATATATAAATGTAATGCTTTCTTAAAACCTTAGAAGTCTCTAATAATTATCAGTGTCTATTAGTGCTAATGTAGTAAATATGTATTATTTCTGATCCGCACGTTCCTAAACTCATAAATTAAGAGCTAGAATGTACCTCAGAGGCCATCTAGAATAATTCCCATTTTACAGATGAGGAAACTGAAGACCAGAGAGGTTAAATAATCTGCCCATGGATATTTAAAAATAAATGTCAAAGACAAGTCTTCTAATTCTAGATTCAGTCGTGTATCCCCTGTACTATATGCTCACTATTAATGTAGAAGCCACATTGGGGGAGGGAACTGGAGTGATAGTACAAAATCTCTCTGACTCTCGCCTCAAGACAGTGAAACCATGGAAATGCCATCTTTAACTGGCTTGTGTTTTTCACAAAATCTGATTTGTTACTTTTCCAATATTTTCCTGGGCAGAGGAAGCATGTAGCTCATTTTACTCTCAAATGTGTGGGTATCAAATATGGAGTAAATTTTATTTAACCTGATCATATTTTTTAAAAATGCAGAAAGGGCTTGTATATGAATTGTTTGATCATCAAGAAAACTTTGCTCCCCTTTATGGAGAATTTCCAGTAATCTTTCCCTTTGGTGTATTTTACTTTCCCTTTGGACATCTTTACATCTGGTAATCTTGCTCTTTCTACTACCACAATATGTCTTGCATCTTATCCCTTATTTCTACTCACACAGCTACCACCTTAATTCAATCTCTCGCTACATTTCACCTAGATTATGGCAAGAGACTCTTAGTCTCTAGTCCATCCCCTCAAGTACAGTTCTGAGTTCTGATCATGTGACTTATATACTCAGTAAATTTCAGTGGCTGTCTATTACTTCTAGGAAAATATATAATTGTCTCTGTTTAGCTTTTAAAACTGTTCAGAATCAGGTCCCAACTTGTTAGTTTCAGAAAAACTGTACAGTTTCTCAGTGCATGTAATTTCCTGTATGGGCTATGCACAGACCACATACTGTTATTACAGGTGTTTAAGACTTTGTTGTGTTTAGTTGTTTCAATCATGTCATATTCTTCATGCCCCCATTTGGGGTTTTCTTGGCAAAGATACTGGAGTGATTTGCCATTTCCTTTTCCAGCTCATTTTACAGATGAAGAAACTGAGGCAAATAGAGTAAGTGACATGCCCAGGACCACATAGTTAGACCATATTTAAACTAGGGGAGATAACTCCTCCCAACTCCAGGCACTCTATCCACTGTGTCATTTATCTGGTCTTTAAGACTTACCATACTTATTTTTCTTTCTGCCCTCTTTGTTCTAGACAAAATGGCCTTTTTTCTGCTTCTCATATATGGCACTCCATCTTCAATCTCTGTTCGTTGCACTGGCCATCCCTCATGCTTGGAATAATTTCCATCCTTATCTCTGAGAATTTCACTTCTGTTTTCAAGACATAATTAAATAAATGAATGAATGAGTGAGTGAGTTAGTGAGTGAGTGAATGAATAGTGTTTCTTAAGTGTTTTCTATGTGCCAAGAACTGCTGTGGAAAATTCTAGGAATACAAATAGAAAAAAAAAGATAATCATTACTCTTAAGATGGAGAAGGAAATGACAAACCAATCCAGTGTCTCTGCCCAGAAAACCCCCCTCCAAAAAAAAATGGGTCCCAGGAGGTCAGATGTGATGGAAGTGACTAAACAACAAAAACTCAAGGAGCTCAGACTCTAATAGAAGGAGATAATGGATATAAAATAAATCAGCAGCAATGTAGATGGAAACACTAGGTAATCCTAAGGGTATTGAAGTAGTAAGTAAGTCTCAAGACTGTTTAGGGTATGAGTAGGTCAGATTGAAGGACCTAAGAGTCTAGAAAGTTTAGCATCAAGGCCGATAGTACCATTTTAATAGGTAGCTTTTATTTCATTTGTGAGGTATCATCTAAGTGACATGAACATCGATATCAAATTTCCCCAGGTACCGCCTCGATGGGATCGTAGGCATGGAAAGAGGTAAAAGAAGTAAAAGAGAAAGAGTATTGTCCCTGGTACTTTCTCCTATCCAGCCTATTGGGTCTGGTTGACCTGGGAGTCATTGGGGAAGAGGCAAATGGAATGAACCATCTTTTTTACAAAGTTGTTCCTGACTTCCTAAAAATGTTAGTGCCTTCTTTCCCAAACTACCTTATAAGAAACTACTTTGTATTGATTTTCCTTACATTTATTCTGCATATACTTACATGTGTACTTGTTTCTGCTTTTGGAATGTAACCTGCTTTTGACTAGGTATTGTTACATTCATTATATTGTATCACTGGCACCTAAAGAGCAGTGCTGAATTGCCAGTGCTAATTGAATGACTGAAAGTACAAGTTCAGGTTGCTCCTACATGCGAAGATCTTGCACTGATAACCTTTAGTACCAACAAGGGCATGATCCTTATGTCACCCTCTCTTTTGTTGTTTCTGTGCCTCATCTTCCCTCATTGTATGTGGTTTCTCCCTGTGATAAAAAATCCCTCTTAAGCTACATGGGCTTACTCTTTTTCTGTGGTAGTTCTGTTTCGAAATCCCCAAGTGGCAGCAGTTACTCAGTTCATGTGATTTCCTGTATGGACTATGTATGGGTCTCTGTCCAGCTCCAACATGTCTTTTAACCTCTTCATCTGTTTCCCATGAGTTCTGCAATATTTATTCATATTCAGAACAAGATTTCTTCTTGCACAATTCACCTTGAATGTCCATCATAAAAGGGGAGGTGGGGGCTTATGTGCATGCCTGCTACAGATGGGTTTGTGGTAGGAACAGAGTGTTATCTAAGTATAAAAATATAACATGAGAATATCATCCATACATAAAATGGATTTTCAATAGTGTGGCATCCCCTTTAGTTGCAATACATTAAATAGAGAAAACCATGAAATTAAAATCCCTGCTGAGATGTTTGAGGTTTATCAGGAAGTTTTACTGCTACATAATATTCTGTGCAATTTCCTCAGGAAGAAGTTTTAGGGAGTTAACTGAAGCTTTTTTCTATAGTTGCTTCTAGAATAAGTATTCAACAGTACAGATGCCTTGGTTTCATTATGTTTTTCTGGTTCTCACAGATAAAAAACTGAGTGAGAATGTGTAATCTCTCATGATTATATATAATATGAAAATCAGAGTTATATGAATGGAAAACAAACAGAAACTAAGAAAAAAGTGAAAAAATAAAATAAAATAGTAGAAATTAATAACCAGTTGTTCTCTGGGAAAAGTTATCAGGTACTATATACAAAACTAGGACACATATAATAATTATTTTAGTGAAAGTAAGACATTATATCTCAATATAAGTTCTTTTATTTGTCCAATTTTCTTTTTGGATACATTGGATAGAAAAAAGCTACTATTTATCCTATGGTAAGGAAATGTGAGGAGATACAAAGTTTTCTGTTTGTTTTTATTTTTTTTTTTTGTATAGGAAGAATTGTGCACAATATTCATTTAGCCACTCATTCGTTTGACAGATAGAATTACCATGATTGATATGACTCTAGCTATGCTTTCAAAGGAAAGGACAAATACATAAATAAACATACAAGGCAAATTAAGAAGTAGAGAGGAGAGAGAAAGAGAGAGAGAGAGAGAGAGAGAGAGAGAATGAGAGAGAGAGATAGAGAATGAGAGAGAGAGAATGAGAGAGAGAGAATGAGAGAGAGAGAGAATGAGAGAGAGAATGAGAGAGATAGAGAGAGAGAATGAGAGAGAGAGAATGAGTGAGAGAGAGAGAGAATGAGAGAGAGAGAATGAGAGAGAGAATGAGAGAGAGATAGAGAGAGAATGAGAGAGAGAATGAGAGACAGAGATAGAGAGAATGAGAGACAGAGATAGAGAGAGAGAGAGAATGAGAGACAGAGAGAATGAGAGATA
>CM053580.1:178555487-178570694 GCA_028627135.1 Pseudochirops cupreus | reverse complement strand
GAATGAGAGACAGAGAGAATGAGAGATAGAGAGAGAGAATGAGAGAGATAGAGAGAGAGAATGAGAGAGAAAGATAGAGAGAGAGAGAATTAAAGAGAGAGAGAGAATGAGAGAGAATGAGAGATAGAGAGAGAATGAGAGAGATAGAGAGAGAGAATGAGAGAGAAAGATAGAGAGAGAGAGAATGAGAGAGAGAGAGAATGAGAGATAGAGAATGAGAGAGAGAGAATGAGAGAGAGATAGAGACAGAGACAGAGAGAGAGAGAGAGAGAGAGAGAGAGAGAGAGAGAGAATGCCTGTGTGTGTGAGAGAGAGGACAAAAGATTGAAGAGAGTAAGAATGACACATAGATATTTAAGGATCATAAATTTGAAGGTCTAACAGATATGAGGTACCACTGAGGCTAAACTCCTCATTTTACAAATGAGGAAGTAGAGGCTGAGACATTAATTGGCTTGCCTAAAATCACACAGCTGATAAGTAAAGAATTTTATTTGAAGAATTGGAACTTAGATGGTAATGACTTGTGGACCAGAGCTCTGTTTACCATACCACCTAACTGATTTTAGGGCAGGTTTTATGATAAATTCATGAAAAAAGGACTTCCTTTCTCTGGGTAGAAAAGAGATTTCATGAAGGAGTTAACATTTGTTCTAGACCTTAAGGGAAAGAATAGACTTTGGACAAAGATGGGGACAGGAGAATAACATTGTAGGAATTGAGAACAGCATGAGCAAAGGCATAGATGTGATAGGGAAAAACAAGAAAAAGGAATAGAATCGAGTTTATTTTGACTGGAGCATGGACTACCTGAAGGGAAAGTGTTGTCAGTCATTTTTCTGATCTGTCTAACTCTTTGTGACCCCATCTGGGGTTTTCTTGGCAAAGATACTGGAGTGTTTTGCCATTTCCTTCTTCAACTCATTTTACAGATGAGGAAACTGAGGCAAACAGGGTCTTGACCAGGATCACACAGCTAGTAAATATCTCGCACTGGATTTGAACTTGAAAAAATGAGTCTTCCTGACTTGAGGCCCAGCACTCTATCCACTGCAATATCTGTGAAGTGAAAGTACTGTGAGATAAAGCTGGAAAGGCAAGCTCTAGACCAGCGGTTCTCGACCTGTGGGTCACAACCCCTTTGGGGATCGAACAACCCTTTGGCAGGGATCACAGGGGTCGCCTAAGACCATCAGAAAACACATATTTCTGATGGTCTTAGAAACTGAGACACGGCTCCTTTATCCCTATCCAGGTGGGTCCACCCACATGCAGATATGCCCAGATATGAGTATTAAAGGGTCACAGCATTAGGAAGGTTGAGAACCACTGCATCTAGACAGATTGTGAAGGGCCTTCAATATCAAGATCAGTTATTTATGCTTTATTTTGTAAGCAATGGAAAGCCTCTGAAGAATTTTTTTATGTAGAGAAATGAAGTGACATTTACAGTGCCTTAGACTATTCAAATAGTAGTGTAAAAGATGAATTGAAGAAAGGACAAGAAGCCAGAGACTAGTTAAAAGTTAACTATAGTCTAGGTAGGAAGAAGAGATCACAGCCTGAATAAGGGATAGTTGAAAGGAAAGATAAGAATTAAGGAACACAGAGTGTAGAAATGATTGTACTTTATAATTGATTGGATGTGTGGGATAAAGGAAAGGGAAGAAATAAGGATGATGCCAACATTATGAATCTGGGTTAGCGGGAGAATGATGACATAAAGTTAGGGAAATGATTGAGGTTTAGGGAAAAAGATGATGAATTCAGTTTTGCATATATGTCATCTGATGAGCTAAAAGAACTTCCAAGTGGAGATATTTGACAGGGCAGTTAAAAATATGAGATGATACTCTGGGATGAGATTGGATTAAAGATAGAGATACAAGAAACATATACATTAAGCTGACAGTTGAGGCCATGAAAGTGGATAGGATCACTAGGGTACAAAGTGGAGAAAGAGAAGAGAGTCTGTGGCAGGGGTGTGGAACCACATGTGGCCACTTGTGGTCTTCTAGGTCCTTGGGTGCAGTCTTTTCACCGAGTCCAAGTTTTGCAGAACAAATCCTTTTAATAAGGGGGTTTGTTCTGTGAACTTTAGATTCAGTGAAAGGGCTGCACTTGAGGACTTAGAGAGCCACATGTGGACTTGAGACTGCAGGTTCCCCACCCTGGTCTATAGGATGATTATGATGAAGAGCTGAAGCAACTGAGACAGAATTATCAGAGAGGTAGAAGAATTATAAGAATACAGTTGCAGGAGTAAAATAAGAAGAAACCAAAAAGAATAGGGTGGCTCAAGTTTTCAAATGTGAACTCAGGGAAGATGAGGATTGGGGGAAAAAAGGGGAGAATCATTATCTTCCTTGAAAACACAGCACATATACTTTTCCCACTTAAGGCCTTTGCTAATTTGATCCTAGTTGTGAGTACACTCTCCTTCTTGAAATTATACGTTTGTATATATGTATACACACACGTATATATACATATATACACACATAAAGTATAGTATACATACATCTATACATATACATACACACACACATACACACACACACACACACACACACACACACACACACACACACACACACACACATATATATATATACACCATGTATTAGCTCTATACATTTTATATCCCCTTGCCCCTGCTTAATCAATCATTCAATTATTCAACAAACATTAAGTGTTAATTTGTGCCAGGCAATATGCCAAGCATTGGGGATACAAAGATATAAGCAAGACAATTCGTTAAACACTAGTGTAAGCTCTTAGAGTTCTTGACTAATTATAAAGTTATTTTTTTTTATTTTCAGTACCTATCACAGTACCTAGAACATAGTAGATATTTTTATATGCATACGAGTTAAATAGAACTTAATTGGCCTTAGAGATGGTTAGCTCCTTAGAGTGGTGAGGGTTTGAGCAAAAATCAGTATACAGGTGGTTGAAGACTGACTCTGCTGTGATGAAGTGGCAACTGGTACAGATAACTTACTAGAAATTTGGCAGTGCAAGGAAGGGAAATTAGGCATTATCTTAAGGGAAGAGCAGAGTTAATAGGAAGCTTTAGAATTGTTTTAGTTTTTTAATTGCATTTTTTGTTTAGTTTGTGATAGAGGACACCTGAACATGTTTGTGGATTGGAAAAGGGCTAGTTGAAAAGGAGGTTACAGATGCATAAACAAGTGAGAGTAGGAGCATGAAAAAAGCAGGAAATAACAGGATCAAAGGAATGGGTGGAAGTGTTTGGAAAGAAGAGTCATCTCATTCTCTGAGGTTAGTGGAAAACAAGGATAAAGTTAAAGAAAAAAAAATGTGATATGATCAATTGAAAGCTTTCTTTGGTAGCTGGCATATATGTATGGATATCTAATTACATATCTTATGCTGTTAGCACTTTATTTGTATATCCATGTGAATATTTATGTATAAAAAATCTATTGTCAGCACTTGATAAATTTGAACAAGAAGGAAATATTTTTTTTAAATTAAAAAACAAGTATACACCAGAATTATTAGGTCCAGAATCATGAATTCCAATATGTGCTTCTCTCTCCCATGAATAAACCAAATTGTGTGTAATTTTTTACACTACGTAATTTCAGAAATATCTTGCAACTATGAAATGCTGTGATATTCCAGTTCATAGCCGTAATCATTAGTTTTTATGTACTATTGACATATGTATTTAGGATCACTGTTTTAAAGCTGGAAGGGATTTTTGAGGACATCTAGTTTGACACTTATTTTATATATGAGGAAATGGATGTCTAGGGAAGTAATTACTTTTACAATCATATCTTTAGTAAGTGATAAATCTTGGATTAAACCCATGTGGTCTTGAACACAAATCTAGTATTCTTTCTACTCTAATATGAAGAAATGCTTATGCTATGAACTATTATTTTAGCTATTAATGATTTAATATTCTGAAAAAAAATTTAAGATATTAGGCCAATGGAAAATTGGAATCCATCCTGGCTAACTTCAATATTGAATGAGAAATAGGTAGGAAAAAATTGGACAATAACTCTCTAAACATAATTGACAGCATTTGTTGAATATTCTCAACTTTTTTCAAATGGTTATTCTTATTTGGCATTCATCTATACAATTTAATAATCTTTAGAAAAGATAATTTCTTGAAACCTTTATGGAAAGACCAGATTGTCTCTTGAGATTAATTACTGTGTTATCAGCTGTCAATGAAAAACCTTTTAACCTATCAAAATTATATTCTTATCCCCTTTTCTCCCAATTACCTCTACTTGATGGATTGGAGGAATGTAGGAGGTAGCAATGGAATATGCCTTGGTTTTTCATAATGTTAAGTCAGTCTTCATCATATCACCAATCTTTATGCCTAAGATTTAAGAGTACTTATAAATATTGTAACAATCTTTCTTACTGTTTAAGTTTTGTCCTTCTTAAATTCAACTCACATCTACTTTTGTCTTCAGCCTCCCTTCAGGTTTGACTATTGCTGATAGAAAAGAACATGTTAAATTGGAATGAGAATGAGAAAATATTGATCAAACTTATTAAGACTGACAATGGACTTGATTAGGGAATGACTAAACAAATGAGGGTTCATGAATGTGTTGTATTATTTTTGTGCTGTAAGAAAAAATGAATATGAATAAATATGAAGAAGCATGGGAAGACATATGATCTGATACAAAGTGAAGTAAGTAGAAGCATGCAAAGAACATACATGATGATTACAGCAATGTAACTGGAAAGAATAACAAGAAATCAATCTTAAACTATTTTGCTGCAAAAATATGCAAACCATTCTCAGTCCAAAAAAAATGGATTTAAGAAAACCCTTTCTTTTTTTAACATGTGATTTTTGTCAGATAGAGTTGTGGAATATGCCACATTGTTTTTCAAGTATGACTTCGTTTAAGAAGCTTTTTTAAAAAATCATCCTTTTTTCCCCCATTTTTTGTAATAAGGGATGGCAAAGTAGATAAAAAACAATCTTCCATAAATCCAGGTATAGCTGGGTTCAAGTGTCATCTCTAAAACCTGGTGACTATATTATGATGACTCTGGGCAATTCATTTAACCTCTTAGTGTTCTGGCACTCTCTGAGACTATATGTTGGAGAAATTGTGCTGATTTTAATTGATAAAGTGATTTTTCTTACTAGGGCCTTCTCTATATCACAGATGTGAGAGCACAGGTTTAGTCCTTTTTCCTACTAAGAGATTTTTCACAGAAGGGGAGAAAAAATGATTTATTGGGAAAGATAAGTGATGTACAAAAAGATAGAATTTTTGTCTCAATTGAGAATGGGCAAGTTGAAATTTCTTTTAGTAAAAGTGGGTTTTAAACTGAAAGTACTATATATTCATTAAACTGAAAGGAAATAAGAAAAAAAATCTTGTGAAAGGAATTTTTAAAATTAAAAGAATATAGTACTTTAAGAAGCTCTAAAAATTTGTGACAGTATAAGAATGCCCTATTATCCTGAGGGAGACATTATTTTGAAGAACAGTAGATTAAAAAGTTCTTTGGGGGAAAATGTAAAGGGTAAGAAACATCTATTGCTTTCATGATGCTAAAATATATACCGGGAGGAAAAAAGCATGTAAAGGAATGAAGGACAAAAGAAGATGTGAAATAAGAACATAATGAATCTAATAAACCACAAAGAAAAGATAAGACTAGATAAAAAGCAAATTATATCAGGGTTAGCTAAAGGGGTTATGAAGAAAAACATATACTTTTTGTGTGTGTAGTAGAAAAGAATATACCTGAGGGGTAAAAGACAGCAATTACATGAGGAACAGAATTAATGGAATATTGTGATTATGTTCAACTCATCCAGATCCTTTCTGTCATAACTGGTCTTTCCTAAATCCTTCTACCTTTCCACTTAAAATTGAGGTTCCTAAATTTTTCTAAAGGCAAAGTTACTATTCTACTTATTTGAAGCCTTGCTGCAGTGGATAGAGTGGTAGACCTAGAGATAGCAAGACCTCAGTTCAAAGATGACTTTAGGTGCTTACGATTTGTGTAATCCAGAGAAAATCAGTTAACATCTGCCTGCCTCAGGCTCCTCAACTGTAAAATGTGGATAATAATAATATTTATACCACAGGCTTATTGCAGAGCTAAAATTATAATATTTGTAAACACTTATCTCAGTGTCTGGCACATAGTTGGAACTTAATAAATGATTGTTTCCTTCCTTTCCAAACAGGCAGGATAAATAGTTAGGCACAGGGGGAAAGAATGATAATGAGGTTGGGGAGCTGCTACAAAGAGTGCTCCTGAATTGTTCATGCTTCTAATGAACAAGGAATGTGTTGATCTGATGCTAGTACACTCTATCTGAGGAGTGTAAGCATTTCAATCAAGGGAGAAGCTATGTTAGTGGAGGTCTTAGCACAGATTTAGGAAGCTTTGGAATATTGTGGTCTTGTATAGGACAAATGGAAATAAATGCCTTTTATTTGTTGCTAAAGAGAAAAACAAAACCGACAAAACAAAAATTGAGATGTACTAGGCTTCTGATTCAGCCCACTGTTGTGTCAATGTGATATTTACAGCATGGACTGTGACTATAAATATTCCCATATAGTGCTGTATATCAAAATATAAAAGATTCTCCATACAGAGGACAGCACCAAAACATTTAATTAGGAACCAGAAAACCAAATCCCAAAACCAGTAAGCTGATTGCATTATAGTAGCAACAATATTAAAAAGCCATAACACAGAGAGCCACAATATCCTTTAGCCTTCCCACAAACCAATATAAGATCAATATTTACTCACAAACCTCTCTATCTCCTTGCCTAAGCTTCCTCTCTCTCCCACCATCTTTCTAGCTCTGGATCCCAGCTTCCTGTGGCTCTCCTCTACCCTTCAACAAACTCCTCCCACCACAGGTTTCATGTGACTACATTCAGCCTATTAGGGGGCAGAGTGTATCTTCAAAGCAGGGAAGGTCTTAAAATTCCCCCTAGGCTTATTAAGGGGCAGGGAAAATCTTCAAATTCCCATCCCCATTACACTCCAGCATTCTATATACCCTAAATTTAAAAGGGTATCTGGTGGAGGAGGGGACAAAAGGGTGTCTGCTAAGATTGTCAGTCACTACCTTGGGTGATAATTTATGCTTCTAGGGAAAGAACAGGTGTTTGACTGGGTGCCAGCAAATAGGTGGTTGGTTGGGAGGCACTGCAACACTAAACAAAATGCTGCACATCAGATGGGAAAGGACAGAGAGAGTGAAGTAGGCAAGCTTTATTAAGAACAGATACTCATAAAATGAAGGGGCAGTCAGGGAGAAGAGTTAGGACAGACTGCTGGGATGCTCAATAAAGTTAGGTGTCCAACACAGCTGAAGTGGGGCAGATATTTATAGAGTTCTTACATGGGTCAGACAGGACCAGACATTAGGAGCAAGGCTCAGGGAAGCTGAACCTAGAGGCTTATACTGCCACATGCCAGGAGAAATTTAGGAATCGTTGGTTAGGCAATATCCAAACTCCTAGCCAGGTGGAAAAGAGGCTTTTGGTGTTATTTCCTGTCTTCACTTAAACAGTTATGTTTTTTTTTTTAATTTCCCTGAGACTTCTTCATTTAGCAGGTCTTGTGAGTCAAAGAGGTTATTGTATTCCCTTTAGGCATCTTGTCTGTTCCTTTTCTTGTAAATGTGAGACATGGCCATATGCCACAGGAGGCAGGGGATGGCTGATGATTGCTATCTTGTCATCAACTGACTGGGGATGAATATTGTAAATACGAGTTTGTATATCTCCCTTCAGTTATGATTATTAGCTCATGATATGAGCTATTCATCCCTTCTTCATATTCATAATTACACACCTAAGTCATCTCCCATTTATGCTGCTTAAACCCTGAAATTCACTTTCCTGTCTCCATCACTGCTCATTCATTCATTTCACAAGCATTTAATTGCTTACTATTTACTAGCAACTATACTAGGTGCCATAGGCAAAAGACAGACTTTGAGTAGTTCCTGCCCTCATCAGTATATACACTGAAGGAATCAAAATGCTCACAGATAAGTAAAAGAAAAACATATACAAAGTAACTTCAGGAGGATAGAAGGCACTAACTACTGGGACCTTGTTACATGAGGAAGCATCTGAGCTAGGAGATTTTAAAGAAGTGGGTATGAAAACAGAGAGAGAGAAAATTCCAGGGATGAGGGACAGTCTATGTATAGACATGCAACCAGGAGATAAAATTTCTAATGTAGAGAACGGCAAGTTTGTCAGTTTTACTGAAACAGACAATGTGTGAACGGAAGAAAACAATTGGTAAATTATTCTAGAAAGACAGATTTGTATCACCTTGTCCATTGCATTAAATGCAAGGCATAGAAGTTTGTGTTGTGCTCTAGAAGCAACAGGGAATCGCTGAAGTTTCTTGATCAGATCTGAGCCTATTTGGAACCTATGTGGAGGGATTTGGGTAGGCAGAAAATAGGAGGGAGAAAGGAAATATTGAGGTTAAAAAAAATTAAAATGAACAATATTGTAGTAATTTGAGTGACAGGAAATGGGGTCTGAACTAGGGTCTTGGCTGTATGGGTAAACTGAAGGTGACCATAATGAAATGGAGTGAGATTGAAGAAACTTAATAACAAATTGGATTAGGAAGGAAAACAGAGTCAATGATGATCCCAGGGTTATGATCCTGGGTGTGCTGTAGGATAATGATACCTCAAAGAAGTTAAAAAGAGGTGTGTGGGGGGGGGGGGGACAGATAAGGCTACCTTCTAATAAACATATTGCTATATGCTATCACCAAAACAAATTTCTGATTCATTAACTTAATATCATCCTTCTTAAAATTGTACTTCAATGACTTCACAGAGCTCTAGATTATAATTTCATCCAGATGCCTAGATAATATTGACTTTTTATCTTCCCCCACTTATCTGAACATTCATTTTTTCTCATCTGTGTTCACCTTCTGAATTATCTGTTTATTAATTTCCCTGTTCTTAATCACGGAATGTTCATGCATTGAACCTCAGTTTGGAGGATCCAGTTTTTAACCTCTATCCTCTAAACAACTTTCCTTCAATTAGAATAGCTTTAGTAAGAGTTCATATGTAGCACATGTCCATTTTCATATGAAATGTCTCAGTCCAGCAAACCAGAGTGTATCCCTTATCACTTCAACTATATATGAAAGGGACAGATATAGATAGGTTTATGATAGAAACACAAACAATAGATAGGCAGAGAGATAGATAGACATGCATGTATATATGTTTACACAGAACTGGAAATGCCTTTAATGAAAATCAAGTTCAATTATCACATTTTACAGTTGTGGAAACTGAGACTCAAATTGGGGATGTGACTTACATAAGGTCATAGGTATTTAGTGGCAGAACAGAATTAAAACCTGTACTTCTTCACTTCTGGGCTATCTGTATAGAATTTACATGGTCTTATTTTTAGTTTTATAATCCCTACTTGGAGATTTTCTTAAAGACTCAGTGGTCTAAACCTTGGACCAAATTGTATAAAATGAAAAATCTACCCTTTGAGAAAAAGTAAAATAGGCAACACTGTTTCTCCTTATAGAGTGTGAAGTGAACTCTTGTACTCCCTGTACAAACCTTACAAAGCAATTCAGTTTGAAAAGTGTACTGTTAAGAAATGCTATTTCACTAAATTATTTTTTACTGTGAAGATCAAATACTGTAATTATTTTTGAGAATTTCAAATTGAGTATATCACACAACTCATTCTTTTTTCTTCCAAATAACAGGCAGGTAAAGATTACCTTTAATGGTATCTCTCTGGATACACAGTGTGGTATTCTGTCAAACATTTACTTTGGTCATTTTTGTAAGACCAAGGTTGTACCTCTTGAACAGTGAGAACAGTGAGATTTAAAAACAGCAGCTAAAACACAAACACACACGCAAAATCACTCTGATGTGTATTTTTTTTTCAATTACTCTAGGAAATATTTACCCTTATTTTCTTTAAAATGTTTTTTTTTTCATTTTAAGGAGGATAGGGGGTATAGAATGGATGTATAATATATTATGAAACCGGTGTCAAAGAAAATGTCCATCACTGGGCACACTCTCTAAGGGACAGAGGATTGAAATCAGTTACAGAAATTCAAGTATTACTCTGAAGACAGAACCTGAAGGACATGACATTGCTCAGACCTAGTCTTGATGTATTCTGTGTCCTAGATCCTGAATAGTACAAAACCCAAATAAGTATTTTGCATGTAAGCCCAGACAAACATATATATGTCAAAAGAATGCCAGACCTTTTTCCCCCCTTCATGTTAGCAACTACAGCCATTCAAATATACATGTAAATATGGAATATAGATTGTTCTGTACATGTCACAAAGGAGGGACCAATTTGACAATTGCACATAATATAAATCTAACTCAATTACACATACACACACACACACACACACACACACTTTTATAATGATACTGATGCAAATGGAGCCATCAGAATTGTTAGCCCATCCACATCCTTGTGCATATTCCTTGCCTGACATTTTCATTTGGAAATTTTTTCATTTTCAAAACTGACTTTCAGATTTCTATGAAAATAAAATCATAATAATAAAATTAACAATTTTCATATCTTGTACCCAAACTGTTCTTTATGCACATTTAAAAATATGAAAAAGTGTGGCATTTGGATTGTTATTCAAGTTTACAATAATTTCATGTAAATTGAAATGTTTTAAAAACTTTGTGTGTGTGTGTGTGTGTGCATGAAAAACTATCACATTTTTGTTTTAGTATTTTAGTGGGATTAGACCTGTTATGTTATTGGTGTAGAGAGGTCTCAGTGGGGATCTGACTCTACCAATGCACATCTACATCTTCTGTACAATTTTTAAGTCAAGGAGAATTGCCTAAAGCAGTGAAATAGCAAGTGAACTTGCCTTTTATATAGACAGAATGTGTATGAGGTATATCTCAAACCCAGTTCTTTCTGACTGTGTGGTTAGCTTTCTATACACTGTTCTACATAAATGTATTGCCAAGCAAAGGCCAACTTCCTAGGTTTGGAATACCAGCATAGTAACTCTCTATTTTATTCAGTGACAAATTAAGGAACAGAACAGAGAAAATCAAAATACAGCATTCACCATGTGTGATTCAATAATTTAGTAAGTCCTCAATTCAGTCACAAAGTACAAACTGAAAGTAGCCCACCTCTGGGTGGTACATTGATTTGGTCAGTCACAAAGTCCCTCTTCTCAAATGAAGATTAGTTTCCAATCATAAACAAAGCACATTCATTTGGTCAGTCACAGAACACAAAAAGTCAAAAGTTTCCCCACCCTTGGATCACAAGTGAATTACAAGACCATTCACTACCACCAAGCAACTTCTCAAAAGGAGCATTGAAGAGTGCAAAGGCCATCTACCTCAAGCCACAGCAAGGTTATCATCACAGCATTAAATATCTAAGGAGAGGTCTTTTCTTTATCTTGACTCTAGGCAAGTTCTCAGCAGTCTCTGTTGTTGGGGAGACAAAGCTTAACAGAGCCACAATATACATTGCCAGTGTCCTCATCAATTCACTCTCTGCCTGCAGAACAGTCCCAGAAATCCTGAAAACATCAGCAAGACCCTCTTCCAGGATTTCTGTACACATACAACAAGAAAATCCTTCTTCAGGGCTTTTGAACCAACATCAAGGTTCAAGGACCTCTGCAAAAACAGCACTATCCTTCTCCAGCAAAAGAATCTGGCAAAACAACAACAAAACAGACAGACAAAATACTGCCATCACAGCCATGCCTCCTCAGTCCTTGTCAGCTCCAGGTGGCGATTCTCAAAAGTCCTGGGCAGCTCCAACTGGCCTTCAGCAGTATCTCAGCAACTCTGGCCCCTGGCAGTTCTCCTCTCTCTCTCTCTCTGCCTCCACCATACTGCTCCCCCAAAAGTTCTTCTGGCATCCTCTGCTTGGGCCTATCTCTAAATTCATGGCACCAGCTCCTCCCAGTTCAGTCCTCTCTCTTCATGTCAACAAGTCCATCCCATAAGTGGGATTCACAAGCTCTGGGATTTAACACTCAACCCGAAAACCAAGCCAATACAGGGGGATCTTTAAGTTCCATTACCATTACAACAGACTTTCATTTACTTCATAATAATGTAAGCATTTTTCCCCTGTTTCCTTGTCCATTAAAAGTTAAGAGATAGATCAAGATGACAAATACAAATCAGCTTAGTGTCACAGGGAGCCTGAATGCATTTAAAATAATAATTCACTGTCATCTTGACTCCTCTGGGGTAGATGTTTTTTTTTCAAGGATATGCTGGCTTTCTTCCATTGTCCTTCTCTAAACATCTTCCCTCCTCTATCCCCCGCTCCCTCTCAGTTCAAGAATTAAAATTATCTGGCTTCACTGTATTTAGTTATAGTGAGATGCTTCAAGATGAGTGGAGATGTAGGGCTAGGGTTCTTCTTAATGATAGGCAGTGGGGTATGGAATGTGTATGGTTATTTGCTTCCACCAACATTCTTAATAAAACCCGAGGAATGGAGATAGCAAAATAATATTTTTGATCAGGACCTTGAAGTACAATCTTTGATTGCCTTTTAACTCATTGCTGAATATTGGAAAGTTGTTCTCAAACATTAAAAGGGTAGAATAATCAGTACCTTATAGAGAAGTAGACTCTGGAGGGATCAAAATATGTTTGCATTTTGACTGTAATTAAAGTTGACTATAAAGAAAGTGTCCATAATCAATGCATACATAATGTCATGGCTATGAAAATGTCCCACCACAACAGGAATTTTGTTTTAAGTCACTTCCTATGGATACCTTAGCATATAATATGCTTTTATCTACCACTGTTGCTTGAAATTTTCATATTGCATTTGTACCACCCATTTAAGATTAAACCATTTTTTTTCTTTGCTTACATCTATTTCATGCACTATGTAAACACTGTATCTACACTCTGAAAGGCCCAGGTGGTCTGATGTATGATAATAATTCTTTCCTGGATGAAATATGCCCTTTCCTAGTTAGATCTGTTGTGTGTATAGTTCCTGAATAAAAATTATACTCTTTGAAAGAACTAGGAATTAATTGTCTCATTTAATTTTTTATAGAAGAAGAATCACAGCCCCATGGTTTAACAATAACAACAACAAAATGAGGTTCTTAGATAAACAGTATAGATAATTACATATAGAAAATGTAGTTTATAACAAATATTACAAGATAAACTCAAAAATAAGCAAACCAAAGATAAGGGAAATACCTCAACTAAGTTTCTGTAGATAAAAGAACTGCTAATATTTTGCATTACTGGATTTCATGAAAAGAATATGATTTATATGGTTTCTACTTATCCATTAAAAAACGAAACAAAATGATTCATTAGAGGCAGCTTGACATAGTGCATAGAAAAACCACTTTTCATGGATCATCTTCTCTCATTAGAATGAAAGTTCAGTGAAGGTAAGAAACTATCTTTTTTCCCCCTTGTATTTCTATTCCCGGCATTAGAGAAATGTCTGTCACACATTGCATGTTGATAAATGCTCTGTCTCTCTGTTATTTATACACACACACGTATATGTACATATATATACACATATATACATAGACATAATATTTTTATTTTTATCACTCTTTATTAAGTCATGGATTCTCATTGCATTTTACTTAAAATGATCAATACCCTCAGTCATATGCCTGGAATTTAGAAACCCATACATTTCAAACCTTTGTAAACCTCGCTACTCTCCATACGTGTACACACACATATACACACACACACAAATGAGGAATGTTAATATACCCTTTGGGAAATTCATATTTAAAAGGGAATAGTCGGGTCACATAATGAGGGCAAAGAATGACATGTAGACCACCAGAGTGCTCCACTGACATCCTCATATTAAGAGAAAATGAGGGTAGACTGACTCTGTGGGAGGCCTTATGGGTAAACTTGGATAAGAGTTATACAAGACAGATACGATTGGAGGGTTCATCTCCATTTTCGAGAAGAACATCCAAATTGATGAGATCATATATCCACTTGAGGGCCTGTCCCTAGGGCCTACCACAGTACCTGGCAAAGTATAGGGCAGTGGTTCTCAACCTGTGAGTTGTGACCCCTTTGGAGGTAGAACAACCCTTTCACAGGGGACACAGGGGTTGCCCAAGACCATCAGAAAAAACATATTTCTGATGCTTTTAGGAATCCAGACACAGCTTCTCTATCTGTCTCCAGGCAGGTCCGCCCACATGCAGATACACCCACATATGAGTATTAAAGGGTTGTAACATTAGGAAGGTTGAGAACCACTGGTATAGATTCTCATCAGATGTTCGCTGAATTGAATTAAGATGTAAATTTAAGAGGAAAAAAAGAAGTAAACTTCTCAATTTAAAATAATCTGAGAGTTTTTTTTTAAATTCCTGGAAGAATTATGCATTATACAATGTGACTTATAAACTGAAGTTTAATAAAATTAACTGGGGGGGCGGAGCCAAGATGGCGGCATAGCAGCAGTAACATGTCGCAGCTCTCACATAGCTACCCCAAAATACACATAAAACAGGACTCTAAACCAATCCTAGGACTCCAAAACGCACACAAAGATACTTCCCACTAAAGTCAGCTCGGCTACGAGGAACCATATCAGAACTGCAAACCAAAACCAGCCTGCCCTGAAGCCGTGGCTGTGCCCTGGGGGCGGCTGGACGGGAGGAGCGGAGGAGCCTCTCTGGTGAGCAGATTAGCAGCAGCTGTGAGTCGGGATTGCGAAAGGGGAAGATAAGAAGTCCGGCAGAAAGGCCTCCAGAGTGGAAAAGCGAAAGGCAGAGGTTTTGCACCCGCCTCTGCGTTGTAGCTTCCCACCCACGGCCTGCAGACAGCAGGGGGACTTAGCGATTGTTTTCAGGCAAGTGCTCTCGCGTTGAGCGGCCTGGATCCAGATCGCCGTCTTGGGCCTTGGTCTTGGAGTCTTCATTATCCAGTCAGCCGGAAGTAATTAGGAATAGTCCCAGCATCTTCCGGAGAGCTACGGCAGCCAGGAGGACCCCAGCGATTTGGGACAGAGATTTCCCTTCTGGAAGCAGAGCCCCACAGAGATTTAAAAAAAAAATCACGGTCTGAAGAACCATGAGTAAGAATAAGCATAAGAAGCAAAGTAAGAACAGCTCCCAAACCTT
>CM053580.1:178525316-178554987 GCA_028627135.1 Pseudochirops cupreus | reverse complement strand
TAGTGGGGATGGGTGGTGAGGGAGGAAGAGAAAGAATCTGGAATCTGGAGTTCCATAATCAAATGTTATAAATGTGTATCTGTCTATCTATCTATCTATTGCATATATGCAATTATTATCATTATTATTATTATTATTGACTACATCCAACTGGAACTTGAGATACACAGGCACTGTGGTTGGGAGATCCATCCTGCCCTACCAAAAAGTGACATAGGAGAGAATAGACTGAGGGAGGGGGGACACAATGGGATGGCTGTTTTGGGGTGGTGGGTGGGGGAGGAATGGGGAGAAAATATGTAACTCAAACTCTTGTGGAAATGCAAACTATAATAAAATTAAAAATAAAATAAAATAAAATTAACTTAGGAATTGACCAATGAATTGTCAATGATAAAATATCGATGCTCACTGTGCTTCTATTCCTATTAAAATTAGTTTATATAGTCTTGTTAATTGAAGATATTTACTGCTGTATATGAAAATGGAATTTTCCTTTAAATGCTTTTTAAGAAATCTTTTTTCTGAAATATTTTCTGGAAAGTGGTTGAGAATTATGAGAATTTTGCAACAAATTATTACATTTTCATATTATAGCAGTGAGAATTAGTGATGTTTGACTGTATATGTCAACATTTCAAATCTTTTAAAAGGATGTAATACAGCATTTCAGGTAACTTTCAGATACCACTAGATATTGATTTTATGTCACAAAACCTTATACAAGAATACTTCAGATATGAAAAGATGCACAACCTTTCTAAGGCTTAAAAGATTTATTTTCTGGGTATTAAAAAATCATAATCAATTAAATGAGGCTGAAAGCCATTACTAGAGAGCTACAGCTGAGCTTCCTAATCTTCCTAGCCCTTCCTTTATTTAATTCCATGACAGCCCATGAGTCAAAACTGAATATCCCAGCTCAGTTCTATATTCTTTAGCGAGACATATGTGTTACACCTCAGTGTGATGGGAATAAGTTTCTTTAAGCCTTTCTCCTCCTTCAATAGGTTTATGTGCAGGGAGATAATTTCTTTCCCCGCACTAGTGTTCTGCATAAATGCCAACCTGATCGACCTACTTGTAGGTACACTAGACAGCCATGAATTAGAGTGTGATAAGAAGGGGCAGGGACTTGCTCTCTCCCAATAATCCTCTTCTCACCAGTCTGCCAAAGTACCTGAAATTCCTATATTAATTTGTCTTTTTGCTTAAGACCCATCTTAAATATCTCTTATTAATTCAATTCACAAATATTTATCAAGATCTTACTATATGCAGAGGGGAATTTAAACAATGAAAAAGAAATAGACCCTACTTTTATAGAACTTATTATCTGTTAGGGGAAATAAGTCATGTATATGTAACGACCATAATGACAGTATTTAAGCACTCAATAAAGCAGCTTTAAACTTTAATTATGCAGTGGATAATTTACACATTAATCATATGAACAGCAAAACCGTGAATCATAAGAAGCAGACTTAGCACATAACCAATAAAGTAATATCACAAAAGCACAGTCATGTAATAACATTTGAAATATAGATAAATCATATCACTAAGAACCCCTGGCCTGGATTGGTTTCAGCAAATATAGGCTTATGGAACTATTATCTGCATTGAATACCATTTTTATAATTGTATTTTTCATACAGAATACAGAATATTAAGCCTTATGTAGAAAAATAACTATGGGAGGATAGACAAATGAATGGTAAACAGAAGAAAACCAAATGTAAAAACAGTTTATTTTTAAAATTAATTATAATGTGTCAGTGAGAAAGGTACAAATGTTTTTTTAATACGTAATAAATTTTGAAAAATACATATATATATAAAGTCAAGAAAAGTAAGGCAAATTCTACTAAATATTTAAAATCATTCAATAAAAATTAAAGAGGCAAAATATAAAAATTTACAATTTCAGAGCCTGAATGTTACTTAAGCAATTTTAACCAAACCAAACCAAACAAAACCAATGATTACTTATAAGAAAAAACAAGAAAAAAATCACCTTGAGGTAGCTCCCCAGGCACAATCATCAAGTAGCACAGGTGAACACAGGCCACTCAGTCTGTCAGTCATTCATAAAGCCTGCAACTAAATGGATCAATTCATAAAACTCAGTCCCCTTCCTTTTTTTTTATTTTTAACAATCTGAGCTCCAGTAATAACTTTTCCAATCTTTCCTGACCAACCCAATACTGGTTTTCAGGGGAAATTTACAGCTACCAGATGGGTACAGGCTCTGAGAAACTCCTTGAACTCTGATGAGTCTTCCCCCTCCACTGGGCATTTGCCTGAGGCCATAAGCCTTTTATTATTACTAGACCCAAATCTCTTACCCTTAACCTAGCCTAGCCCTCCATTGTTTCTCATCTTCAGATAGCCTTCAGCTGTTTCCCACCCTTAATCCCATTCCTGGAGTCTGACTTCAGTCCAGGTCAAGATTCTCCTTAGACTCCTCCTCAAGACCCTCCCCAAACTGCTCCTCTAGACCACCCCCTAGAGCCCTCCCACAATCTTTCTGTATATAAGATCCATCTTGCCCCCATGAAGGGGCTGAGTTTAATCTAGAGTAGACTCATTCTGTGTCAGATTATTCTTCACTGATTGTCAGTACAAGCTTCACAAATACTTAGAGTCTACCCAATATGGTCAATCTTTAATAAACTTTGCTTTACGTTGACTGAGAGAAGAATTGAGATTAGCAGTAGTTCTCAGTCAGGGAACCATAATTATTGAGGTTTAGGATTTAGAGGTGCAGAAGACCACAAAATACCAACATGCTGGGTTTATAATGAATTTGCCATAATGTACCAGACCAAATATTTGAAGAAAGGGTCCCTTTAAATATAAAGTCTTAGCCTAGAACCTATATATAACCTACATTATACACTTTAGACAACAAGCTACATTTGTCTGAGAACCAATAAAGTGTCCACTTACCTCCCCGTGTGGGGTACGGGGACCCCAGAAATCCCCTACTCAAGAAAAATCAAAAGTCAGAGGCATCTTGAGGAAGGAACAGGAAGTTTTATTCTCTTCTCCTGCAGGAAGAGAGTGGTCCTCTCCATGGCGGGGACAAGGAGAGGAGGCCTGTTACAAAAGACAAAACAAGAATTTATACTCTAAGGTGGTCAAGCCCTGTCCCCCTGGCTGTCCTTTTTCCCATTGGCTAGGAGGTGGGCTCTCAGTGTTGGAGGGAAATCTAACCTAATTGCAGATAAAAAAAGAAGCCCATCACTATCTTTGTTGGCTGGGAGGTGGGCTTTCAGTCTTGGTGCAAAATCTAACCAAATGATGAATAACAAAGAAGCCCGCCACTATCTCCTATTGGCAGGGAGGTGGGACAGGAAGCCAAGGTATCATCCATGGCCTTAAAAATGCCAAAGCAAGGGAGGGGAAAAGGTCACAAGCAAGGGTGGAGGACTAAAACTCCTGAAAGGGGCCTAATGCTAATGACTACAAGGGAAGGGGGGAAGGGTCCTAGGTTGTGTAAACCCAAGACTCAGGTCTGTCCAATCTTACAAAAGTCTATCTCTGGTTTCCAGATAGTTTATCTCCCTTCTCATTCTGAGGAGTCTTCACAGAGGGTGCAGAGAGTATACACCACTCATCTCCCATTGACTTCTACTTAAATACTTGGATATTCAGATCTCCCAAGGCTTTGAAATAGTTGCTTTCCTAGACACTGGTGGGGTAGTCTATTTTTTTTTTATAAGTTCTTAATACATGTTTGCCCTCAAGTCAATACAAATCCCAAATCAGCCCTGGGAATGGAGAATGGAAGTTTCTAGTACAAACAAGCACTTAACAAATGTTTAAAGTTCCCTAGCAGTTTGAAGAGAGGGATTCAGATGGCTAAGGGAAGTGGAAATAGGCAGGCAGGAGCTTCAGGAAAGAAATGGCTTAAGAGCTGAGCCTTTAAAAGGTGTGAAAAATTGTAGAATGGATTATCAATTTGCACAAAGCCATAAAGGCAGGAATTTTTTTTGTTGTTTGCTAGTTTTCAGTAGTGTCTGACTCTTTTTGATCCCATTTGTGGTTTTCCTGGCAAATATAATGGAGTGGTTTGCCACTTCCTTCCCTAGCTCATTTTCTAGATGAGGAAACTAAGGCAAGCAGGGTTAAGTGACTTACCCAGGGTCACATGGCTAGTAAGTTTCTGGGGCTGGGTTTGAACTCAGGAAAATGAGCCTGGGAAATCTCCAGATCCAGCACTCAATCCCCTGAATCCTAAAGACAGGGCCATGTAGGCGCCCTAAAGGCAGGAAGCCTGGATCGATTTTTAGGGAATGGGATCCAGCTAAAGCTAGAAAGGGTAAGGAATAAACCTTTAAACTAACATAGCCTGGAGTTTAGGTAGGGTGGGGTGCTTGAGAAAAATGGACTCCTACAGCTAGAGATTGTTTTGAAAGTGAAAAGGAGTCATCAGAATGGAAGAAGAGGATAGTTTAACAAAAAATTGACTCTGGTGCTTAAAAATTTTGGCTGGGAACAGTGTGAATATTTTTCTGGAGATAACTTCCTTAGTCCCCTAGCTTTCACTTTGTTGGTAGCTATCTCCTGAGTAAATGACAAAGTCCAGCCCTGCCTATAAATAATAGAATTTTTATAAGATTTTAAAGTTTGCAAAGAACTTTACAAATATTATCTCATTTTGTCCTCAGGACAACCCTAGAAGGTTGGTGCTATTATTATTCCTGATTTACATATGATGAAACTGAGATACAGAGAGGGTCAGAAAACTAGACAGTTTCTGAGACAGTATTTGAATTCAAGTCTTTCTTTATTCCAAGTATAATAACTCTTCTCAACCTGAAAGTTTGGTTAAAGGAGGCAGACTAGGTGACATGTAAATCTGTATTGTTCATTCCCTTAAAGCTAGACAAATACATATATACATATATGGAGCCAGGTAAAATCTGACTGCCTGAACAAAAGAATGAGAAGGCTTAAATAGATTTTATAACCATTCCAATTCAGGGTGGCTGTGTCACTCAAATTTATGATCTCCATAATGGTTTAATCATTGTATGAGAAAGGAATTTTCTTAATTGGATAGGTGGTAAATACATTAAAATAAGAGAGCTGATAAAGTGTCTATTGAAATTATGACTCAGGATTTCTGTGTTTTCTTTACTATTAATATGACATAACATAGTATATGTCTAAAAGAAAATTACCATGAGAAAAAGTTCCATTATTCAGGTTAGTGCCTCCGGTTAAGGATCTCATCTTTAATGGCCCTTAAGTCAGCCCCATCTGGCATAGGAAGAGGTATTCTATGAGTTTACTCAGAGAACAAAGAAGCTGTTATGTCCAGGCTCTTCTGGTTGATTAGTTCAGGCTCTGGACCTTATTGAGGTTATTAAATTGATATTAAATGGTTATCACTCTATCCACAGGGCTGCTTAGTTTAAGAAGCTAAGCTTTTGAAATGGCTAGAATTATGTGGGCTTCCTCTTCTTAGTTCATATTTGTTTGTTTATAGTTTCAAAGACTTAAAACATATTATCTCTTTTGGTCCCCATACCAGATCTGTCAAAGAGGTAATTGCAAGTTTCTTTATTTGCTTTTAACTAGAAGGTAAAAAAGTCTAATAGACAAGATCTCAGTCATCTCTCTCCTTGGTTGTGTTGAGGTTTGGGGTGCTTGAGACCCCAAAATGCAAACACACCGGGTCCTGCCAAGTGAATTCGACTCAAGCTTTCTCTCAGCCAAAGTAAAACAAAGTTTATTAAAGATTCACCAAAATGGGTAGACTTTTAAGGCTCCTAAGTATTTGTGACACTTGTATTGGACAAGCAGGCCAGAATAATCTGACACAGAGCGAGTCTACTTTAGATTAATGTCAGCACCTTCATGGAGGCAAGATGGATCTTATATACAGAAAGATTGTGGGAGGGCTCTAGGGGGTGGTCCAGAGGAGCAGTTTGGGGAAGGTCTTGAGGAGGAGTCTAAGGAGGATCTTGACCAGGACTGAAGTCAGACTCCAGGAATGGGATTAAGGGTGGGAAACAGCTGAAGGCTCCCTGGAGATGACAGATAATGGAGGGCTAGGTTAGTTTAAGTGTAACAGATTTGGGTCTAGATAGTTTGATAGGATCAAAGTGTAAAGTAGCTAGACTGATCATGGTGTACTTGTCATGACCACTCTTACAGAATTATGTTAAATAATGGGCATGCTATTTTAGGAAGAGCATGGATAAGTTATAATCTGGGGTTTTCTTCCTCTTTTTTTTTTTTTTACCACTTAATGAACTTATTTCTAAATAATGTTATGAAATATCTCCTTTTAAAAACTCCTGCTCCCCTCCATGACTAGTTTTGTGATATGCATTGTCTTCTCTTTTCTGAAATTTCCCATGATTTTTTAAAAGATAAAATAAAATATAGAATAAAAAAGAGGACAATTTAAGAGAAAATTATAATAAATATGAGAAAAAATAATTTGGAAATTTGAACACATTCTCAGATAATAAATTTATAGGAAAAGAGTCAGTTATAAACATGGCCATGTTAAGTGGATATTTGTGTGTGTGCATAAATATATGCCCACTTACATTTATATTTATAAATCCTTACCCCTTTTAAATATATTTGGCACGTCAGAAACCTCCCCCAACTGAATTTCCCTTCTCTAGCCTCCTGGCTCTTGATTTCACAGACAACACAAATGTCCTGCACTTCATTGGTAGAAGGTGACCACAATCAGAAGGAAGGATGGGAAACTGCTAATTAGAGAACTGGAGATGTTTGACATAGAAAAAGATTTGAGGGCAGGGTAAAGCAGATTGTAGCTGCCTTCAAATATTTTAAGGGCTGACATCTGGAAGAATGATTAAGTACTTTTTAGCTTGCAAGGGAGGAACATTGCAAAAAGGCAGGATTTGGCTTAATATGAGCAAAGGTTTAAACAAATGTTAAATCTGTTCGGGAGAACCTACCGTAAGAAGTCTTCAAGTAGGCAACTGCTCCATATTATAGAAGGAATTCTTGGTCAAATATAAATCAGTGAGATGATATGTGACTTCCTTTTCACCTTTGGAATTCTATGAGCTTATAGATAAAGAAATTTGGTCTGAGAGAGTTTATGCCTTACCAAGGCCACACAATTATTTAGTGATAGAGTCTACTCCAACAGAAATCTTCTGAGTCTAGGGTCTACATCTTACCATGTAGTCTCCCAATCATCTCAATAGTCTTATCAGTTCTAATCCTGTGGAACTTTCCCTTATAAAACAAACAAACAAACAAAGCAAAAGAACCTATTGAACTCCTAGTTGAATAACAGCTATTCACTATAATTCTCAAGGGCATTTGATGGTAAGTACTTCCAGAAAATTGGTGTTTCTCTGCATTGACCCATGTTGTCACCCTCCTGAAGAAAACATACCATAGACAGAAAGGAGAAAAATAAACACAACTATTGAGAGACTCTGGAATGGGCATATGTAGTTTACATGATGAAAGTTCAAGAACTTAAGACATTCCTTGTTTGTTACAATAAAAGAGTCAAAAACCAATTTCGACTTAAATTTTGTTCAAATCAATGCTTATAAGTACAAAGATTTTTGAGGGGTATAAAACTGAACTTCTATTACATACTTGAAGGACATAGAAATTTAACATGATTATCAGCAATTATTAACTATTTACTTCTGAACTTTCTTCTGCTCTCTTCTGTGCATTCTTCTAAGTTTCATCTGTGTTTTTCACCTTCTTTTTTCCTCTTATTTTGCATCATTTTTTGTATCCACTAACTCCCTCTTATAAACAAGCAAAATATAGAATCCTTCTGTTTTAATAAATAATTCAAGTCAGGGGAGGAACTCCATACATCTGCCATACCTGAAAATAAACATATCAGTTCTATAACTCTAGTTACCTATCCCCTCTCTGTCAAGAGGGAGAAATATACTTTATCAACATTCTTCTGGAGTCATGAGTGTTCTTGTTTGGATCAGGCTCCTTAAGTCTTTCAAATTGATTTTTTTTTTTTTTTGCATTATTGTAATCACAGTATAAATTGTTCTCTTGATTCTGCTTACTCCATTCTGTTTCAGTTCATACAAATTTTTCTAAATTTCTCTGGATCTATCCCTTTTTCCATGTCTTGCCACACCACCAGAGAATCATAAAATCATAGATTTAGAGCTAGAAGGGACTTGGAGGCCAAAGTCAATGTCTTCTTCTTACAGATAAGGAAATTAAAACCCAGAGAGATAAAATGTCTAAGGTGGGATTTGAATTCAGGTCTTCCTAACACCAAGGATAGTGACTTTATCTTATTATATTCATATGCCACAGTTGATTTTGCTGTTCCTCTATTCATTCAATACTTTGGTTCCAGTTCTTTGCTGGGGAAAAATTGCTACAGGCATGGTATTCTAACTTCCTTCAGAGGCAAAAGGACAGATAGGGAAGGCAAGCCATTTGAATGGAGGACACAAAATCATGAAAAATAAACAGTCTACAATCTATTGAAGCT
Organism: Pseudochirops cupreus; assembly: GCA_028627135.1. Classification (NCBI taxonomy): domain Eukaryota; kingdom Metazoa; phylum Chordata; class Mammalia; order Diprotodontia; family Pseudocheiridae; genus Pseudochirops; species Pseudochirops cupreus. Next base: position 178,546,487 of record CM053580.1, on the reverse strand, counting down.
ATCAAGGGAATACTAAAGAAAAGGCATAACTCTTGTTTGTGACTGTCAGTTTTGGAATCATAATTGAGATGAAGATCTGATCAGAAATAGATCCATTGCTTTGGTTCTTAAAGTGTATGGTATAGACATTAAGCTGGTTTCCTTAAATGTGCTTCAAATTGTATGCAATTTATACTTATAATTGCATGCACATGTGAACCTCTCTTGAGTGTGCCCAGATTCCTCACAGGAAAAAAAAAATCCATGCATGAGGGGAAAAAAGAGAGTCGTCAGGGACAGAAAGAAAAGAAACATTGTTCTGATGTATTAAATCAAGGCTTGGAATTAATTATAAGGTATGATTTAGTTTAAGAGCCTTAATCCCTATCCCAAAATAAAACTTGAAACTCACTTTCCATTTCCTTGAGGAAATAATAAATTGGAACTCAGAGTAGTTGCTTTTCTATATACTAGGCTTAGGATACAGATGAATTCTCACCCCATCCCCTTCTCACAAACCTGGGAATGTCTTAGAAATGTTCTTTTCTGCTATTAGTCTTCCTCCACCTCCCTTTAAAAGAAGCAAGAAGATCTCCAGGCAGGCAGAGGGGCTAAACCACACACCCCTACGTACTGTGGGAAGATACTGGGAAAAGACTGTAGCTGAATGATGCAGGGCCATCTGGTACCTTGGTAGAAAATCTATAGGTAACTTCATTTGCCAAGAATGAAGAATGACAGTAACACTTACCTCCGTTTCTATAAGTTTGCTTTGTATTTCTGTCCATTTATCCTCTAAAGCAGCGGTTCTCAACCTGTTGGTTATGTTCAATTTGTAACAATGAAAATACATCCTGCATATCAGATAGATTCATAACAGTAGCAAAATTACAGTTATGAAGTAGCAACAAAAATAATTTTATGGTTTGGGGTCACCACAACATGAGGAGCTGTATTAAAGGATCACAGCATTAGAAAGGTTGAGAACCACTGCTCTAAAGGCTATAAATTAAATAAAACAGATTAAACCAATGTATTACTGGTCTGAATGCATTTCATTTGCTCAAAGGCAGAAGAGAAGGTGGTTATGGTTGGTTGCAGAAAAGATAAGAGATTCCAATTTTCTGGGCGTTTTCACAAGAAAAGAACCCCAGACAGATCGATGAGATTTATATTGATATAGACTATTAAAGCTATCCAAAAGTAGGGAACAAATTAAATGAAACCATACTGCCTTGTACATTCTTGTCCAAAGGAAGATATGTGGTCTAGAAGAAGGGAACTTGGTAAGTAGGATCCAGAGAAAAGTTCTTTTGAAGTAGTGTTCCCAGGCAAATCTCTTTCTCTCTCTTATATTCCTTCCTAGTAGCAGGCCCTCTGAGGGTCAGATGGTGAGAACTAAGGATGAATTCATCCCTATGAAATACTAGAAGAGAGGAACTGGAAATAGAGAAATAAAGCAATTCTGCTCACATAAGAGTGAGGACCAGAAAGAAGTAGTTTTCTTCATGCTCTCAACTACAGTTAGGCTGTCAAAGTGTACTTATTGTCTTTGTTTAGTATTACTTTTCTGCAGAGAAAATAAACAGTTGCCCTACCAGCACCTCCACTGGGACACTGATTTCCTAAGTAGAAGGAATATTTGCATTAAGTACTATAACTTATTTTTGCTTCCCAGTTTTTGAATCATATATTCAACTTTTTTTTCTTTTTCTTTTTTTTTTTGGTAGTTTTGTAAGAAATTGAAAGGAATCTTTCTCTCCCCCTTGCTAAGATAACAGGAGCTTCTAAGGATAATTCTTCGTACAATTTATACTGAGAAATAGATTATGTGGAATAGTATAATGTGAAAAAAGACCAGATAATTAAATTGGAGACAATAGCGGCAAATCTTGGATGGCCTTTTATATAATAAGAGAAGAAATGGGAAGACCAATTAAGTGACTGTTATAGTAGATTAGATGAAGGGAGGAAGAACAAACATTGATTAAGTATCTACTATGTTCCAAGCACTGTGCTAACCACTTTAAAAGTATTATATCAGATATTCCTATGAACAACACTGTTCTTTTCTTATTTTTTTACACCTTTAAGAACCATAATATTGCTCCTATTTTACAGATTAGAAAACTGTTGCTGACATGAGTTCACTTAGCTAATAGGTGTCTGAGGCTGAATTTGAACTCAGGTCTTCTTGACTCCAGGCCCAATTCTTTAATTCCTGTTCTACTTTCAGAGGTTCCCAAAGTGGGTGATATGATTACATGATGCAATATTGTATCATCAAAATTTCAATATAAGAAAAAACCCACAAATTTACAATAAATTATCAAATTTAAGATGCATCATTTATAAACAAATTTTATATACTGTCAAGGGTTAAAGAAAGCAGATCTCTAGGGGGGCACTAAGTATTTTTTTTAAAGGGAGTGGTAGAACAAATAGGTTTGGTAACCTCTAATTTGGTTGGTGGTAATCTGAACCTGAATGATAGCTATGCAAGTTGAGAGAAGGAAAAAGTTACTAAAGATATAGTTGAAATCTATAGGTGATGTAGATATAGGAAAATAGGGAATGAAGGAGTGGAAGGAGTCATGAATGATCCTGAGGTTTCAAAGTTAGGTGCTGCCTTCAACAGAAATGGGGAATTTGGACGAAGAGTTTAATATAAAGGTAACCAGTTATGTTTAAGCCTTCCTGAATTTGAGATAGAAACAGAACTTCCAGGTAGAGTTACCAGCAGTTGGAGCTGCCAGAATGAATTCAGGACATAAATAATGATAGATACATAAATTTGGGCATCATTTGCATGGAGATGATAGTTAAACCAGAAGAGCAGTTAAAATCACAGAAGGAGGAAAATGAGGAGGAGGAGGAGGAGGAAGAAGAAGAGAGGGAGAGAGCCAGAGAAAGAAGGCTTATAAGAGAATTTTCTTGGGGAGATACCCACACTTAGAGAATGATACAATAAGAGTGTCTTAGAAAAGGGGAACAGACAGGTAAGTGCCCAACCAAAAGAGCAATATTATAGAAACCAAGAGATAAGAAAATACAACAAAAAATAGTCAGTGGAGTCATACCTAGCAGTGGAGATCATTGTTAACTTTTTCAAAACATATATTTAGTCAAGTGTTGAGGGAGGTTAAGAAGTAGGTAAGGAAGGAAAGCAACAGTTTTGTTCTTAAAAAAAAAATAGATGTAAGCCAGTAATTTAAGGGAAGATTGGGATCAAGAAGTTTTTTTTTCTTTTCCACAAAGAGATGAGATGAGCATTTGTAGGCCTCAGCAATAAATAGGGAGAGTTTTAATTTTTTTTTTAAAGATATGATTATTTGGTAAGGAAGGGAGAGTACAGGATTAATGACAAGTAAAGGAATTTATGTCGTCAAAAAACAAGGCTACCTAATTCTTAAAATTACAAAGGAGAAACCATATCTGATTTTTGTTGTGCAGGAGTAAAACTATCCAAATTTTGTTGTGCAGAGTAGGGAAGAAAAAAAGATGGCGAGATAGCATCAGTTTTCTCAGTAAAAGAGGAAATAAAATTATCGACTCTGAAAATAGTGGTGGGTGAGTGTTTGAGACTTGTTAAGAAAGGAAAAGATAAGAGTAGCTATTTCTGGGAACATGATAAATAACAATCAGAGAAGAATAAAAGGATGCTCATGCGACAGTAGAGATCTTAGATAACATGAATTTGTAGTTGGTCTTGTCACCAAATTGTGACTGACTCCAGCAGCAGCTTGAGAGTAGAAGCAGAGAAGGTAGATGTGAGGGGAGACCAAGAGGTGAGAATTGGAAGGGAATGAATAGTGCCAGAAGTAGAGGCCTTAGTGAAAACAAAGAATGGTTTTGAAACAGTAGGAGAAATGGAAAGGCAGGAGATTATTGTTAGGGAGGAAAGTCATTCTTTAAAAGTCATGGATGAAATGTTTTGGGATATTGGTAATGTCTCATATGATCCAGAGTGTTTGAACAATCTCTGGTTGTATAGACTGAAGAAATTATCCCTACTCATTTGCTGTTGTCTTCACCATGACTTAAAATGTACAAATATTTTCTATTTGAATTTATCATTCAGTTTGAGTGTTTTGTAGGAAAAGAAAAAAAAAAGGACAGATAATATTCACTTACTTTATGGTGTATAGTTGTGTAGTTCTACACTTTGCTGAAGTCACATGCACTAAAATACAAATGGAAAAATAGCTTACAACATTACTCCCAAGTGACAGTTTACTGAGATCACAGAAGTCATTTAATACCCTGTCTTCTCTCAATAATCTACTAAATCACCCTGTTTTTTTGGTGTTACTTAGCATTGACTCTATTCTGCAAGTCTTTGTCAAGATATCCTTAATGCAATCATTAGCTTCAATGTTCTACTATTCAGAGATTTCAATTGCTTTTTTAGAGTTAAGAGATTGTTTTCTCTTCACACAAACTATCAACATTTATTAAGGTTCAATGTCCAGAGATTTAAACATAAATGAAACAGTTAAATGAAATGAGACTGTTTTCCTTCTTAAAGAGGCAAGATACATCTCTTTCCAAGTCCTTCCTTTTACCTTTTCCTTGCATAAAGTTTTTTTTTTTAGCCTTATTAGAACTCTGGTAAAATTAGAAATATGGAGTGAAATATCAGTGTTGCATTTTGTAGATTACTATTCTCTGCATCATTTATATAGCATTACTATGACAAAATTTGCAGATAACATCCAACAAAAAGATTCTTTGTTGCTATAGAGGTTTCTTTAATACTTGTGAAGGTAAGGTTATCAGTTTAAAACTGATCACAATACTCTTTAAAAGAAAGTTACTAATTTGTCTTTAATGAAAATGCATGAATGGTAAAATTCACTTCACCTTTCTCAGTCAATTCAATTCAGTTCCAACATGTTAAGTTGCATTCTTCCTTCAATGACCTGTTATTGGCACTGAGGAAACAAAGTTACAAAGGAATTACTTGCTGTCCTCAAAGAACTTTCATTCTCTTGTAGAACCTGGTTTCCTATTAGTAGAGATGAGCCTTCATTTGCTTCCATTATTTGTTTCCCATAACAGTTCATGTAATCCATCCATTTAGAATAGTGCTTCAACTGTTCAGACCCAAAGTTCCTGGGTCTAACGCCTTTGTGGACAGTTCTAAAAGACAGGTCACACATATATTCAGCTGTGTTTCTGAATCACCACTACAGTGGCAGAGGCAGGTGGAAGGGGAAGCAGCCTAGGAGAATCATTAGATATTTTTTTTTTAATGGGCTTGAAAGAGAAAGTGATTACCTCTTTCAGTATAAGTTTGGCAACTCTTTGGTGCAGGGGCATTTGGCCTAAAACAGAATGCAGTTTTAATACAAATGAGAATCACAGCAGAGTGCTATTTTGGGATGTGGGTATATACAGCACATTGAAATGATTCCAAACTCATTTTTTTTTCAGTACTATTACTTTAACTAGTACAATACCAAATGGAAAGGGGTGAGGAGAGCTAACATTAGAAGAGCTCTTAGAGATCATCTACTCCAGGCCTGCATGCCGAAGGATTTTGGGTGGCCCATGAAAAATATGAAGGAAATTATCCTCTACATTCTTCTACATTTTTCACCCTCCCAAAATCCTTTGGTGGGTGCAGGTTGTACAGTTCTGATCTACTCTCACCCCTAAATCATACCGCTAGAAGGGATGTAGATAAATTCCTTACTTTGCTGGAGCAATCCCAGAAAGGCAAATGATGATGGTAAATCTCATCTGGTGTTTGTAATATAATTTATCAGTTCCTGAGGGTGATTGTGATGGGAAGTAGCATAAACTGGGACTTAAGATAGAGAGCACTGCTGTACCCCTTAAGAGGAAATGACAACTCACCTTGGGTCACTTGCTTATTATCATGCTTTCTGCAGCAAACCAGAAGAACAGCTAGATTCTGTAGATGCCCTATGCATTAATTTTTGTCCATTGTACCATAACAACACAAACAATAAAAAGCACAATATTGTGGGGAAAGAACCAGATTGTGTTAGGAGACCCAGATCTAGTCCTGGTTCTGCCAGATACTCTTTCTATGGCTTTGAGAAAGTCACCACCTATTTGGCTTCATTTTTTCCCCTTCTACAGCATTAAAGGATTGTATTGGAATTCAGAGATTGTTTCCTGGGTCCATGAACTTTGTTTTTTCCACATATATTTTGATAACTATATGTTAATATAATTAGTTTTCTTAATAATGGCATCTGACCAATTTTATATATTAAAAAAATTTACTCTGAAAAGTGATCCATATGCTTTACCAGATTGCTGAAGGGATCCATAACAGAAAAAATGTTTAAGAACTCATTGACTGGATGATTTCCTAGCTCTCTTCCAACTTTCAAAGTCTATATAATTTGGTACTTATGGACCTTTTACTCATTGTTTTATTTGCTTTCAAATTAGGTTTTCCTCCTTGGTTCCTTTGTCCCAGTCAGAGCTCTAGGTTCAGGACCCAAACTAATACCTCTATCTGACCTCTCCTTAGGATTCATTTCACCACCCCTTTGCCAAAATAGCTCCTTGACAGCAGTAATCTTCTATCTACTTTTTTCTCCTTACCCAGCCCTGAAACCTCTTAGACTCTGCTTCCTTTCTGATTTTCCTCATATTCCATAATTCCTTCAATATTTTCAAGTTTTTCTGGAGATCCTTCAGAAAATATTCACAAAAGCTAGTGAAATGAGGATGATTAATGGTTTTGTTCATAAACATGCATGCATGTGCACATACATACACTCATACACATGCCAAAGCATTGCCATTACATTTAGCTAAAGGACAAGAAAGCAATGTCATAATGCCTTGGACTTTTAATTATTTTAAATTAGATCCAATAGGACAATTCCACTTTTTTCACATTTGTCAATAAGAATCTCTTTCTGGACGGGACAGTATTTGAACATTGGGATGGATAGATAGATATAGATATAAAAAGATATAGTATTATTTATATATGCATGTATTAAATCAATTGATGATTTGATGAACTATATTCCAGGCAGTTTATCAAATAAAATGTGTAAATTTGGCTTGATTGAACTAAAAAAAAAGTCATCATTGCTCAGCTTAAATATCTTTGATTGAACTGACAAGGCGGTTCTTACCAGCTGGCATTGCTTACCATAGTTTAGGAAATATTTTCTGTTTTAAAGTTAACATATATTCTGCCCATCTACAGAGGGACATAAAAATGAAAAAAATATCGCATCAAAATGTGCATGGTGTTTAATTAAAAGTAAATAACAGCTGCTGCTTTACATTGTTGGAGTGGAGTAACTTAGAGAAATGAGTAATTTCATGTTTAGCTTTTCCTCATGCTCTGCAGATTGTTCAGTCAAATAGATTAAACTTTGTACCACAAGTGACCTTGAGTATTTAACCACCTGCTCAGGCTGAGCAGGGAAGAAGCTGGACAGGAGCAGCAGCCTGGGTAAGGCCTGAAGAGACTATTTCCCAGATAAGTAATGTTTGCTCATGTGGGACTGAGGGAATGAAGAATTGCTCAGCTGCTTGTAGATACTATCTGGACTTTTCTACAGGAGGAGAAAATGCTTCTTCTTTGGGTCTATAAGAGGATATCTGTCTTCTTAGAATGAATATTTAAAATTTGAATTTAGGACATAATACTCAAGGGAAAAATCGTTAAAGGATCACACCTAAAAACTATAGGATTAGACAAAAGGCTGCTCATTTCACATTTGTACAACGAGTGGCCCCTCTGCACCATGTTGAAGGAATTTGTTTAACCTATTATAAAGACATATCATGACTGCACATGTAAAAAATTAATGAGTTAACCATATCTAGCAGATGCTTTTTTCTTCTTTCCCAATGACTTCATATTTTCTCTATATAATATTGAGGATATATTGATATTTAATATACAAATGAGTGACAAGGCAGCAGAGTGGATATACAACTAACTCTGGCCAAGAAAATTCATATTTTAGTGTCCCCCACTGTAAGTGTCACAAATAAGTACCAGATTGCAAATGGTAATGTTGGGACACAGGGATGTGTTTGAGGCCCGGGAATTAGTTGGGTCACGTGGAGGTCAGAGCATATTGCGCTGTCCCTGGCCAGGTGATGTTGCATTGCTCAGAACTTTCTTGCATGGGATGCCTGAGTTTCCCGATTGATGTCTCCACACCTTGGGGTCTTCATGCCAATGTGATTACAATTTACCCCCCTCTTAATCCTGCTCAGCTGAGCTGTGTCACGTGTGGGGTGTGGTTCTGGGGTAGATAAAAGGATCCAAGCCTTGGAGGGGTGGGGGTCTTGGAGTCCTGTGGTAAGGCTTCCCGGGGGCAACTTTAATAAATCCTCCTTAAAAACATCTATTCTCCAGCATTACTTTCATTAAGGAGAAAACACCAGTGTGTCTCTATTGAAAAGGTAAGCACCTTCTGCCCCTTAGGGCAGGGCTGCCGAATGCTGGCAAACCTTAGGGCAGGGCTGCCGAACCCTGACACCCCACCACTAATACAAGTTGCAGAAAACTCTGGAATTGCTTTGGTGTAGGAAGATTTCTTATGTTATGCCAATGAAATCACAGGTCTAGAAAACTACTCACCCTCTAAAAAGTGTTGTGGAGGTTTAGCATTTTACTAAGCAACTAACATTTTTTTAGAAGACTGGGTTAAGATTCAGCATAAGTATAACTTCAGTCACATGGTAGGATGCCATATATTCTTATGTCAAGGTAGTCTACCTAGTTGGAAGGGTGTGGGATTTGCAATGTGGAGAAACTTATATTTGAACCCACTCTCTAATACACTCATTGTGTGGCCACAGGCAAAGCACTTTACTTCTTGGAGTTTCGTTTTCCCCATCTGTGAAATGGAGTAGAAAGCCTATTGTATTGGTCAGTCAGCAACCATTTATTAAGTTCCTACTATATATATGCCAGGAATTGGGCTAAGAACTTGAGATAAAATGATGATGAGAAGCTATGAAAGACATTCCAGGCTTTCAAGGGGGAAAAAGTGATTATAAGGCAAATATGAATTATTTTACGGTATATCAAAAATCTTGATATTAACAGACATATTTCCTGCCATTTTCATCATTAAGTATATTTTTCTTTGTGAAAACCCATCACTTTCTTTACTGTAAGCATTTATTGACCGTTGTCTTTGGATGGGATTAAAACCGGTCACCTTTAATTTTATCTGCTTTGGAGTATGCTATTATTTTTGTCTTAATTAAAACATTCAGTAGTTCTCACTTCTTCCTCAGAGGATGGTTGTTATTATTATTTTTTTATATTTTATCTTATTTATTTTAGTTTACATCACTCATTTCCATGAGATTTTGAGCTACAAATTTTCTCCCCATCTTTCCCCTACCCCCGCTCAAAACAGCCATCCCCTTGTATAACCCCTCCCCAATCTATTCTCTCCTATGTCTTCCCCCATCAGTCCTCTAACTTTCCGACATGGCAGGATGGATCTCCCTTCCACAGTACCTGTGAATCTTAAGTTCCAGTTGGATGTAGTTAATTATTATTATTATTTTTTTAAATTATTATTATTATTATTATTATTATTACTATGGGGGTTTTGGTCCGATTAGTATTTTTTTCTCCTTTTTGTATATGAAAAGACATGAGATGAGCTATGCCATGATCAGGAGTGAATAAATGAAAAAGTATTCACCAAGCAAGCATTTACAATGAGCTACAGGCAGCATTAAACACTGGGATTACAGACATAAAAAAAAAAAAAGTCACCCTCAAGGAGCCTACATTCTAACAGGGGGAGTCAATACACATAGAAACACGGTTCAAAAGGAAGGAAACTTTGGTACAAAAATTTTCAGGGATAGTGAATGGGGTTATAAAGGAGCAAGCAGATTGACACATCCCCTTCAGGCACAAGGGCAATATTGATATCATCATGCTTCCAGAATGCGAAAGCAAAGGAGGCAAAGTGACAGATGGTCCGGCAATGGGGAATAAAGTAAAACTTGGCGGAGGCCATCCTGAAATGGTGGGTGAGGTAAGGTACACATCAGTCAGGACAACTGGACCACAGAGTAAGAATTCCAAAGACAAAAGAGCTAAAACATCCCGGGCATGGTCTCAGGCCCTGCTTTCAGTGCAGCCCTTGCAAAAAAATGGCCAAAGTAGAGGGAGTAAAAAAGGAGTATTCCAAAGCCTGTGCTACTCCAGGGGAAATTAAGGCCAATGACTTTTCAAGCCACAAATGAGGTAGAAACATTAAAAAAAAGTTTCTACTAGAACATTGAGGAGAGAGAATCGCAGTTAAGTAATTTCCTCCTTTCAACTGAAAAATAAGAAATTTTAGGAGAAAAGCCAGTAGATCTATAATTTTTAGGTTTAACTTAATCTTTGCCCATGCTTTTTCACCTTATCCCTCAATCCTCTTTCTCCATTTCTAAACACTTCAACTTTATAGCTTCAAGGGGATGCTATGGTTCTATCTTTCTTTATTTCCCTTTTCAATACATCCTTTGTGACTGTCCAAAGTTGTGATTTTCTAGATTTTTTTTGTCCTGGTGAGCAGTTCTTTAGGAAGACATTATTTTTGTTTCCCTTTTGTTGAGTTTTCTTTGTTAAGAGCAGTATGTGTTTCATATTCACTTTGGTTATAGGACTGCCACATAAATTGATTCCTACATCCATTAGTAAGAGCATGTTTACATAGCTCTCTGGCTTCTCTTCCTTCCTACTCACTCTTCTTTTGAATTTCCAGTGTTAGCCTGAAATCCATGCATTTTGAAGTAACGGAGGAATAAGGATTCATTTATCCACATCATAAAGAAACTTTAGCCAACTGAATAATTTGTCTTGTAGATTTTATAGTGAAAAGATAATCTTTGTTGTAAAACCATAGCAGCAAAAAGGATGCTCAATTTTTTTTTCTTTCTATTACAATAAGATGCTGTTATGATTATTATCTGTAATATGAAAGAATAAAAATGTACATAGCTAAAGGATAATAGTGATTGAAAAATAAGAAGTCTCAGATACTGACCTTTGGTTGCTGCTGTTCATGTGTTTTTTGAACAACGGGGAATGGGAAGACAAGGCAATATTCTAATACAACACGACTTGCCTCATTTCTGAATATTGATTTTTTTTATCTTTAATACGGTTAAAAGGGGCTTTTTCTCCTTGGAATAAATGACAGAATGAAATGTTGAATAAGGGTAATAACTGTCACATTTATATAACATTTTAAAGTTTACACACCATCTTCCTCAGAAAAGCAGTGTTCTATTCTGCCATCTGATGTTTACTATCATTGTGATTACGGGTAAGTCATTTAATCCCTAGGCCTCAATTTCCTTGTCTGTAAGATAAGACAGTTTACCAGTTGGTCTCTGAGATTCCTTTTTCCTCTACATCTGTGGTACAAGTTAATTATTATGCTAGTTTTACAGATGAAGCAATTGAGGTCAGAGATGGTATTTTATTCAAAATTATACAGCTAATAAGTATAGGAACTGAGTCTTGAGTTCAGCTTTTCCATCTGTCTACCCAGTGCCCTTTCCTCCACACTATATGATCTTTCTTTAATCATATTTACCAAGAAAAATAACAACAACTCACCAGAGGACAATATTTAGAAGTAATACTTTGGCCACTTTAATAGGGAAGGAAAGTAGATTGAATAGATAGCATATATACATACAGACGTAGATACTTATACATACATGTGTGTATAGATATATAGATAGATAATACATATTTTTTTCCTAAACAAATAAGACAGTCTGAAAAATATCCCCTTATTATTTAACACAAACTTGGCAAGGTTATTTCATATACTGAGCTTTATGAGCTACTAATATTGCCATAATAATTTTGAAATCAAAGCAGAGAAACACACTAATTTGATTACAATTTTACATGTAATACACATGCATACACACATAAATAAATATATGTGTATAAATGTGTGTATTGCATGCACTAAATAATTCATAAGGTTTCTGTGTGAAGAAAACATTTTACTTACTAAACATTACAATGCCATATAAGTTTTAGTTACTACATAAGTCAAATGCCTAATCAAACACACTACTTGACAAAAATCTTAAATGGGATTATCATTTATAGAACTGGAAAAAAAATTTAGGATTTAGAGTTGGAAGTGGCCATATAGATTGTAAAGTGTAATGCCTTCATTTTGTATATTAGGAAACCAAGGTCCAGAAAGGGAGACTTGTCTAAGGTCAGATAAGAAATTACAGAAATGAAATCAAGCCAGATCCTCTTTTTTTCATAACAGTATAGTGTGATACTTCGAAATGATCTGATACAACATTTTCATTCAAAATAAAGGACTAGGGCTTAGAGATGTGACTTTTCTATATTGACAGGTAGTTAGTAGAAGAAGCAGGCAGGACAAAGGCCAGGTTGCCTGACTCATGGAGCAATATTCTTTCTATTCTATTACAAACTTCAAAGAATAACCAAATGTAGAGCTGGATTAAACTGGGATTAAGTTCTAAACTCAGTACAATAAAGGGGTAAACATAAATTTGCATTCGAGAACAGTTAAATTAGGCAGGGCAGCACCCCAGAGGACAAAACAAACAAAAAAGGATAGAATTAATATTTATGAAACTGCAGCAAGGTAAAGTGGAGAGAATGCTGGCTTTAAACGGAGGGTGAACCCCATTCAAGGTCTACTTCTGACATAGATTGGCTGTGTGCCCTTAGGAAAGTAATTTAACCTTCTCAGTGTTCCAGGCACATCGCTAAAATTCTGAATTAAAGAATATTTACCTATTTGTATCTATAGAGTCCTATGCTGTAAAGAATTTATAGATCCAGCCAGGAAAATTAAAGTTTCTCATTCCTTCTTAACTTATCTCTTAAAAGATCAATTCTTATTATATCTTTGTTTTAAATACAATTTTTTTATAGAGCTTAGAATCATCTGGCTTTAACTTTTCATTCTCCATGATGGAAAAAACATCCTTTATCTTGTCCTATAAATTACAATAACTAATATGCCACTACTTACTGGCTATGGTACCAGATTGCATGCATTGACCCAAAGGACAACCTTCTAAATGTCCTGTGGTAAAGTCAACATTTAAGGGAACACAAATATTACAGCAGTACCCATGTTTATTTATGTATGTGTGACTGCCCTTATATGTAGGTAAAACAAGGGAAGAATTGCATGCTAACTTTATTTAAAAGTAGTATCAAGTTGCATAAAATAGGTATGCAGTTTCATTTGCAATCATTCTTTTATTATACGGCGTTATGGAAATGTTTGTTTTATTCCATAAATTAAAAATAAACAAAAATTAAAGAAAAATTGATAGACAAGTTTTCATCACTGTCCTAAATAATTGAAAAATAATGACTGTAAGGTTTTCACGTATTTAAAACTATGCATCGCTCTCTAATTTAGTACACCAAGTTGTTGTATCAATAGAACAACTCTGGTAACATCTTTTTGAAGTAACTTTCTTTTGAGTCATAATATCTTGATAGGTTCCCTCCCCAAGCCTAGTTAGTAATACATCACTGATACCTTGGAGGAACTTTCTTAGTTCAGTTTCAGTAAATGGAGTGTTTCCAGTTTTATTAAACAGCAACAGCTAAATAAAATCATCAAAATTGAACTTGTAGAAGTTTCAAAAAATCACAGACATTTTGAATGTTTGAGCAAGTCAGAAGTCTGACTGCTACAAGTTTTTTTGTGCCTCTGAAATCATATGCCAGTCAAAGTCCCTTTACATATATAGTTCCCATAATCGTATCACTCAGATATTTTAAAGACAATATTTCGTTTCAGAAATGGCTTTTGATGTTAAGTTTTGTGAAGTTTTTGTTGCGATTTTTTGGAAGTATTTTTAAATGATCTTTAGCAAAATATTCTTTCCCAATTAGCAATGCTTATGTATCTGATTTTTGAGCCTGTGTATTAATTGTACAGCTTGTAAACTGTACTAATAAAAATAGTTAAATCATACCTTTTAAAGAAAAATTACTTTTAAAGCTTCTAGGACAAAGTTGTTTGAGGTAAACTTTACCATATAGAAGATAAAGAAAACTGAACTGGATAGAGGAAAAAATGAAGCTGTTTAAAATGAAGGAAAGTTCCTTTGACTGAAAATGATCTTGAAAACGCTTGGTTTAATAGAATATCAAATGCTTTGGGCCAGAACAAAAGACATAAGCATGTGTATGTATTTATATACATACATGCCATTATACATGTAGATGTGCTGCAATCCAGTGACATTGGCCTTGCAATTCCTGAAATATGACACTCCTTCTTCCCAATGAATATTTTTATGGGCTGTGTCCTATTCTTAGAATTCTCGACCTCCTCACTTCTGCCTCCTGAGGCTTCTCTGGCTCCCTTCAAATCTTAAAGTTCTGCTTTCTGTAAGAAACCTTTCTGAATCCTTGCTCATCTTAATACTGTGAGATTCCTTCCAATTTATCCTGTCTGTACCTTCTTGGTATATAGCTTTTTTTTTTTCCCATATTGTCTTCTCTCATTAGAATGTGAGCTCTTAGAATACAGGGATTGTCTTTTGTCTTTCATTTCCCAGCTTTAGGCACAGTGCCTGGCACGTGGTAAATGTTTAATATGCTTGTTGACTGACTAAACAAACATTAGTTATTTCTTACAGAGAGTCTATATGAATTTGAAATACATGAACCAGATTTTTAAAAAAATCATTTAAAAATCAGTATTAAGAGATTTCTCAATCTGTTGCTACTATAGTTTTAAGATAGCCAAACTATATGAAGACTTCTTGCTCAACCTCTATAAATGATTATTTTAGCTACTGTGGAATCATGAATACCTTTCCTAACTAATCAAGATGTCTGAATATCCTCTATAGCATGATGTTTTATTGCTAAAGCTTGCAAGTGGCATTTTACCCTGTCACTTTTTTTGACAGTAATTGAAATGGCTTCACTCAGGCATTCTAAACCTTCCTTTTGTTTTCTCTTCACAAGTCCTATCCTAACAGACTGCTGTGAAAAGCATGGTTAATGAGGTCATCTTACAAGAGAATGTAAGTCTAACTCTAAAAAGGAATGAAGTAGGTAGTCTTGAAGATGACACAATTTGAAGAGTGCTGTCATGAAAGCAGTTATAATCCTGTGAAATTTTTCATTCTCTTTCAAGTTTGAATTGTGTACCTTTGAACTCTCTGTTTTAAAAGTTCTTGCTAAAGCATCTTTCCAGATATGGCTGTTAAAGAAACAACTGATATACTAATCAGATAATATATTAACCAAATAGGAGAGAAAGATATTTTGAGAGAGCTCTAAAAAGTAGAGTTTTTAGACAATCTAGACCAAGAATGCTTAACTTCAGGCCCATGATATAGTTTGGGTTTTTTAATACATATTTTAGTAACTATGTTTTGGTGTAGTTGCTTTTCTTTAGAATCCTCTCTCTGTTTGTTTGGTTTTTTTATGCATTAAAAATACTATTCTGAGAAGGAATCCACAGGGTTTCCCAAACTGCCAAAGGAGTTCATGATATTAAAAAAAAATAGGTTATGACCCCTGATCTAGATAGAAAATTCTGTCTGCAGACTCTCTAGAGCAGCAATGCTCAAACTTTTTGGTCTTTGGACTTTTTTACACAATTTAAAATTATTAAGGCCCCACTGAGAAGCTTTGGTTTATGTGGATTATATCTATCTGAAATTAAAACATATTTTTATGGAAATAGTTCTGACATGTCACACTCCCTGAAAGGCGCTTGTGGAACCTCAGAGGTCTTAGATCTACACTTTGATATGTTCTACTAGTAGACAAAACTCTCTACAGCCGAGTTTTGAAGGTAGGATTCATCCCTCGGGCCTGTAGGTTTGAATTATGGAGTTAATTGTTCTAGGAACAGTTAAGCAGAAATAAAAATCCATTGTTTCATTATATATTTTCTATGAAGGTTTTCTATGTTAAGTTTGCATTGTTATTAATTAATTAAATTTTAGATGTTTTAATAACATTTTCTTATATTGTTGTGGCATTATAACTCATTATCATAAAACCAGAAATTAGAAGATTATGATGGCTGCTATTATAATTTAGAAAAATAGGTTGCAAAACAGTTTTATCACCACCTAGTGACATTGTACAAAAATAAAGAGTAGTAATTTGTAATTTCGTTATTGAAGATATACCCTCAACAAATACAGATTCCATAGGTTTTTATCCTCTGATTTGTGTTCACCTTTTCCCATAAATTATCTACTCAGCACACTGGAGGGCTTCCTTTTAAAGTATATCAGGAGGCACTAATGTATTATTATGGCAATACATTTTTCTGTCTCTTACTCTCAACTGTATGATCTTATTATTTCTGTACAGTATTGGTAGTAGACAGAAAATACTTGTTAATTTAGGATCATTGAAAGTACAACACAATTTTTTAAATGTGATTCAGCCTCTCTATATCCTATTCAATTTTTGGCCTAGTTCACTATTTTCAATATTTATTCAGAATACTACTGATGGAATAAATAGGTTGTAAGTGATGAATAAGCAGTTTGCTGTTTTTCATTCTGAATCTTTCTTAAGTATAGTTATTCAGACAGGTGTCATTTACATTGTTTTGTATTTCAGTGAAGAGGCTGGCCTTTGTTCTGAACCTCAAAGCAATCAATATGTATCATCTAAGAAAAGCATTTGGAGAGTCTCACCATAAACAGGAATCCTACGTTTTGGACTTTACATATTCCATCAATAATATTTCTTGTAGTCTTTGGGAGTATATAAAATGAGCTCTGCTACCTCTTTTATTTCCTTCATCAAAGACAACTTGTGAGCCATCCTTCAACTTACCCATGATTTATTTGTCTTCTGGTTTCATTTAGAATGAGAATGTCATGGGTATGAATCGTTTGCTCTGGTGGTCTTCTCAGTGGTAATTTGTAGAACCTGTTAAGTTAGGGTTAATAGATAACATACTCAATATGTCACAAGATTTTTGCAAACTGAAAAAGTATTAGAAATGTAAACTATTGTTATAATAAATACTTTGTAATAGAAAGGTGATAGTATGGGATTAATGGACCTTTTGTATTTTTGTTGTTTTGTGCATTACTTTGGCCTTTATACAAGGAAGTAGGTTGGTTCTCAGGCAATGGATATGCTTTATTACCAGTAGATACTAGAGTCTTTCTAGCTTGTAAGAACCTTAAAGAATTCTGTTACTCTGCCATAGCTTTTGAGAATCAAGGGTTATTTCCATTACTCGATCAGGCTAAATTTGCGACTCAAGGCTATATGAGTACTCCAGAAGATTTCTTTTGCTTGGTTAGCCTTGCTACTTATATTCTTAGTTCTTCTAAAATTTTAATTATTTTAACAATTCACAACTGTTAACTTATCAGAGCATAGAAGGAAGAACATTAGCAACCATCTACTCCAAGTCCCTTATTATTACATTTATCTTTCTTATCTATAATAAAGTCAGTTTTAATATACTAGTCTATTGTTTAAAAGGGAAAGGAAGACTGGTAAAGTGTCTCAGCATCTTTCTCATTGAAACTTACATAAAATTATCACCAATTAATTTAATAGATTATTTAAATTGTATTAACTAGTGATCAGCTTGTTAAACAGAAGCTCAGACTTAAAATAATGGAACATAAGAAAGATAAGGTTTGAAGAATAAAGCAGAAAGGGTTGCGAGGACTGGGTACAAGAGTGGGTTATTTGAATGAGACATGGGCAATTGAAGTAGACATGGAGAAACTGCCAAACAGATAGCAAATGGGTGGCTAAGTGTGCAGTACTATGTCTATAATTATTGTTGGTTTTGTTACTAATACTATTACTGCTACTTTACAGTTGTGTGAGATGAAAGAGTTTGGAGTCTTAATCTGAGGTCAGAAAAGGTCTTTATTCTTTCTCATGAGAAAGGACTCTGCCCTGGTCACCCAAATGGCATCTCCCAGGGAGAGAGCAACAGGTAGAAGCAAGCCCATGGTTATATAACCTTCTAATGCTGAAACCCAACCCCTCAACTGGTCTTCACTCTCATTGGTAGGGAGGCCAGCCCATAACCTATATGGGAATCTATCTCTGAGATAAAGGACTTGGAAACATGTGGGTATCCAATGCAAGGCCAGGAAAGCAGTTCCATCCTTATTTGGCATATCTTGTGCTGAGGTGGCACTGGGGAGGGTCTCCATTGCTCTAAGTCCCAGATTCCTCTAAACTTAGGCCTACTGGATGCTGAAGCCACTCTTGATTTGATTTTTCAGAATGGGGAAACTTCACTGTAAATTATCCTTCTCACAGTTTTGCCTCGGATCAACTCATAAATTTAATATTAATTTTGACCCTTGATTTATGGTAGCATTTTCCCAACTCTGTGCAAACAGGATATATATAGGATAAGTTGGAGGTAATAAATAGAGGGAAAGCACTAACTTTAAGGTGAATCAGAGAGACTTCCTGTATAAAATGGAATTTTATCTGGTACTTGAAGGAAGTCAGAAGTCATGAGGAAACAACAAGGAGGAAGAATATGCCAGGAACATCCAGTGAACATGCTCAGATTCTGAAGTTGTAGCATTTGGTGTAAAACATAGTGAGGAAACCAGTGTCACTGGATTTCAGTTTATGTGTGGGTGGTAAGGTGTAAGAAGATGGGAAAGGTGGTATGTAGTGAAGTTGTGATATCCTATGTTGTTCTGCCACAACTCTAACTTCTCCTGGGCCCTAACCAACAAAGAGTTGTACTAGGAAACCTCTTAGGAACACTTATTTGTCTATGTCTATGGGGATAATATTTTAAAATGTTATTTAGAAAATATTCATTTATTTTCTCTCCATTCCACTTTTCCTTCATTGAAGAAAAAAAAAACCAAACTAACAAATAAAAATATTCAAATAAAACAAATTCCTATAGGCTTATGTCCAAAAGTATGTGCCTTATTCTGAATCCTGAATCTATCAACTCTTTTTTAGGTGGTAGTGAACATACTTCATCCCTGTGAATATAATGGACCGTTGGATTAATCAGGGTTTTTAAGTCTTTCAGAGTTGTTGGTCTTTAAAAGTTTATTATTTAAGTTGTTCTTTTGGTTCTCCTAACTTAACTCTGCATCCTTACATGGAAGTGTACGCAGGCTACTCTGAATCCATCCATAAGATTTTCCTACTGTGGTTCAAGGAGGTAATACGACTTCTCACACATCTTCCCCACCGCCATTCCTCCCCCATCTTGTTGGAGACAATTTAAAGGTAGGATAACCTAAATAGATTTTAAGTAAACATGATAAGTGGTTTTTTTTTCAAAATTACTTTATAGGCTACCATAGACTAGTTGATTCAACAAAAAAATTAAATCGTGCTGTCAATGAAAATTAATGAATATTTTAGTGAATCTAGGCACTAACCTTGGCAAAGTGATTTACTCTTTATTTCTACAAAAACAATTCATTTTGAAGAAATGTTCTCATCATATTATTGAGATAGCTGAAAACAAGTAAAATAGCAAATGTATATGTATGTATTTACATGTGCATGCATGTGTACGTATGTGTGTATATGCATGTGGCAGGTAGGTGGTTTAGTGAACAAAGTGCTTGTCCTAGAGTCAGGAAGACTCATCTTGGTGAGTTCAAATCTGACTTCAGACACTTACTAGCTATGTGACCCCGTGCAAGTTTCTTAACCCTATTTGCCTCAGTTCCTTATCTGTAAAATGATCTGGAGAAGGAAATGACACTCCAGTGTCTTTGCCAAGAATCTCCAAATGGAGTCATGAAGAGTTAGACATGACTGAAATGACCGAACAGCAGATATGTGTGTTTGTGTGCATGTGAGGGGGAGAGAGAGAGAGAGATGGAAGGAGGGAGGGAGGGAAAGAGAGAGATGGGGAGAGAGAGAGAGAAAGAGAGCAAATTAAAATCTGAAATACTTTTATTGTGTTGTTAGTGAATCTAGCTATGGAAGGACAGATTTTACTGAAAAATTAAAATTTCAGACTAAAACAATATTGATAAACTTTGGATGACAATTTGGCTTCTATAGGTCAGTCAGATGACTAACAAATATTTATTAAATCTTACTGTATGCCAGCAGCCATTGTGCTAAATCCTGATAATACAAAGAAAGGCAGAACAAACAAAAAAGGGGAGGCGGGATAACCACAATCCTAGCCTTCAAGGAAAAATCATTCTTGGAGGCTGCCAGTTGGTCATTCCTAGAGTATTTTGTAATATTACAGCAGGATAATGCAAATTCAAATGAGTATAAATCATTAGCTCCAGGGACTCAGGGGACTTGGCACAATCCCTCCACCAGAAAGTGTTCTTTTAGAGCCTCATTACACTTGCCAGTGATTCATAGATGTTAGGCTTGACTGAGAAGGGTGGAAGGGTCTAGGAAGCCAGTATGTTATATTTCAACCATGCAAATGAGCATATTTCCTCAGGCCTAAAACGCAGCAATTGTAAAAGAAATAGATTAATCTCTGCCTCTTCTTGTTGCATTTTTGGTTAGATTGTCATGGTAATCTGTGCTGATAAAAAGAGCTCTGAGTACTGCAATAGACTGCTCCCTCTGAGCAAGCCAATACAATTTCTAAAGATAGAGGAGCAATCTCTCTGAGGAAGCAGGACCCTTGGGGTAAGAGACGGGAAGAAAATATAGAGTCAGTGTCACAACCTACTTGATTCAGACACATTCTTCTGGTCAGGAACAAATCAGGAGGAACAGCCATTCAATGCAGACAATGTGAATTTCTCCATTACAAAAGACAGCTCTTCTAGACTAATGCCCATTTTCTCCATATTTGCTTTCCTTTTTGTTACCACTTTCTTTTGCGGTAGGTTTAATCTCTTGTTTTTAGATTAGTCTGTCAGTCAACTAGCATTTACAGTAAGACTTAAGATCATAGATCTTGAGGTGGAAGTATCTCAGAGGTCATTTGGACTCAGCTCCTCATTTTATAGGTGAAGAATTTGAGGCTTTAGGAGGTTAAGTGACTTCACATAGGGAGGAAGCACCTGAGATAGAATTTGAACCGAAGTGTGTTCTCAGTTAATGGCAATATCTTCCTTCCTTCCGTCTCTCTCTCTCCGTCTCTCTCTCTCCGTCTCTCTCTCTCCGTCTCTCTCTCTCCGTCTCTCTCTCTCCGTCTCTCTCTCTCCGTCTCTCTCTCTCCGTCTCTCTCTCTCCGTCTC
>CM053580.1:178467419-178524816 GCA_028627135.1 Pseudochirops cupreus | reverse complement strand
CTTTTTCCCCTGAACTAGGTAAATGATATTTGATTGATTAAAGTAAGATTGTTAACCCATTTTGAGTTGCTTTCCTTTAGAAAAGCAGATCTAAGAACCTGTGCTAGTAGCCGCCCTAGGTATGCTAGGGTGCTTGCCGATACACTTGCCCAAGGTCACTCAGCTAGTAAATGTCAAGTGTCTTAGGTTGGATTTGAACTCAGGTCCTCCTGACTCCAAAGCCAGTGTTCTACTCTCAGTGCCACCTAGCTGCCCCTGAAGACATACCTTAAAAAAAGAAAATGGCACCTGCATGACTTGCCTGGTTCCTCCGTAAATATGGGGTAAAATAGTGATGAAAATGTTCACTTTCCATTTTATATTTCACCACATACTCTATATATTTAGAAAATTGAACTGGAATCCTGCAATGCAGGCAAAAAGAAATTGCCTCTCTTCTCACTCCCTTTTATGTTTAAAATTGCTTTGTAAGATATATCTTAGTGAGAAGAATGGAAAATATCAAGGAAGATATTATTAACCAAAAGTGATGTGGAGAACATTAATAACCTCTGACCTCTATAATTATTTTCTAATATATGAAATCTCTTTGTATTTTTGTTGTACAGTCATTTCAGTTGTATCTGAGTCTTCATGACCCCATTGGGGTTTTCTTGGCAAAGATACTGGAGTGGTTTGCCATTCCCTTCGCAAGCTCATTTTGTAGTTGAAAAACTGAGCCAAATAGGGTTAAGTGTTTGTCTTGGGTCACAGAATTCGTAAGTGTCTGAGGATAGAATAGAACACAAATCTTCCTGACTATCAGCTCTGCACTCTATCCACTGTGCCACCTTAATTGTCCTATAAAATCTTCACATTCACTTAATAACATTATCTTTGGTATTAGCTAGAATTGACAGGTAACTAAATGACTAATTAATAAGCTCCTCCCCCTTTTGATATTTACGGCCTACTGTTACATAACTTTCATACTAGGAACAAAGTTTCCAAATAGAATCTTTCTATAATTTACCACCAGTTAAACTCTTGAAAGTATCAATGCAGTAATATTTTCCTTCTGTCATCTGTGATTTCATCCATGTAGATATTTCTTTTACAAAGCAGATTGATTGTGGATACAGTCATAGGATTATAGATTTGGAGTGAGGAACACTGATGTTTTTTTTTGTTGAAAGTGTTATCCATGATATTTCAGCTTTGTTGCTGTCAGTGAGTTTGGCTAATTTTTTATACATTACAGGGGGCATGTTCAGTAGGGAATGAGATTTATTGGAAAACAACTATGATGTAAAAAATAAGGAACAATAAAACATGTATGAGAAAGAGAAAGTTGAAATACTCTAATCAACTACACACTTTGTATTACTATCTACATCAGAGTTTATTTGGTAAGGTAGCAATGGCAATTAATTTGGGGGGACAAACAGGGGAAGAAAAACATGGCTGCATCAGAATTGATGTATTTCATGACATTCTGTAGTGGATCTACTTTAGACTAAGTAATTTAGACTCAGTAATTAAAGAATTTTGAAAACTAAAAGGGATATCATGTGGAGATTTTGAGAGAAATGTAGGAGTTTCAGCCAAGGTCAACTGATCATGGAAATATTTGAGGATATGTGGCATTTGCTTCCCTCCATTCCACTCCTTTAAAAAACTGCCTGTTATGTGTAGCTAACCTGGGCTCTCTGTTTTTGCAAGCTCAGAATTTATCATATGCATGCCTATGATCTTTTTAACTTTAATGTCTGAACTTCTTCAGTAATTACTCATTGACAGATTATTTCCAACCAAGTAAAACATCCTCATTTCAGGGTAGTGAGAATATTTTAGTAATTTGTGAAACTTAGGGTTATCACCTTTTTCAGATAGTGTTTATCATTTTAAAAATTAATATTTGGGAAAAGAAGAAGACAGATTTCCTATTAAAATAAGAATCTGGAAAATGTAATATCCTGTGTTTCTCCTCAAAATGAAAATGAATGATTAAGGAATGCTTCACTCTTGGATGTATTTACCATATGCCTTCAAAATGTGCATTCTGACTTGTTTCCCTGTATTTAATTGTCTTGCCTGTTGGTTTGGTTCTTTTTTTAATCCTTTGATACCTACCTAAGGTATTTCTTTTTTTTTCTTTTTTTTTGGCAGGGGGTTCAGAATGGGATTAGTGCTTTTGCTGATGTCTACAGTATTTTCATTTACTTGTATTTATTCACATATTGGTCACCATCTTATAATTGCTGCATGTAGACTTTGGAACAGGGTAATTTGAATTGAACAGCTTGAAAAACAAGGATGAAAAGGGCAGCAATTATGCAAGTAAATACAGCATGTGATTTCTTTTCTGTTTAATCAGTATGGTGGCATTAAGTATCAAAACAAAGATTCATTTAATCTATTTCTTGACATTTCTCAATATAATTGTTTTATAGAGAAAAAGGAAAAACCTAAGGGATGTGTTTGTGTTTGTGTGCTTGTGCATAATTTGTCGTTTGATACCTTCATTTTTATCTCCTGTGCTTCTTGGCTAAGTAGATGGAGTGCAATAATATGTATATAATTTATACATGTATCAGCATATGCATAGATGTATATATAAAATTTAACATTTGAGTTTGATATTACAAGATTTTGAGTATTTTTGAAAATAAGTTTTATGATATGAAAAAAAACTTTATGATTTTAAATGCCTAAATTTATTTTTTTTAACGCCTAAATTCTATTTACTACTAGTGGAACATGTTTATATTTAGTGCATAAGTAGTACATTGTTTTAATATCTCAATATCAGGAGGAGTTTTTATTCCTTTGGAAAATGATATAATTTGATAGTGTAAATAAAATTTTAATATTGACAATTCAGCTCAATCATTATGGATTTTTAGATGTAGAAGTGACATAGTGGATTATCTACTACAACAAGACATCTTTGAAATGGAAAGAAAAATGCATTTGAGTTAAGAGGAAATCAGCATCAACTCCTACCCAAACTGTTAGCTGTGTGAGCTTAGGAATAACACTATATCTTTCTGAACCTCAGTTATCTCCTGTCAAATGGAAATGACAAGACAAGTTCCATGGGATTATTATGAGAAGCAAATTAAGCACTGTTCTGTATATGTAATCAAGGGGAGAGGTTCTGACATATGTAAAATAATTTACTAACCTCAGTGTGCCAAAAGTCAGGTCTATTATTATTATTATTTCTGTGGCATATAAATTAAAATAACAAATTCTTTCTTTAAAATATAAAAATATTTCTTTGAAATATATAGTGTCCTTTCTTTCTTTGATTCATCTAAAATAATTTGAAGAGAAAAAAAAAGATTTTTCAGAAAACTAGATTCTTTCATGTTTCTTTTAATATGAATTTTACAAAATTATAATTATTTATATTGGTTTTAGCAAATTAGATTTCACAATTAAAAATCAACATTTGTGAGAAAAAGCAACTTCAAGCAAAAGCATGAGAGTCTGTTTGGTTTTTAATGATACAACTTTTGGCAGAACCAAGGTGGCAGAGTAAAAGCAGGAACTTGCTTGAGCTTGTGCCTCAGCCACCTCCAATGCTTGTGAAAAAATGACTAAAGTCATCCTGGCAAATCAAAAGGAAGGATATATTGCACCAGGCTGGGAGTGGAGCACAGTGCCACATAAGCTGCACTGGCACAGAATCGTGGCACAGACTAACCAGAGTAGATCTCAGGGGACTGAATCACTGGCAGCTGTGGCAATTTTCCAGAATTCTCAATCCATAAATACCAAAGAGAAAGTAAAAAAGGTCAGTGGGGAATCTCTGTTGGACATAGGAAAGAGAAGAGCACTCTCTAGCCCCTGCACCTGGGATGTAGGAATCAGTGGCTGCAGCAGCAGGGCAGCTGCTTCCAGAGCTCCAGTACCAGAGATGGTGGAGGGGACGAAACGGTTGATCAGAGGGCAATTGCAGGAATCTCTTTGCAGGTCCTGAGGCAGGATTCTCTTTCTTTTCCCTGCTTGGATTTGGGTTGCAATCTTGGGTGGCAGTCCTGGGGTAAGGAGAAGTGCTGGAGAGGCAGAGTTTGTGGCAGTTCTGGGGAGGGTATCCTACCATTCTGAGGCAAGTGGCTAGAAGTAGCTGTGACAACAGCTACGCAAAACACCAGACATCTGGGACACAACACTTTCCATTTTCAAGGCAGAATTCTACTGTGCAAAAAGCTCAAAAGTCAGGTATTTGGCTGACAAGATGAACAAACAGTGGAAGAGAAAGCAGGCTATAGAATTGTTCTTTGGTGACAAAGAAAATCAAAACATGGAACAAGAAGAAGAAAACAAAGTAAAAACTCTGGCATCAAAAGCCTCTAAGAAAAAAATATGAATTGGTCGCAGGCCATGGAGGAGCTCAAGAAGGATTTTGAAAATCAAGTAAGAAAGGTAGAGGAAAAATTGGGTAGAGAAATGAGAGTGATGCAAGAAAATCATGAAAATTGAGTCAACAACTTATTAAAGGAGACTCCCCAAAATACTGAAGAAAATAACACCTTAAAAATAGACTAACTCATGTGGCAAAAGAGGTCCAAAAAGCCAATGAGGAGAAGAATGCCTTAAAAAGTAGAATTGACCAAATGGAGAAGAAAATCCAAAAACTCACTGAAGAAAATAGTTCCTTTAGAATTAGAATGGAACAAATGAAAGCTAAAGACTTTATGAGAAATCAAGATATTATAAAACAGATCCAAAAGAATGAAAAAAATATGAGACAATACAGAATATCTCATTGGAAAAAAACCACTGACTTGGAAAATAGATACAGAAGAGATAATTTTAAAATTATTGGACTACCTGAAAACCATGGTCATAAAAAGAACCTAGACATCATCTTTCAAGAAATTATCAAGTAAAAACTGCTCTGCAATTCTAGAAACAGAAGATACATCAGAAATGGAAAGAATTCACCAACTGCTTCTTGAAAAAGATCCCAAAAGGAAAAGTCTTAGGTATATTATAGCCAAATTACAAAGTTACCACGTCAAGGGGAAAATATTACAAGCAGTCAGGAAGAAATAGTTTGAGTGTTGTGGAAACACAAGCAGAATAACTCAAGATCTAACAGCTTCTACATTAAGGAGTCAAAGGACTTGGAATATGGTATTTTGGAGGTCAAAGTGCCTAGGATTAAAACCAAGAATCACCTACCCAGCAAAACTGAGTATAACACTTCAGGGAAAAATATGGATATTCAATGAAATAGAGGACTTTCAAGCATTTTTTTTTTTGCTTTTTGGAGGGGGGAATGCAGGGTAACTGGGGTTAAATGACTTGTCCAAGGTCACATGCCTAGTAAATTGTGTCTGATGCTGGATTTGAACTCAGGTCCTCCTGACTCCAGGGTCAGTGCTCTATTCACTGTGCCACTTAGCTGCCCCCACTTCGAAGCATTCTTGATGAAAAGACCAGAGCTGAACAGAAAAGTTGACTTTCAAATACAAGAAGCAAGAGAAGCATGAAAAGGTAAACAGGAAAAAGAAATCATAAGAAAATTAAAGTTGATTTGTTTATATACCTACATGGAAAGATGATATTTTTAACTCATGGACTTTTTTCGGTATTAGGATACTTGAAGGGAATATGTGTGTGTGTGTGTGTGTGTGTGTATGTGTGTGTGTGTGTGTGTGTGTGTGTGTACAAAGTGAGATGAATATGAAGGGATGATATCTAAAAATAGTAAAATTAAGAGATGAGAGAGGAATATATTGGGAGTAGGAGAAAGGGAGAGATAGAATAGGGGAAATTATCTCACATAAAAGAGGAAAGAGAAAACTGTTACAATGGAAGGGAAGAACAGGGAAGTGAAAGGGAATGAGTCCACCTTACTCTCATTGGATTTGGCTTAAGGAGGGAATAACATACACACTCAATTGGGTATCTTACCCTACAGGAAAGTAAGGAGTAAGTGGGGTGGGGGTTGAGAAAAGAGAGGGTAGATTGAGGGAGGGGGTAGTCAGAAGCAAACACTTTTGAAAAGGGACAGGGTCAAAGGAGAAAACTGAATAAATGGGAGGTAGGATAGGATGGAGGGAAAGATAGTCCTTCACAATATAACTATTATGGAAATGTTTTGCATATCTACACATGTATAACATGTTAAATTGCTTGTCTTACCAGTGGGGCCGGGTGACCAGGGAGGAATGGAGAGAATGTGCAACTCAAAGTTAGTTTTTTTTTTTCCTCATGC
Source organism: Pseudochirops cupreus (assembly GCA_028627135.1). Classification (NCBI taxonomy): domain Eukaryota; kingdom Metazoa; phylum Chordata; class Mammalia; order Diprotodontia; family Pseudocheiridae; genus Pseudochirops; species Pseudochirops cupreus. The sequence continues at coordinate 178,518,602 of CM053580.1, read as the reverse complement.
AGCTGTATCTTTATGGATTTTTTTCTTTTTTAAATTAAATGTAGTTTTCAACATTCATTTCCACAAGATTTTGAGGTATAAATTTTCTACCCATCTTTCCCCTACCACCCACCCTAAGATAGCAAGCCTACTGAATACCCCTTCCCCAATCTGCTCTCTCTTATATCCTCCCTGATACCCCCTCTAACTTTCTAGTATGGCAAAATGGATTTCTATACCAGAGTGCCTTTATGTCTAATTGCCTAGTTGCATGTAAAAAACTATTTTTTTAAACATTTGTTTTTAAAACTTTGATTTCCAGATTCTTTCGCTTCTTCCCTCCTCACCCACTACCACTGGGAAGATAAGTAATTCAATATAGGTTATTGAATATAACCCATGTGTAGTTAGGCAAAACATCTCCTTAGTAATTATATTGTGAAAGACTAACTATATTTGCTTCCATCCTATCCCGTTCCCCACTTAATTCTATTTTCTACTTTGACCATGTTCCTTTTCAAAAGTATGTGCTTCTAACTACCTTCTCCCCCAATCTGCCCTCCCTTCTGTCATACCCCCTCTTATGCCCCTCCCCCCTACTTTCCTGTAGGGTAAGATACCCAAATGAGTGTGTATGTCATTCCCTTTTAAAGACAAATTCAATGAGAGTTAGATTGTCCCATTCCCTTTCACCTGCCTGCTCTTTCCCTCCACTGGAACAGTTTTCTCTTGCTTCTTTTATGTGAGATAATTTACCTTATTCTATCTCTCCTTTTCTCTTTCTCTCATTGTATTCTTCTCTCACCTCTTAATTTTATTTTTTAGATATCATCTCTTCTATTCAGCTGATCCTGTGCCATCTGTCTATGTATACATGTACACACATATACACACACTCGCATATGTACTTATACACACATATACCCTCCTATACATACATATATGTATGTATACATATATAAAAATATATATTCTCATACTGAAAAAAGTCTCATGAGTTACAATTATATTTTTTTCATGGAGGAATGTAAGTAATTCAACTTTAATAAGGTCCTTATGATTTCTTTTTCCTGTTTACCTTTTCCTGCTTCTCTTGCTTCTTGTACTTGAAAGTCTAAATTTTCTGTTCATCTCTGTTTTTTTCATCCAGAACATTTGAAAGTCCTGTATTTCATTGAATGACCATATTTTCTCCTGAAGCATTATGTTCAGTTTTACTGGGTAGGTGATTCTTGGTTTTAATCCTAGCTCCTTTCACCTCCAGAATATCACATTCCAAGCCCTTCAGTCCCTTAATGTAGAAGCTGCTAGATCTTGTGTTATCCTCATTGTGTTTCCACAATACTCAAATTGTTTCTTCCTGGCAGCTTGTAATATTTTCTCCTTGACCTGGTAACTCTGGAATTTGGCTATGATATTCTTAGGAGTTTTCTTTTTGAGATCTTTTTCAAGAAGGGATTGGTGAATTCATTCAATTTCTATTTTGCCCTTTGGTTCCAGAATATCTGGGCAGTTTTCCTTGAGAATTTCTTGAAGAATGATTTCTAGGCTTTTTTTTGATCATAGCTTTCAAGTAGTCCAATAATTTTCTTAATTATCTCTCCTGGATCTATTTTCCACATCAGTGGGTTTTTCCAATGAAATATTTCACATTGCCTTCTGTTTTTTTTTTCAATTGTTTGAATCTGTTTTATAGTTCCTTGATTTCTCATAAAGTCATTAGCTTCCATTTGCTCTAATCTAATTTTGAAGGAATTATTCTCTTCAGTGAGTTTTTCAAATTCCTTTTCCATTTGGGCAATTTTGCTTTTTAGGGCATTCTCCTCCTCATTGGCTTTTTGGGCCTCTTTTGCCATTTGAGTTAGTATATATTTTTAAGGTGTTATTTTCTTCAGTATTTTTTGAATCTCTTTTAGCAGGCTGTTGACTTGCTTTTCATGATATTCTTGCATCATTCTCATTTTTCTTCCCAGTTTTTCCTCCACTTCTCTTATTTGATTTTCAAAATCCTTCTTGAGATCTTCCATGGCCTGTAATCAGTTCATACTTTTCTTGGAAGCTTTTGATGCAGGAGTTTTGACTTCATTGACTTCTTCTGGTTCCATGTTTTGATCCTTTTGGTTGCCAAAAAAGGATTCTGTGGTCTGATTTTCCTTCCTATGCTTTCTCATATTGCCAGCCAATTACTTGACTTTTAATGTCTTTGCCATGATAGAACTCTGCTTCCAGAGTGGAGAGAGCAATATCCCAAATCCCTGTGGTTTTTGCAAATGTTGTCAGAGCTATGAGATGGATGCCCTCTCTATAGATACCTCAAGTTCTGGCACACTGGCCACAGACCCCAGGGCCACCACCCAAGATCACGATCCGGATCCAAGCAGATTAAAGCAAGAGTGATTACTCTCTGAATGGTCACTTGGTCCCCCCTATGATCTGCAGGCTTGGAGCTCTGGAGACAGCCATGTGGCAGCAGCTGCAGCCATTGTGCCTCCCTTGCCTCTTGCCCTGGGGACAGGGGCCAGATTGAGCTCTTCCATCACCCAGTTCAAACAGAGTTCCCCATTGACCTTTTACTTTCCCTTTGGCATTTATGGTTTGAGAAGTCTGGAAACTGCCACAGCTGCTGTTGATTCACTCTCTTGAGGTCTGCTCTGGTTGGTCTGGGCTGCTGGTCAGGGCTTTTTGGGGTCTGGGACTGTCTCACATGGGACTGTGCTCAGCTTGTAGCTCAGTGTGATAGACCCTTCCTTTCAGCCTTCCAGGCTGCCTTCAGTGGGAGATTTGTTTCTCTCTGTCACTTTGTGGGTTCTGTAGCTCAAAAATTTGTTTAGAGTCATATTTTACAGGCATTGGAAGTGGTTGGGGCATTTGCTCCAACAAGTTCCTGTTTTTACTCTGCCATCTTGGCTCAGTCCCTGGAACTCAAAGTTTTAAAAACAAATGTTAAAAAAAATTGTTGTTACATGCAACCTGGAAATAAGATATACAAGCAATGGGGTATCGAAATTCATCTTGCCCTACAAGAAAGTAAGGGGAAAGGGAGGGGTAGGAAAAATTGGGGTGGGGTAGAAGAGGGGGGAGACTGAGGGAAGGGGTTATCAGTACGCTTGCCATCTTGAGGTGGGGTGTAAGGGAGAGATTAGGAGAAAATTTGGAACTCAAAATCTTGTGGAAATGAATGTTGCAGACTAAAATAAATAAATAAAGTTCAAATACAACTTTACTGAGGAATTATAGCAAAGAAAAGTTTGTCTCAAAACGCTATTCCTTTTATATATTGTTTCGGATCAGCATTTCATTTCCTTTATTTGATTGGAAAAGTGTCTATCATTTTTTTTTATGTTAGACATTTAGAATAGAGATAAACTGAAATGACCCAATGAAACTTTTAATAATAATTTCATTACTGTAACATTCAAATTCACACATTTTTCAAGTATTTCTATCATGTTACATTCTTTGACATTAAAAAAAATTGACCAACTCTGTGATAGAATATTGAATAACATATTTTCCTTTTAATTTTTAATTAGTGACTATAGTTGAAAAATTTTAATCATGACACAGAATAACAAGAATGTCACCTTATTGTTCATGGTATGATGTTTGATGATATCTTTGGATATTAAGGTTTTTCATTTCAATTTAATATCTCTGGGAAAAAAAGTTGTTTTTTTTTAAATATCATGTTTTTCTCTTTGATAATATACTTTATGGACTATGCCAAAGTACTTTTAATTTTTGGCCCAGACTTGTGATGTTATTGGTGTAGGGAAATTCTGGTGAGGAGACTCCTTTTTGTCAATATGGATGAGGCAGTTTTCTATAATTTATAATCTTGGAGAATTAGATATTACATATTGGAAGTTAAGTGACTTTTTCAGGGTCAGACAGTCAGTGTGTATAAGTGCTGTGCTTGAACCAATTTTTTTTCATTCTGAGACCTATATTCTATTTAGTATTCCCTCTCTGAGTCATTAAATTAAAAAAGCTCAGAAATCATTACCATTTAAATTTTAACACTTTAACACAATGAGAAATTTGTGAGTTACTAGGGTCTTTGTTATGGTTGACTTTTTCTCTCCAGGAGGAGAATCTTCTGCTGCAGGGACCAAGCTCTTTTGAAACCCTGAACAGTAAATTAGATCCCATAGGAATTCAGTCTGTCATTGTACCTTGCCCCTGCTAAGATGTATATCCTCAACCGAAATGTCTTTCTCTTTCTGAATTAGGATTAGAAATTCCGTGTGTGTGTGTGTGTGTGTATGTGTGTGAATTGTGTAATCAAGTTAAGATCTTAAGCCAGGCATTCTTTAGTCTTTCAGTACAAGGGAAAGGAAAGTCAAAAACCAAAACTACTTATGTGGAATCACCTGCTACTTTAAACTTTATTTTAAATTCTTGCCTTTAATTGCAGTTACTGGGCATCATTAAGCCTCCATGACTTTTCGAAGATGTTTGTCATTAAGATCACATGAAATGTCTATAATTATCACATTTTTTTTTACTGTTAATATATAGTTTCACCATTTTTCTCCACTTTATAAGCTTAAAAATGTAGATATGAGTTAGAGAAAAGTCCATACCTAGGAAATCATGTGTGAAAGAAAAACTTTGTCCCCAGGAATTTCTTTTTTTAAAGGAAATATTAATAACAATGTGAATACACATTTCATTACTAGGACTTGTATTACATGAACTACTCATCATATATACTTTACTGGCAATGGCTCAGAGTTACTAGAAAACCAAAGGAAAGGAAAAAGAAACGCACATGTGGGTGTGCCTGTGTGGGAATGTTACTTTTTACCTATTTTACATGGCACTAGTAGAGAAGTGGTAGGTAAATGGGGTTTCTTTTTTTTTTTAATTTTTTTTTTGCTTTTTGGAGGGCAGTTGGGGTTAAGTGACTTGCCCAAAGTCACACTGCTAGTTTTTATGTTAAGTGTCTGGGGCTGGATTTGAACTCAAGTCCTCCTGACTCCAAGGCTGGTGCTCCATTCACTGCGCCACCTAGCTGCCCCTAAATGGGGCTTTTTAACTATTTAAATTTGATTGGCTACATGAAACACAAGATCTAATTTTTTTTCTACCTTAATGATTCTCTGCTTTCTCTCCCCAGCACATTACTGTGAATTCCTTGTGTGGATATTTCTGCTAATAGCAAGAGACTACCAGTGTTCTAGATTTCAAAATACTAGTGCCTCAGCTCTGATTGAATCCTGTTTCATTAAGTATAGATTTAAATGCTGTAAAGATGTAAATGTAAAGATGATCCTCTTATTTCATTGGAAGTTCTCTTCCAGCTTTCAGACTCTAAGGTTCTGTTGAAAACACCTGGGTGGTACTCAAAGTCTTCTGTTTCAAGCTTCTACAGCTGTTTCTGCTAAAATCTGAGTTCTCAACTTCACTTCCACAAGGAAGGGTCATTTACAGAGTCTATTTGCATAGGAAGGTTATCCAGTATTTTTCCAATATCAAAGTCATATATAGGGAAAATAGAATAGTTTTACAACATGGTGGAGATCAATCCTAGTCATTATTCCTATATAGACAGCATCTACTTCCTGGCCAGTTCCCAGCTAAAACCTGAAGTCTGATCATGAAGAGAGGTTCATGTCACTTTGTTTCCTTATAGCCTTTCACACATTCTCACTTGTAAGCTCATCTCAGCTGTCCTGCTGCATAACCTGATGTATTTTTGTCCTTTCCAAGCAGCCACAGTCTCACAGCAGTATTAACATTGCCAGCTTCAACCTAGAATGACAAGGAGAAAGAGGAAGATGGAGACAAAGATAGAGTACAACATCATAACATTTAAAATTTTCCATGGACTTTCAAAACCTGTTGTGATACTTTGACCTGATCCTTTGAAGCAGTTCAAATTCATTCCTTTGGCAACAGTTAAAATAAAGTTTGTGTAAATAGAACTAACATTTATATTTGCATAATAAAGTCCAATTAAGGTTATCTAAAATACAGAGAAATATTTTGTTACAAAAGCTAGTAAATCTTTGTGAAGTCTGTTTAAAAAAATCTGATTTTCAGGTCTAGGAAATAGCATAGAAAGCAATTTTATATTTAAATTTAGCTTAAAGAAAATATTTACTTTTGTGAGTGAAGTGTCAAGAGGAATATGTTTTATAAGGCCAGGGATCATGTATTAAGCTTTTTATCTTTCCCAGAACCCTACACAGTACCATGTACACAATCATTGCTTAATAAATATTTAGTGAATGAATTGAATTGATTGGCCCTTTCAGGTTATATTGTTCTGCCGGATGCGCAAATGCCCTTTAGAACATTACTGACAAATGAAGAGGCTTAATTGTTAGAAAGATAGTGACCAGGAGGCTCTGAAATCTAAGGAAAAGCTGAGAGAATGTGAAATGGGTAATAACTGCCAAGTCAATTGCACTGAAGGATAAAAGAAATTATATTATTGGTGACTGATTGGGCCCAAGAAAAGTCAGAAAAAGACTTAAGAGTGGATAAACATAGTAATGTAAATCAATGAGTAAAACTGGACATGATACTCGGTTAAAGAACTATCACATGCCAGAGAGTGGGATTTAACCATCTGTCTGTAGTAAGTATTAGCCAGGTTTTTAGAGTTTTGTATATAATTTAGGATTCTGCTTTAAAAAGAATTAAGAAAAATAGTGAGAGTCCATAGATCCAAGATAATTTATATATATATGTATATATATATATATGTATCAGTATATCAGTACAACAGGAAAAGTTTAACAACAGTTAAAAATACTATCCTCTCATCCTCCTCTCCTCCGCTCCTCCTAAACCCCACACCACACTCCACATCAACCCCAGGAAAAGACTAAAAAGTTATAATAAGTTACTTCGTGTATATCAAGAATTACTATGAAGAATTCTCCTTAATCAGCATAAATGACATAAAATCTGACCATGTTACTCACTTCAAGAAATTGTAGTAGCTCCCAGTTACCTCAAGAATCAAATATAAATTCCTCTGTTCGGCATATAAAGAAAACTCTTTACAGCCTGGCCCTTTCCTGTTATAGCGCATAATCTGAGGGCATTCTGTCAACTTCTACTCTCCCTGAGGAGTTGAGGCCTTGGAGTATTGCCATTGGATACACTCAGGAATAGCCCTAAAGAGTCAGTAATTGTCTTTTTTAATGCTATACTTCAATGAGACCTCACTGGTGCCCATTCTGCCATGATTACTGGTGGAATCAGTTAGTTAGCTGGACTTAATTAGCTCTCAGAAGGGTACTTCAGAAAATGCTAGAGTTGGCACAAACACTCCCTCACCTTCCCATTCCTCACCCCCCACACAAAGTCTGGGACACAATTGCTTATTAATACATACATTCTGGGGAAAGAGTACAAGGAGACATAATTTTATTATTTTTTAAAATTTTTTTGCTTTTTGTAGGGGGGAGGGGAGGGCAATTGGGGTTAAGTGACTTGCCCCAGGTCACTCGGCTAGTAAGTGTTAAGTGTCTGAGACCATATTTGAACTCAGGCCCTCCTGACTCCAGGGCTGGTGATCTGTTTGCTGCACCACCTAACCACCCCGAGGAGACATAATTTTAAAAGGTGCTTATGGCAAATGTATTTGTTTTTCTGAAGTTCTCAAGATGCTTCCTGTAAGTATAGTGTAACTTTTTTCCTTGGCTTTTGCTTGAGCCTTGAATATGCTTTTCTTATTGCATCTTGTTTTTCCTTGCATGGTTACTGCATCCCTTCAGTACAATCTTTGCTTAATAAATATTTAGTGAATGAATTGAATTGATTGGCCCTTTCGGGTTATATTGTTCTGCCGGAAGCACAAACCCACTTTAGAGCATTATAGGCAGATGAAGCAGCTTAAACAAATTGTTTCTCATCGTTAGAAAAATAATGACCAACTATATACAGTGTTTTTATATATAGTGATTTGATTATCCCTCATGAAGATGGGAATTGGCTTTTTTAGTGCTCTAGCCCACAAACCATTATGATGGTATACATGCCCTGAGTATTAGTGATATCAATTAGTTAGTTGGACTTAATTAGTTTTCAGAAAATAGTTTTAATAAAGTGGTACAGTTGACACAAACACCACCTTCCCTCCCAAAATTGCTAACACAAATCTTACATAAGTATATATTAAGTCCAGAGGAAAGTCAGCTCAAGTTTAGAGGGCATAGACAAGTAACAGCTCTTGGAAGTATTTTGCTGAAATCCTCTTAGGTGTCTTGTATCTTTTCTACTGGTCTCTTGAGCCTTTATTTTTTTTCATCACATCTAGTGTGTCCTTGCCTCCAGACACTTGTACCAAATTCTGCAGGTGCTTCTGGGATTCTGAAAATAAAAAAAATCTCTGGAGCCCTCAAGTTCAAAGGCTGTGCTTCCTTATCTAAACTGATCCCCTCTCAGGAGTTTAAGGGAAATACTTTCTCCCATTAGCTGCCAGGAACTTGACTTTTTGATTCCAACTCAGTAGATGGCTTTATATATTCCTTTGAGGATATATAAATTATATATTATATATTATATATGTATATATAATATATATTAACCAATTCAAACATTCTGTTGTACTTGGGGGGAGGGGTATTCAACCTATCATCATTTACTGAACAATTACGAAGTATTCTCTTCTGATAAAAATATCTAAACAAAGCATATTATCATTTAATTGAAGTGGTTTGGGATAATTTTCTAAGGTTATCCTTCCTTCCCTTGTGCTAACTTTCTATTCTCTTTACAATTTTCTCTCTTCCACATACTCTACAATCTAACTACACTGGCCTACTTGCTAGTCCTCACGTATGGTACTTAAACTTTAAATTCTATGTATTTGCACTGACTATGACCCAGGCCTGGGAGTATTCTCCTTCTTCTCCTTTAACTCCCACCTTTCCTGGTTCCATTAAGATTCAGCTAAAATTCCAACTTTTTTTTCATATAAAAATCTTTTTTTTTTTATCATCAGTGACAGTTCAATGATAGCACAATAATGTGGTGATATATTGACAAGTAGAAACAGTAGCTGGAAGAATATGTAAATTGATTACAGTTTTTAGAGTGGACAATTACACAGAAGGGTAATCTGTGCCAGAGGTGTCATAACTCTGCATTGAGAGACCATTTTATGAACTCTCCAAGAGATACAAATATGCCAGAAGAATGGGAGGAAAGCATGTATGTTATTGTGAATCTAAAGAACAACAATAACTAACCACCTGTCTACTTTCTTGCGTTTATAAAATCTTTTTTTAAATTGCTTTGTTTATTTACTTTTAGTTTACAAGATTCAGTTCCACAGTCCCTTGAGTTTCAAATTTTCTCTCCTCCCTCTTCCCTCCCCCCCCCCCCCCCATGGTGGCATGCAATCAAGTACAGGATCTGCAAATACTTTCACATTGGACATTAGTCTGGTTGCATAGAAGGGTTGTAACCAATGGAGTGAACAATGGGAAAAAAGAAACAAATCCAAACACAGAAAAGAACAATAGCATGTAGATTGCTTCAGTCTCCATTTAAATTATGTTCTTTCTAGATCTTTCTCTGAACGTAGATCTGTCCTTCCATCCTGAGACTTGTAGAGTTGTCTTATAACTGTGTGTTGCTGAGAAGAGTTCATTTTATCAAAGTTGGTCGTCACACATATGGCGTGTCTGTGATTGTGTATAAATTTGTCCTGGTTCTGCTCTTCTCATTTAGCATCAGTTTGTATGAGCCTCTCCAGGTGAATATGAAGACCATCTCCTCCCCATTTCTTGTAACACAATAGTATTCCATTACATTCATATACCACAAGTTGTTTAGCCATTCCCCAATTGATGGTCATCCCCTTAGTTTCCAATTTTTTGCCACCACAAACAGAGCTGCAATAAATATTTTTGTGCATATGGGTCTTCCTCCCACTTCTGTGATCTCCTTGGGATACAACCCCAGAAGTGGTATTCCTGGGTCAAAGGGTATGCAATTATAAAATTCTACCTTAAGCAGGAAGTCTTTCTTGGTCTTCCTCCTTTCTTCTCCTCCTAATAAACCTTTCCTCTAGAATTACATCATATTTATACTGTATATATCACATATATACATAATTTATTTTTACACCATTACAATGTGAGTTTCTTGAGGGGTAGAATAGTGTTTTGGCCTTTCTTTGGTCCCAGTACTTCTGGCATATGGCAAACATCTAATAAATGCTGTTACTTTGACAAGTTTCAGTAATAGAAAATTTGGTTAAATAATTCAGTTTAACAACTTATTATTAAAGGTCCATTGTGTGACAGGCTAAATAACAATATAGCAATAGCCCAGACCTTGTTCTCAAAGAACTTACATTCTGATGATAGAAATAGCATGTACCTTACATATTTTTAAGAAGATAGATAGATAGATAAATAGAAAGATGATAGATGGACAGATAGACAGATGGACAGATGATAGATCATCATTTTTGACACAAAAAAAATTAGATTTCTTACCTACCCTTTTTTAGATTATATGTAAGGGAATTTAACTATAAAAATATTAAAAGTTAATGGTTGGAAGCCTAGTTCTCCTGAAAGGTGCTTAGATATGAATTCAAAGGGGAAAAAAGATCACAATTTCAGATCGAGTAAAGTAGCATTGCTTAAAGAATTAACTTTATTTAATTTACTTAAATAAGCCAGAGAAACACATGCCTTGTTAGTGTACACATTTAAGGATTCAGAAGTACGTTGTTTATTGCAAAAGCATTTGACACTTATAAAATCAAAACTGTTGTCCTTTGCCCCACCTTCCCCATTACGTATGCTTAAACAAATTAATTCTGAATGGAAAAGTGATTATAAGGTTCAGAAGAGAATGTTCAGCTATAAATTATCCAACTTGATGAATTTCTTGGAAATAGTAATGACCATTTTCAAGCGCTGAAACAGTGAAACATTTTTAATCTCTTTTTCTTTTCCAGTTTCCTGTAGATATCTATTCTAATAGAATCAGAATGAGTTTTTTTTTTAAGTGGTAACATCTTGCCCAGTCTTTGTACAAAAATACTATGTCTATTTGTCATCCACTAGTCAAAATCCAAATTTGAAAAACTTAATAGAATTTTCCAGGAGAATTTTTGGTGGGAAAATGAAATTCTGGGAAACCATCCAGCATTTCCTTCCTTGTGTTGGAAAGCCAGCAGAGTAATTGAGAAAATGACATTACTATATTAAAACTCTGAGGCAGTTCATGATTACAATCAATCACCAAAGTCATAGTCTCTAATATGGTCATATGCATATTTAGAATGAGAGAATTTTGTCACAAACTAATTCAGTTACAGAACTTGAAATATTCTCCAATTCATCCTTCCACTGGGCTGTAAATGTGGTTTTCCCTAAGGTGCACCTCTGACCATAGCATGCCCTTACCTAATTAACTCATGGCTCCCTATTACTCCAAATTCAAATATAAAATCCCGTTTGGCATTCTAATCTCTTCACAGCATATCCCCCCTAAACCCCTTTCCAATTGTCTTACATTTTACACATCCTTTACATATTCTGAGTTCCAGTGACATTGGACTCCTTAACTGTTCCTCTTATAAAACACTCCATCTCCAAACTCCAGGAATTTTAATGGACTGTCCCTCATGCTCTTTACCCTCATCTCAGCCTTCTTGCTTCGTTGTCTTCTCTCAAGTAGCATCTAAAATTCTGCCTTCTACAGGAAAACTTTTTTGATGAACTCTTTATTATATTGCATTTCTTTAGTTGATTTTTTTCCAATTTATTCTATCAATACCTTGTTTGTATATGGTGATTTAGATGGTTTCTCTCCTATTAGGCTCCAAGCTCTTTGAGGGTGGAAAGTCTTTTTCCCTTTCTTTATAATCCCTGTTTTTAGCATAGTACCGGGCATACAGACAGTGACTAATAAATACATATTTATTAACTCTATATTATCTCCTCTGAAAGTTCCTGCTATGTTCTTTTTACTTTCTAGAGGTTTATTATCCAATGAAAGTTTAAACATTTCAACCAACATTTACTTCAACCAACATCGGGATGTAGAATCTGCTCTCTAGGAGTTTACCAGTTAGTGAATCAGAACAATATGTACAGAAATAGCTGTAATATAAGTAGTGTGAAAAACATGAAGAGGTACAGGCAGAATATCCCAAAAAATTGGAGCAGAGGGAAAGGATTTTCATATCCAGAATTTAGTAAGTTCCTGAGAGAGGGGCAAAAAAACCTGAAATACAATCAAGCTATAAAATATTTAGGTCAACCCCAAAAGTCATGCTCCTTTTTTTTCTTATAAGTACGCACATAGATTGTGACATCGTCACTTTCTGAAACCCCATTTAATTAATGAAAGACCCAATGTTCAGTTATTGTGCCAACAATTAAAAAACATGTGAAATAATACGAATTTGTACCTTATTTATTGTTCAAATCCTTCATTAACTGTTATGTGACTACATACCAATCTATACACCAAATCTAGCTTAGAAATTCATTCTCCCATTAGGTTGGAGAAATCATATAACTACTTAAACAGTTTCTTCTCCAACATATTCATATATAATTTAATGTATGAAACTCTGTCAGCATTTTAAACTATGTATTCCTAATGTTGATTAACTGTGGTATTAAAGGAAGTTATAATCTCTTTCCAAATTCGAAATTAAAAGAGAGGAAAGGAACTTTCTGTTTACCAACTGTGTTGATTAGATTATTTCTGTTCTGTGGATTATTACTTCTCGTGAAGTCATATGATTTTTTATGTACTTTTGTTAGCAATGAAAGAATAAGCAAAGGTTGAAAATGCTTTCCACATGGGAGTCTTTATTGCTACAAAATTAATTGTGCCCAACCCCACCTTAAAATCATGAAAACATGAAACTATATAAAGTCAAAAGGAACAATACAGTAACACAAACTCAGAAACAATAATACCATTACCATTGAACCTCAGAAGTTTTCTGCAAAATGTAGTACCATCTAAGAAAATACACAAATTACATTTATTGAAATTGTTAGAAGAAAATTTTTATTCTATGTCATTTTAAAAAGAATTTTGTTGCTGTGTGATTTATCAATTTAAAAAATCTTAAGCTCTTTTTGGGGGGTTGTTATTCAAAGAGTTATCATTATTAAATGTTTTGCTGGAAGCAATTTATAATTTTATCAAATTAATTGTAAAGTGAAAACTCAGTATATGTGTAAGTCTAATAAACTGAATGAAATACAGTGGGAAAAAATGCCATGATAGAGTAGAAAAAAACTTTGACTCTGCAAGTTGTTGGGTCTAGACTGAAGTCCTACCTCTAACATTGATTATTTGTGTGACTCTATGATGAGTCATTTAATCTCCTTGAGCTTCAGTTTCCCCATCTACGTGTAGCCCAAGTGATCTCCAAGTATCTTTATCCCAACTCGCATCTCACTGATAAGTAAGGTTTCTATAGTATGCCTCTACCTCCCCCTCATTGTTCTAGGTGTATTTCTGAAGGGCAGAGTGATTCTCTAGTGCATAAACTCAAGCCCATAATAGTGTTTTTCCTCTTGCTGAGAATATCAGTTGAAAATCATTTTAGTTTATTTTTTTTTTATTTAGTCGTATATAAGGGTGTGTTTAATAAGGTAGTAGATTGAGAACAGTTGGTATACAACAATGCTTTAAAAGCCTCTGGTGTACTCTCAAAGTACCCAAAGAATCCCCAGGGGAAAGTAAACTCAGACTTAGGTAACTCATGGCAAAGGGTAATTGAAAGCCCCTGTTTCCCAGAAGTCTTTTTCTTCTTTTCATGAGAGTGTCAAAGAATCTCCTTAAGATCTGTGTAGTTTCTTTAATGAGCTTCTTATACAGTCATGGGTCTACTCTATCCTTGTCTCTCAATGATGTTAATGATTGTCACCAGCTGATCCAAGAACCAAATTTAGAATACTGATCAGAAGACAGGAAATCCAACATCTTCCACCTTTGAAACTTTTAAAGGTCTTCCTTCAGTCAAGGGGGAGAGGAAAGATAGGTGATATGGGTGAGACCTCTCTGTGCCTCCCTCCCCTCTCCCTTTTCCTGGTGGTTCTTTCTCAGTTACTTCAGCTGGAGTATCATACTCACTCCAATTTCTTAAAAGTCTTTCTCTTTTGACCTGTTTGATGATTATATCTGATTCTTAGAGCCATAACCAAGTTCTCCAGCATATTTGGAACTTCCTTCCAGTATCATCTTGCAGTATCATGAAATCACTTTAGTCAGTGACTTTTTAAAAAAGCTTTTATAGAAAAAAAAGATTCAAAGTTATAGTAAGAACAAATTTACAAACATCTCCCCCAATATCTCTGAAGCATAATTTCCCCTATACCAGTTGCATTATTGTTGGAAAATAGGCTCAGTTTTGCTCAGTTCTTTCATAGCAATGCCTCCACCAAGTTTAGATGTGGCATGACTTCTGAATAAATCCTTATCTCAGCTACAACTGGTTTGTGTTTAGAGAATTACTTTCTTTTTAAAATTTTTCTGAATTTTTCATTAAATTATCTTTTTTAGTTTTTAACAATCACTTCCATAAGTTTTAAATTTTCTCCCCCTCTCTCCCCAAAATGACTTGCAATCTGATATGGTCTCCACACATACATTCCTATTAAACGCATTTTCACATTAGTCATGTTGCATGGAAGAATTATAATGAATGAGGAAAACTATGAGAAAGAAAAAAAATAAAACAAAACCAAAAAGGAAATAGTCTACTTTGTTCTGCATTGTGACTCAATAGTTCTTTCTCTGGATGTAACTGGCATTTTCCTTCAAGTGTTCTTTGGAATTGTTTTTAGGTCCTTGCATTGCTAAGGAGGGCTAAGTCTACCAAATCAGTCCTTACACACACTCACTGTGTACAATGTTCTCCTGGTTCTGCTCCCTTCAATCAACATCAATTCATATAAGTCTTTCAAAGTTTCTCTGAAGTTCACCTGTTCATTATTTCTTGTAGAACAATATTGTTCCATTACATTCATATATCACATCTTATTTGAGGGGACTTCCAGTTCTTGGATGCCACATAAAAAGTGCTACTATAAATATTTTTGTACACATAGGTCCTTTCTCCATTTTTACAATCTCTTTGGCTTTTAGCCCTGGAAGTGCTATTGCTAGATCAAAGGGTATGCACATTTTTAAAGCCCTTTGGACATATAGTTCCAAATTGCTCTCCAGAATGGTTGAATCAACTCACATCTCCATCAACAACGAATTAGTGTTCCAACATTCCCACATCCTTTCAACATTTACCGTTTTTCTGTTTTGCCATGTTAGCCAATCTGATAGGTGTGATGTGGTACTTGAGAATTATTTTCAAAGAATACTCCTTAACCTTTCATGAATCCATGCTACACTGGCTGCAAACATGGACTCTAGAATCTTGATATAATGGGGTGCTTTCCTGACCTTTCATTACTTACAAGGTAAGAGGCTCCCCTAACTTCACCTAGAACAGGAAAAAAATAAATACAGAGACCAAGAAACGTGGCCTGTTTCTTGGGTATGTAGGACCTTAGAATGGAGAAGGCCCTAATGCCATTATGGTATGGTCTGTTACCAGGCTCCTCTGAGCAAACAACAAAAAGAACAGTTAAAAGAACTGAAGTCATCCATTTAATATTTGTTAAAGAGTGTCACAGTCCAAAGGTCTTTGGATCAATTTATTTATCGAGATGTGTTCTCACCTAGCTAAGGTATAAAAGTAGCAAAGTGTGGTTTCAGTTCTCCCTTAGAGTAAAATGAAGAGATTGGAATATATACCCTCTGAAGTATATTCCAGTTTTACATCCAAGATTATAAGTCTCATTCTGATGTATATAAATGATTAGTAATAGAATAAAGACCAAGTTATTTGAAAATAACTTTACATGCTAAAGCAGAGAAAAATATATTTTAAAAGAATACATGCTGCATTTACTGCCATGTTTCCTCCTCATGTATTTATCTATTCCTTTTCTTCCTTGCCCACATCTCAAGGAGGAAGCAACTAATCTCCCACCCCCACCCCACCAACAACATTTTGCTCCTGGCAGACTCTATAGGTTGTTAGTTTAGACATACTAAGTATGATACCATGCATTGCTTGTGCAAATACATTGTTCCAAGTAGAATATTGTTAACAGAGAACAGGGAAGGGAACAATTAATTGTACAATAATAATATTATAAATTTTTAAAATAGCTGATTGAGTGACTGATATTGTAGAATACTGTCACAAAATTATGGTAGAATTAGTTTGAGATGTAATTAATACTGGTGCCTAAGACAAATTCAGGTGAGTAGGGATGGGGTTTTATGTGACCATCTACCATAGACAAATGCACTTGTGTCATTTGCTTACTGGGAACATGATTGTAACTACAGTGGGGTGATCCAAGCTTTATCTGAAGGCATAGAAATTTGGAAAACCCAAGTAGCAGTACTTTGGTTTACATTTCCTTCATCCAGGCCACTGCTACAGAGAGGAAGTTTATGCTCCTAGATGTTGAGGCCCTAAAACAAATCCTTGGTTACCTCTACCCTATTTAGGCTTTTGTTTGAATATTTTAAAGTTGTTATGGTGATACCATAGTAGCAAGGCAACCCGATTGTAATGTGGTAATAATAATAGTTCAGTAATAAAATACTTTGATGGTTCAGTCAAAGCTTTTAGAAATCTGATGATCTCATTTGATAATGTGAATTATCAGTATAGAGATAAAAAAAAAGTTTGATGTAATTCAATATTTTTATGGTACTGGTGGTGTACTATCCATAGAATTATCTTGTAGGATAATCTTTTACTATGCCCTCAATGTATTGTAATGCCAAAAGCATTAAACTTGAATTGAAATGCTGATTTTGTTGAGACTCAGCTTCCTCTTCTGCAACATGGACAAAATAATGTTTATAAATAATAATGATGACATATAGCTACTATGGGCCAGTCAATTTACAATTATTAACTTTGATTATCAAACAATCTTTCTCTTATCATCCTCCATTTTAAAGATGAGGAAATGGAAGGCAATAGAGGGCAAGTGACTAAACCAGGGTCACACAGCTAGTAAGTATCTGAGGCTGGATTTGAATTCAGATCTTCCTGATTCCAAGCCTAGAACTCTATTCTCTGTGCCACCTAGTCGCCTACTTTAGAGAGACTTTTTGAGGAACAAATGAGTCAAGGCCTAAAAGTTCTTTTGTAATAGCAAAATACCATGTTAATATAATTTTATTTCAATTATGATTATTCCTTGGAGGATGGAGGCTACCAAAAAGTTATCATTCTCAGTGAAAGACTTTCTGCAGCTATCTCGCTATTTCATAGGTTGTTTTGTAGCTTGTATTTTGGGGCATAAATAAAAAAGAAAAGATTTACTAGGTGAGCTGTTTCACTGAGTGATATGGGAGATGATGAAACATCAGAGTAGTATTTTAGAAGCTGAGTCACACCTTAAAGTCTGAAAGTGTCCAAGGTCAAGGATGTCATGGGAACTAAACTCATTATATAATGATTGGTCTAGCTAAGGTTTATTTGTTTGTTTGCTCATTCATTCATTCATTTAGTTATCTGGCATTTTAAAACTTACAGTATGAATAAAAGCATTTTTTAAAAAGAATGTTAAAATTACCTTTTTTTTTCCTCATAGAGAAAATGAAAATACTCAGGAAAACCATTATGGGTTGCCTCATTAAAGGATTCTTAAAATTGCTTACTTGTGTCTACCTGCCTAGAAAGCTATCTCTTGTTTTCTGTTGAAACGCTGGAGGAGAGAAGGTTATTGAACTCTCTGTCATATAAGGAGCTTGAGAATAAAGAAGAGTGTACTGAGTAAATCATTCAACTTCAATGTGAAGATGAATTCAAATTTGCATATTGCCCTGTAGACCTAGAGAATGGATTTTTTTCTCCCAATTATGGATAATGTGGAAGCGTACACTTAGGCTAACAATCAGGTTCTTTTTTTGGAGAGTGGTTCAGAGCTGCCAAATTAACTATTTCTGTATGAATAGTGTTTCCCATAAAAAACATATAAAATGAATCAGAAAAGAGCTTCTAGTCAGAAATAATACTTAGAATAATGATGCAGCCTTGTATTCAATCAAACCTGTCACAAATACATAAAAAGGAAGTACAGAGTATTCTTTTTGTACTCCATCTTTCCCACTCCATTTTGAGGAGGAAATGTATAATGTTATTACTCTCTTCCAATCCTTCTGATGATTGTGGTCATAACTATCCAGCAGCTACTTCAAATTAGCAAAGTACTGTCCTTTTCTTTTCTTTTCCTTTCTTTTCGTGTTGTTTTCTTAAAGTTTGTCAAGAAGTTCCATAATATTGCTTTACAAAATTTTGTCTGTTCATCCCTAGCACCTTGTAAAGTTCCCGGAATGCTGTAGATACTTAATATTTTTTTTACTGATTTCATGAAATTGATATTAGGAAGTAAAATAACAAAACATTTATTAGACACCCAATATGTACCAGGCAATGTGCCAAATACTTTAAAAATTTTATATCATTTGATGCTCAAACACCCTGGAAGGTAGGTGCTAAGATTACTCCCATTTCAGAGTTGAAGTAACTGAAACTGAGATTAAGTGATTGCCGGGAGTCACACAACAAGTAAATTACTGAAGTTGGATTTGAATTCAGGTTTCCCGACTCTAGAAGAAGCACTCTGTTTACTATACTATGGAGACACCTTCTAAAAGCATCCTGTTCATAGTTTCTTAGAGAACAGTATTATTCCATCACAATCATATACCACAAGTTGGTAAGCCATTCCTCAATTGATGAATTTGCCCTTAATTTCCAGTTCTTTGCCACCACAAGAAAGAACTGCTTAAAATGTTTTTTCTACAAATAGTAGCTTTTCATTCATTCTTTCTTTTTTTTATCTCTTTGGGATCTAGACTTAGTAACCTAGTATTGGTATTGCTGGGTCCAAGAGTATTCATAGTTTTATAGTCCTTTAGGTCTAGTTCCATGTTGTTCTCCAAAATGGTTGTATCATCCTACCAACATAATCAACTCACTCCTATACTCTCTTTCTATGTAAAATCCTTCCAACTACCCTAATAAAACTAAAGTTCTTCAATGTTAAATGTATTTTTTTCTCATACAGAAACATGAACAATTTAACACTATCGAGAATCCCTTTATTCATGTGTGCATTTTCATGTTTCTCTTGAGGACTGTACTTGAAAATCAAATTTTCTATTGAGCTCTGGTCTTTGCATCAGCAATGCTTGAAAGTCCACCTTTAATTAAATATTCATTTCCTCCCCTGAACAATTATACTCAATTTTCCTTGGTAGGTTTTTATTGGTTGTAATCCTATGTCTTTTGCCTTCTGGAATATCATGTTCCTTGCTCTCCACTCCTTTAGCATAGTAGCTGCCAAATCTTGTGTGATTCTCCCTGTGTTTCCACAATATTTTAATGGTTTCTTTCTGGCTGCTTGAAGTATTTTCTCCTTGACTTGTGAGTTCTAGAATTTGGCTATAATATTTCTGGAACTTTTCATTTTGAGTTCTCTTTTAGGTGGTGATCAATTGATTATTTCAGTTTCTATTTTTCCCTCTAAATCTAGTATATCGGGAAGTTTTCCTTAATAATTTCTTGAAATATTATGTCTAGACTGTTTAATTGTCATTTTCAGGAAGTCCAAAACTTCTTAAATTATCTCTCCTAATCTATTTTCTAGGTCAATCATTTTTGGATGAGATATTTCACATATTTTTCTACTTTTTTTTTCACTTTTTGACTTTGATTTATTGTTTTTTTATATCCCATGAAGTCATTAACTTCTCTTTTTTCAATTCTAATTTTTAAGGAATCGTTTTTCTTTAATTAGATTTTGTTCCTCTTTTTCCCCATTTATACAATTATTCTTTTTAAGGTGTTATTTTCATCATGGTTTTTGTTTGTGCCTCTTTTACCAAATTGTTAGTTATCTTTTCATAATTTTCTTCCTTTGATTTCATTTCTTTGCCTAATTTTTCCTGTTACTCCTTTTTAATTTTAACTCTTCTGGGAATTCTTGTTGAGTTTATGTTCAACTTATTTTTGTTTTCCTTTTAAGTCTTTGTTTGTACTTGTTTTAACTTCATTACTTTCTTCTGAGTTTGTGTCTTTATCTTCCCTGTCACCATAGTAGGTTTTTAGGGTCAGATTCTTTTTTGTTTGTTTGTTTCTTTGCTCATTTGATTATGAAATTTATGTGAAAGTTGGACTTTATTTCCAGGATTGGGAATAGGGGTTGAAGGGAGGAGCACTGGTTGAAGACAGAGGCTTTTTGTGCTGTTCTTTTCTTTTCTTTTCTTTTTTGGAGGTTATAGGTGAGGTAATCAGGGTTAATCATCTTTTGCAAGGTCATACAGTAAGTAAGTGTTAAGTATCTGAGACTGGATTTGAATTCAGGTCTTCTGGACTTCAGGGTCAGTGCTCTATTTGCTGCACCACCCAGCTGCTCCTTCCACACTGTTATTTTCAAAGCCATTTTTGTAAGTTTCATTGTTTTCAAGGTGGTGTTTTCAGTGGAAAGGTGTGGTCACTGATCTGGTCTGCATGGGTCCTCCCCCAGGAAAGGCCCCTAATCCTTTGAGATTGCAATAGATATTATTCTTCTGGGATCCTGATCATACAGAAATGTAAAAAAATTTAACACTAATGAGTCTCCATTTTTTTCCATGTGTACATGAAAGCAATACTGCCCCTCAAGGTTCCCACTCCTTCTTGATTAAAAGTGCACCTCTCTGCCAGAAGTGGCTATAGGAAAAGGAATTGCCAAATGGCATCTGGTCCTGCATCTAGGACTGGCACAGGTTTTCCTTGTAATTTTTTTTCTGAGCAGTTCCCAGCACCTCTTACCTTCTCTGGTTTGAAAGCTCACAAAGCTGCTGCTGTTTCTGTCAACACTACCTAGTCCCATCCTTGATGTTTCATTCACACAGGCTTTTGGCCAGCCTCCATTCCCATGTCTTAGGTCTCTCTTTCCAACTCCTAAATTGTCTTGGTCTGGAAGGCTGTCTCACTTTGACCTTTTGTTGGTTCTGCCACTTCAGAATTCAATTTGAATAATTGTTTAAAAGTTATTTGGTGGGGAATGTTGGTAGAGCTCAGCTGAGTGGTTTCTCTACTTTGCCATTGTGGCTCTGCCCCTGGAAGTCCCCTTTCTTCTCCAGTCAAAGAATTTCAAATTCACTTTTTTCTTCTTGTTTTGTCCTGAGAATAGAGGAATAATATCTAGATGGTTATCCCGCTTTACCTGTTTTTGCAAAATAAATTTGAAAAATCTCTTATCAGTACACATTTTTTCTCTAGCCTTCAGCCTGCTTACTTATTTAAATCTTATCTCATCGGCAATCACTTCCAAAATCAATCTACTCTTCTCTTAAATCATTCTCAATTTTTCTAAAACTTCTCAGTCTATGAATATCAAAGTAGGTGTGAAACTCTAATAAGAATGCCTATGCCTAGCATCGGGAAGTATCTTAAAGCTCCTGTTTCAATATTTCCATAAGATTGCTTAATTGATATTATATCACTTTTTCATATTTTACATGTGATTTGCTTTCACCTTAAAATCATCATCTGTCTACATTACACATAACCATTTATGCCTCATTCATCATCATGCAACTTTTTCATGTCTGTACTCAGTTTAACTACACTTCATTCTGCCTTTTTTTTTTGGCCAACAGGTCCAATTTGTCAAGGTCATTTTGAAATCTAATTCTAATCTTCTTTATTACTAGTGCCTTTGCCAAATATAGCATAATCTGAAAACACTTTGAGTCAGATTTACGCCACACTTAAAAATATTTGATCACTCTCCATTAGGCCCCTTTGGAAACTATCAAGTCTTTTTTGAGGTTACCTCAAATGAATTAACCCAATTCTCTGTGTTTGAGTCTTTCTTCATGTGTTAGTAATATGTGTACCTGTATACATACATATATATGCATGTATGGTGCATTTATATATGTGTATATCTCTATTTCTCTATATATCCATCTATCTATCATTTATACATAGTTTGTGTATATTTATACATGTTACAAAAGCACTCATCCCCTAACAGGTAACAGAGTAAATTAGCACAGGTCACATCAATGGAATGATTAAAGTACATTCCATAGAGTTGTGAGTGACAATTCAACAAAATCCTATTTGATAAGTATTAAATGAAAATTCATTTTTTAGTTAAAAAGTTTGCCATCTTTTTCTTGTAATATAAATACAAAAAATAGATGTAGTTTATGAAGTTAAAAAAATAATAGATATTTATTTTATTGCTATTGTCTATAATTGTTACATACTATTGTTGTTGAAATTAATCGCTTGTTTAAATCCTACCTCCATGACTCAGTTCATATTATTTTTTTCTTCTGAAACCTTCATTGATCACTGTAACCTGCATTGATCTCTTCCTCAGAACTTCTAGCACTTGTATACACTCATTTAGCAACCAATCTCATCATGCCTTGTAGTATGTCATAGGATCATAGAGGTGATCTATTTCAAAACTTTCATTTGATATCTAAAGAAATAGAGGCCTGTCCAGGTAAAATGATTTGTCCAGTGCCTCATGGGTAGAAAGCAACAGAGCAATTTTCTCAAAATTCAATGTTCTTTCCTCCAAAGTACATTGCCTCTGCTGTGTTATGTAGCATGTGTTTCTATATCCCTACATAAACTTTTGCGTATTTGGCTTTATCTCCCCAACTAAATTATCAATTTGAAGACATGAATGGTATTTTATATTTATTTACATCTATTATACTGCTTACCTAAAATTGTGGGTACTCCCTGGATATTGGCCGGACTGATCAGTACCACCTTAAATTCATTTAAAATTTTATATTTAAAAATGTTTTCACCCATCTTGTTTCATTTTTCCTTCATTATTCTGAGTGCTTAGTATGATAAGAATCATTACTTTAATTTTTCAGATGAGGTAATAGACATAAAGAAAAGTTGCAATTGTCCAAATTGCATGAACTCTGGCTTCCAGTCAAATATGCTTTCTACTTCATGAACCTACCATCTTAAAACTAAAAAAAAAAGCTGTGGGTCCATGGGGGGGGGGCGGGAAATATTTTCTAAAGAAGGGTGTTTTATAGACTGAGAAATTCATTGAGTCCTGGGTTCTAGGGCTGAGATTGAGAACCCCCAAGCTTCTATTCTCTGGAAGCCATTTTTGGGGGCCTGTTTTGGATTTGAATTCTATAGGCTTCCCATAATTGCATTGTATTGTTTAACCATATCCATTTCTATCTATTTTTCAGTATATCTCTGCAAACAATCAAATAGCATAGATTCCAGTAGTGTTCCATCCTCTGCTTTCCCTCCCTACCTTGTCACATCCTGGATCTCCTCCTCAAACATAAGGAAATAAGATTTCACAGTTGCATACATTTGCTCAAAATAGAAGGATTTCATAGGCTTGACCTTTAGGTGAATTTTTATTTTTGTTCCTAAGAAGGAGTATATAAAAATAAAGAACAGATTGGTAAAAATTTAATTTAATTTTTAGATTAGCATGATTGCATTTTAACACCTGCTATTCACAAAGACAGAGTTTAACAGATAATTAACATGCAGCAGGAATGTGAAATGAGTTTTTGAAGCCATATTTGAGGGGGTAGGAGAATAGTTCACATATGACTTACTAATGAGTTGATTTCAGTTAGTCCAAAACTCTTCTTAAATGTAAATGTATTAGCTAGCTTCTTTTTCTCTCTAACTTATTCCTCTCCCTTTCTTCAGATAGAATCTTAAGCAATATGGAGACTATTGGCTGATTTAGCAGAAAATCAGCAAATTTTTAAACATTTTAATTTCACCAGAAAAGGTGATTTCAGTAAACTAACTTAATCAAGAATTAATCTCTTAATATACTCTTTTTTTTTGCATTGATTATCTTGTACTTAGAAAAAAACAGGTGGCTTTTACTTAAAGTGGAAATATTCATTATGTACTCCTAATAAGTAGCTTATTTGAGAAATTCTGAAATACAGTTTCACTGAGAGGGGCCAGTTATATACCATGTTATCATTGGATTTAGAGCTTGAAGGGACTTCAAATTTCATTTAATTTCTCACTTTATAAGTGAAGATGCTGAGGTCCAGAGACTTCAAAGACTTAGCCAAGGTTATATTAGTACTAAGTATTAAAATAGAGATTTGAATCAAGCTCCTTTGACTCATAAGCTATTGCCCATGACTCAGGAAGTTGAATATAAAAGTTAGAAATTATTGTGGTTAATATTGTAAGTTTCAGTGGCTTGGTAACAAATATATTCTGTATATTTCCTATAAATATTCTCCCTTTATTACATTAATGGGTAAAAAGTAGAGAAGATGATAAAATTTGTTTTTAAAAGATAATAGGACATATTTGAGTGAATCACTTAATATCCCTTTTAAAAAATTCAACATAAACCGTTATATTTCTCAAACTGCAAGGAAAGAAGGAAATCTACATATGTCAATGAAAAGTATATCCACTAATAAATGTCGCATTTATAGTTGCTTTCCTCACAATCATTCTCTGGGATTGGTATTGAATCCCAATTTTACACATGAGGAAATTAGACTGTGACAAGTCGAGTGACCCATAGTCACACAGCTAATATTAGAGCTAGGAGTCAAACTCAAGTTTCTTACCTCTAAGTAACTGCTTTATCAGGCAGCTAAGTGACAGTTGATAGAACCTTGGGCCTTGAGTCAGGAAAACCTGAGTTTAAATTTAGCCTTGGAAATTTGCATGTGTTTGTATATCCCTACAAAAACTTTCATGTATTTTACTTTATCTCTCCTCAAAAAAGGGAATCATGTATGGTAGAGGCAGGGAGAACATGGTAGCAAGTACCCTTTTCTCAAGGTTATATTCCCAGTATTTCTTAGGCCGGACTTAAGTCAAATCATCCAGGTTCCAAAGTAAACTCTCTTTCTACTATACTTTAATTCTTGTCATGGGGGAAAAAAAAAGAATAGAAGAACACATATTTCTGTACATATATACAGACATGTATATGTATGTACACATACACACATATATACATATATGTCTACATATATACACATATACATATATACATACAGAGAGAGAGCAAGAGTGAGAGAGAGAGAGTGTGTGTGTGTGTGTGTGTATGTATGTGTGTGTATGTGTACCTTTCAAAGATTCAGTGACTTTAAGCAGCTAAGTCATTTTGGAAGATAGTCAAAAGACCAGTTTGGATGAAGCTATGTTGAGGAGTAATAACACTTGGGGTTGAATAGGTTCAGATGGAGAATACAGATGTAGCAGATGGAAAGCCTTGAATAGTTTACAAAGGTCTTTAGGTTTAGTTTGTTTAAAAAAAAGAGTCGATGAAGAAAAATTGCTGATGAAAAGTTGATAAAAGAAGCAGAGAGGAAATGGAACAGGAGAGTGTGAATGGAGGCAAGTCTAAAAGATTATAGTATATAGAAATGTAAAGAGTACTTCTAGTATTAAACCAAAAAAAAATATTGGAAAGATGCTTTTTTCCAGTGTTTGTATCCGAAAAGCCAAACTGGCTAAAATGTGAAAAAAAATCTAATCTAATGACAATTAGATCTTTTTTTTTTTAATCTCTTAAAAGCGAATTGCCTTTTTCCTTCTTCCATTTCATAATCACAACCTCCTTCGGTCACTTTTGTTCCTCCTCTGGTTGGTCTTAAACATTTATAGGGCCCTGATGAGACATAAATGTGAAACTTGGTCCGTAAAATTATTGGAACTTTATTGAAAATAAGAGACTTACATGAGAAGTAAACTCCTACTGTGACAGCGGACTATCAGAAAGTCTCAGAATTATGCCAAGAACATGCAATTATATGTATAGTAACAAATACATATATTTACACATATATACATACATACACACAAACACATGTATATGACACAAAGTATGTTGTGTTATTCAAAGTAGTAAATGATCTTTCAAGGAGATTATAAAATCCAAACAAAAATCCCAATATTAGTAAAACATCACTTCCTAAATAGCAAAAATAGTCCAGATTGTATTTATCCTGAATTATTTTTTACAAAAGATACTTTAATTCTTTCTTGATGAATAACTTGTTTTCCCCACCCAGCTGACTGAGCATTAGCCTGAGCCAGAAAGCCAGATTTCATTGTGTGAGTTAGATGTGGTTTTTGCTTGCCTTTAATGCCTTAAAGACATAGAAACTCAAGTAATGTTTGATCATATTTATGAAATTGTTAAAACGTGTCTATTTCAAGACAAGAGGTAATGAAACCAGCAATGGTTGCAGTGATTCCATGCCTCTATGGTAGGCCTTAGTGAGATGGAAACAGTTGGGAATATTATTTTACCAACAACCCTTTTATTTCCCTCCCTTTCACTACTAGACAGGATCATTGGCCTCATAAAATGAATATTTAAGGATTTTAAAGACTTTTGCCAGAATCACATAAAATTTCATTAAAAGGGACCTCTAGACATCTAGTCAAAGTCATTCCTGAAAGGAGTCTTGACTACGACAAACCACACAAAGAGTTATCTAGCATCTGCATAACAACCTCTGATGCAAAGAATCCACTTACTTCCCAAGCCTCTTGCGCAGAAATTGTTATAATTAATCATGCTAGGAATCATCATGTATCTTATAAATAAGCAGAAGGTGTTTCATGGATTTATAACCTAGATCATGAACAATGCTCGTGAATTTAACAGCAAGAGTGTTCTCTTAAACTCCTAAAGAAAGGATGTGCGTGCATGTATACATGTAATATGCATATACATGTGTATGTATGTGTGTAATGTGTATGCAATATGCATGTGTATGTATATTTATTGCACCATGAAATTGCCATAATTTATGTAAAGCTTTAGTTGTATTTCAGTGGATGAAAAAATATTTTTCTATGCTGTTTATACTGGTTAAGAGTTAGGGAAGTAAAAAAAAATATTAAAAAACTATTTTCTTGTTATACCAATACTGTAAATGATGCTAGTTACAGGAATTGCTCATGAGTGGTCATTAAGCCCAGAAAATATTTGTGAGAATCCCAATGAGCCATGAATGTGAAATATCATCTAAAATGTTCTTAAATTCTAAATGTCAAAAATGTTGTATTTATAAGAAATGTGAATAGGCTTTCCTTAAAAGCTTCTTAAAAACATGATAATAAAAATTGACCAATACAGATATTCAAGCTTTTTTTTTTCCTAAGTAGAGAGACAAAACATACAGTATTATGTACTGAAAAAAAAAAAACCTCAAGCAGCAACAGATTTATAGATGGGATAAAACATAATGGGTGGACTTAATCTGAGGAAATTTCTTGAAGAAGCTACTTTTTCAGCATAGCCTTTAAGGGGAGATTAATGCTCAACTATTGTACATTCATAGTTATTTAAATCACAGTAAAGAAGTCCTCATGATCTCTTTCTCTCTCATTTCAGATTTTTTTTATAATACCGTTAACTGCTGACTTCTCCAGAAAGTTAAACATTTGTTCTTTTTAGCTTTACTTATTTGAAATAGAATTAGTGTTTGAAGATAAGGATAAAATATTATTATAATGTTTTATGAAAGATTTTCAGGACCTCCTCAGAATCACTTGCTGTACAGTGATATGCTTGTACACCACTTTACAGTTAAATATTTAAATCACCTAAATTTTAATTTTCATCCATTTCATAGACCTTATACACACAGAATTAAAACTTTACAACTCCACAGTGCATTGAAATGTGTGCATTTCTTTGAGTGTGTGTTTAAAACTTCTATGCTGACCTTCAAAGAGTAGGTGGCTAATTCTAGAAAAGAATACAATATCCTGAGGTCACTAATTGAGATGACATGAAGCAGAAGTGAACAAATTATCTTATAAATTGCAGTAGTTATGAAAAGAGTCAAAGACTGAATCACAAAAGACTTTGGGATGTTCAATTAATTCACCTTAATATTATACACACATGTATATATACATAAACTTACATGTGTAAACATATAAACATCTGTGTGCATTTGTGTGTGTGTAATAGAAAATAGTCATGTATAAAAGTGTATTTGCCCTTGGTAAAACTTTTTGCCTGTGATCAATTTACATAATTTTGTTTTCTGTTCAATTTATTCATTATAGCTCTTAATATTCAGTAGGATTTGCAGCAGTAGTACAGTTTGGTTAAACCTTAAATGCGTTTGTCAGACTGATGAAACTTGTTTCTTAGAAAAAATGCGCAATGAAATCTATAGTTTATATAAAGGTTGAAAAAGCTATAGCCATCCTTCATTTCATTCATCATGTTTATTCATGATGGAACAGGTTTTTGCTACATAAAATTTCTTGAGAATTTATATTTTGTGAACATGTTTATGGAATTTTTATTGCGTATGTGTTGTCCTGCTATGGTTTAGCAAACAACTTTCTGTGGTTCATCACCTGCTCTTTTGTTGTACCAAAAGCAATTTTGTGCTATGGATTCTGACACTGGTGCCAGCAGGTAGAATGGAAAGAATTTATCCTCCTTCTACCCCCACTCCCCCTCATTGGAATCTGGTTCAATTCTACCCTCCAGAAGTTAATTGTTATCCTAAGTAAGAGCATTCCAAACCCAATGCTTTACCCATTTTAAGGCAAAGTTTAGCAAATATATTGCTGAATGAGGATGAGATTATGTTATTCACTGGGGGCAATCATAACTATGGTATAACTACATTTAAAAACAAATCTAGTGAATAACAAAAAAGAAATGGTTTGACCATTTCCTTTCTATGAAAATCTGAATAAATGAACACTCCCATTTTATAGTGAAATTTATTTATTAATAAAATGTAGATACAAGTATTTATATGAAGGTGTTTATCAATTCTCTTAGTAGATTCATTCTGAGTAATGCACACAGTACTAAACCGCGAAGCTGAAAAGGGAAAAAAAAAAATCAAACCTGCTAGTTGTTACCATGTAGACCAGTTTCCTTACTCCCCACAGAGATTATTAATGTATTTTTTCCAATTGAAAACCTACACTTCCATACCTTATTAGGATATGATGTTGATCTTTATCTAGTGTGACATAAGAAGTTAGTCAGTTGATAAACATTTATCAAGTACCTATTACATGCCAAGCACTGTGCAAAGCCCCAGACCTCAGTTCAAGCATACTTCTAATTATTATTCTCCATATGATCTCAGATCATATTCTTTATGCCTTTTATGATTTTACTTCCCCAGGCCTCAGGTTCCTTTTGTGAAGTGAGAGGGTTAGATTAGATGGCTTTTTAGGTCCTTTACAACCCTGGAACTACAATCCTTGCTATTGAAAGTTATGCCATCAGCGTCCAATGTTGGAAAGATTTGAAGTACAAGCTTGGCAGTAGTCTTTGGGTGTCGTCTGAGGGTTGCCCTTGCCAAGCTCAGAGATACTCCTTGCTTATAGATTGGTTACCAATTGATTTTTCCCCCAGTTAAGGAAATTTATGAAAACTTCCACTAAGCTTGTAATCCTCGTTGTTTAAAGGAGTATCCACTCTAATCAAATCACGGACACTTGAGGCAGTATAGTATTGGTTTTATTTGTTTTATTTTTATTTCAACAATTTTTGTGGGGACAATTCAGCCAAACTGGTTTTTGTTGTTGTTGTTTTTACATTACTAGTGATTCACCAGACTTTATGGAGTATTGATCAGTAGGAGAAAAATCTTCAGGTAATCTATCCTCAGAATTAAAAACCACAAAATGTACTCACATACAAAAATCAGTTTGGCTGAATTATTCCCACTTCCTCCCAAAAAAGATTGAAATCATCAAAAGTTGAAAGACAAATACTGTATTCTTTCAAAGGTCTGTGATTTGATTAGAGTGTGTATGCATTGAAGTCTCAAGTTTTCTCTCTCTATATATACATATACACATATACATACATACATATGCATGCACATACATATACATACACACCCAATACTATTTGTCTTTAAATTAAAGGTGGGAACACTTTTTTTTTATTCAAGTGATTATAGAGTAATATGGGTGAAAATACTCTAGTTTCGGAGTCAGCTGACCTAAGTTTGATCTCAACCCTACTTCATACTGTGTGACCTGGCACAATTATCTTAACTTCTATTTGCTCCCAGTTTCCTAACCTATAAAATGAGCCAGTTATTTTCTGAGGTCCATTCTAGTTTTAGATGTATGATCTGTCTCCTCTCCTCTCTTCTCCTTTCTCATCCTCTTCTCTTCTTTCCTTTCATGTCCCACGAACTTTTTTTAAGTATTGAAAATATCTTTATATGTGATCAAGTTAGTTTGCATTAGTAAGGCTAATGGTTTCTTTATGGTAATACCTGATCAAGGGAGACCAGTCAGCACGATACATTGGACTACTGGAACTAGGTCAGACAACTGACTACCTGTGTGAGATGTATTCAAATAATTTAATTGTTCTGGATCTCACTTTGTTCATTTTTACAAAATAAGAGGGTAGATTTGGGTTGAATGACCACTGAGGCTCATTGCATCTTTAAAGCAATGATTCTTTGACTCAATGAAACATTTCATTTGAAGATATATGGTTTGATTATATTAAGGTAAATTTCCCAATACAAACAGCTAATCATTCACTCATGACAGTATCATTAGAGCTCAATTCATTTGTGCTTCAGCTCAATTTATTGTGCTTAAATAAGCGTAATTTCTTTGGCAGTCATAGGTTTTAAGTTATGAAGGGAATTATCAGACTACAAGGAGGAACATAAAAAAATGCAAAAACAGAAAACATGGAATTCATATGGAGCAATTCAACCCATTGATCTGCACTGATTCACATGGCTTAGATGATCAGGGAGTGGCTAATTCTATTCCTTCCAGTGAGATGAAGGACCATCAGACCTTGCCATCAGCCCTGTTGCTAATTCCTAAGGCCCATCCAAACTACCCTGCTTCTACGATGATCACTCTGACACTGTCTTATGATCTAATGCTCTAACCTACAAACCTCTGGGCTTACTATCTGTCTATCCACTTACTCTTAGGACTTTCAGACTTTTTCATCTACAAGGCATCTGAATTTTATTGTTATGTCTTATCTCTACCCAACTTAGAATATAATCACCTTGAAAACAGAGAATGTCTTGTTTCTTAAATCTTTATGGGGGAGATGGGAGAGGTGGGATTCAAGATGTCAGAGTAAAAGCAAGGACTCACTTAAGCTCTCCCAAAACCTTTTCAAATATCTGTAAAAATGACTAAAATGATTTGAGAGCAGCAGAACCCATAAAATTACAGAGTGAAACAACTTTCTAGCCCCAAGACAACCTAGAAAGTCGACAGGAAGATCTGTTGCACCAGTCTGAGAGAGGAGGACAGTCCAGCACAAAATGTGCCAGTAAAAACCCAGTCTCAACAAACCTGCTGCAGGCCTTAGGGCACTGAATCACTGGCAGCTCTGGTGGTTTCTATTCTTCTCCAATCACAAATACCAAAGACAATTTAGAAGGTCACTAGGAAAGGTCCATCTGACATGGGTGAGAGAGGAGTACAGTCTGGTCTAGGGGGCTGCTTCTGGAGCTCTTAGCACACAGATGGTAGGAGGAGTAGGCAGTTGATTAGAGGGGATTGCAGGGATTTCTTTGTTGGTGCTGAGGAAGGATTCTCTTGCTTTGCCCATGGTTGGATCTGGGTCACAGTCCTGGGGGGCAGTCCGGAGGTGAGGAGGAGCACTGACATGGTAGAACTTGTGGAGGCAGTAGAAAGGGAATGCTCTTCCCACTTCCAAGACAGAGAAGAATGCTGTGGTCATTCCCAGACCAAAGCCCAGGTCGGGAGAGCAGTAAATACCTCTCCTTTGATCGTACCACCTTGGAAGAACTGAAAATCTGCAGGTACTTAGAAGTATCTCTGGAAACAGCTGCACAAAACCTCTGAAGTTTGGTATTGTACACCCTCCGCACTGGAAGCACACTCTTACTTTAACAAAGAGTTAAGTAATTAACAAAGTCAAATAATTAGCTGGGAAAATCAGCAAACGGCAGGAAAAAAACCCCGCAGACTGTAGAATCATTCTTTGGTGACAAAGAAGATCAAAACATACAACCCAAAGAAAACAACAAAGTCAAAGCTCCTACATCCAAAGCCTCCAAGAAAAACATGAATTGGTCACAAGTCATGGATGAGCTCAAAAAGGATTTTGAAAATCAAGTCAATTTACTAGCTGTGTGACTTTGGGCAAGTCACTTAACCCCAACTGCCCTGCCCTCCCCCTCTCCAAAAGCAAACAAAAAAAATTAATAAATTAAAAAAAACAGAAAATCAAGTAAGAGAAGTACAGGAAAAATTGGGAAGAGAAATGAGAGTGATGCAAGAAAATCATGAAAAATGAGTCAACAGCTGGCTAAAGGAGACACAAAAAAATAGTGAAGAAAAGAAAATAACACCTTAAAAAATAAACTAACCCAAATGACTAAAGAGGTCAAAAAAGCCAGTGAGGAGAAGGATGCATAAAAAAGCAGAATTGGACAATTGGAAAAGGAGGTCCAAAATCTCACGGAAGAAAATAATTCCTTAATCATTAGAATGGAGTAAATGGAAACTAATAACTTGGAGAGAAATCAAGAAATTATAAAACAAAAAAAAGGAATAAAAAAAATAGAAAGCAATGTGAAATATCTCATTGGAAAAACCACTGACTTAAAAAATAGATCCAAGAGATCATTTAAAAATAACTGGACTACCTGAAAACCATGATCCAAAGAAGATCCTAGACATAATCTTTCAAGAAATTATCAAGGAAAACTGCCCTGATATTCTAGAACCAGAGGGCAAAATAGAAATTGAAAGAATCCACTGATTACCTTCTGAAAGAGATCCTGAAAGAAAAACTCCTAGGAATATTATAGCCACATGCCAGAGTTCCCAGGTGAAGAGGAAAATATTAGAAGCAGTCAGGAAGAAATAATTTGAGTATTGAAGAAACACAATCAGGATAACACAAGATCTAACTAGTTTCTACATTAAGGGATTGAAGGGCTTAGAATATTGTATTTTGGAGGTCAAAGGAGCTAGCATTAAAACCATGAATCACCTACTCAACAAACCTGAGTGCAATGTTTCAGGGGGAAATATTGATATTCAATGAAATAGAGGACTTTCAAGCATTCTTGATGAAAAGATCAGAAAATAGAAGGCAAGTGAAATATCTCATTGGAAAAACCACTGACTTAAAAAATAGATCCAAGAGATCATTTAAAAATAACTGGACTACCTTTAAAATCATAAGGGACTCATTAAAGTTGAACAATTTATATTCCAACATAGAAAGATGATATTTGTAACTTACTTGCTTAGTATTAGGGTAATTGGAGAGAATAGAAATAAATGCATGTATATACACACACATGTACATAAACACCCATATATCCAAATACATATACACAATACACAAGAGGGCACATAGGTAAAGGGTGAGTTGAATATTAAAGGATGATATCTAAAAATAAAATTAAAAATTGAGAGAGGAATGTACTGGGATAAGGAGAAAGGGAGAGATAGAATGGGGTAAAATTATCTCATATGAAGGGGACTAGAGTTTTTACAAGGGAAGGGAAAAGGGGGGAAGTTAGAGGGGATGATAGAAGGGAGAGCAGATTCAGGGAGAGGACAATCAGAAGCAAGAATTTTGAGGAGGTGCAGGGTCAAAGGAGAGTATAGAATAAATGGTGGCAGGATAGGATGGAACAAAATATAGTTAGTTTTTTACAACATGACTATTATGGAAGTGTTTTACATGACTACACATGTATACTCTATACCGAATTGCTTGCCTTCTCAATGAGGGTGGGTGGGAAGAGAGGAAGAGAGAAAAATTGTACTGAAAGTTTTAAAAATGTTAAAAATTGTTTTTATATGCAACTGGGAAATAACATATACAGGCAATGGGGTATAGAAATCTATCTTGCCCTACAGAAAAATACAAAGGAAGAGTAAAAGAGAAGGGGGGGGGGTGATAGAAAGGAGGGCAGATTGGGAGAAGGGATAATCAGAATGCGTGCTGTCTTAGGGTTTGGGAAGGGGGAAGATGGAGAAAAAAATCTGAAACTCAAAATCTTGTGGAAGTGAATGTTGAAAACTAAGAATAAATTATATAATAAAAAGATTACAACTTCCTAAAACATAATCTTTATCAGCAGCACTTTTCACAGTCCTTGGCACATAGCAAACATGGAATAAATGATTTTAAATTCTTTTGCAGTGATCTCCCTTATCCCTCCCCCCCCCCATTTAATCCTAGAGTGCATCCCTTAAATGCCAATTGCTGTGAATTAATTTTTATTCACAATGGTTAAAATAAAATGTGGCAGGTACTTAAGAAATACCAGCGCTTATTTCTTTTTCCCCCCAAGGTATTAGCGTTGTCTGTCAAATGGAGTGATAAACTCTAGCTTTTTCTCAGCACATATTTTAAATTTGGTCTTCACTAGTATACTTTGAAGTTGTTGAAGAAGGTTAGGTTGATATCTTTTGTTTAAACTTTACATAGAGAGGGAGTAGAGTGCATTGACTCTTTGAAACTCTAATATTTTCACTAACCTGTCTTATAATTAGTCACAAAGGACTCAGTCCTGGTTGAGTATTTTGCCCCGTGGGTTGCAGCAGGGGCGTCGGAGATGGTAGGATAAGGTCAGAAATTACTGGAGAAGTTAGACAGGGTACAATTGCTAAAACGTTCTCAGTCAGGTAGAAGTGATGATTTTTTCATGGCACCTGAGGCAAAACCAAAAGTGATTAACTCCTCTGTTCCAATGGAGCATTCAAATTTGTAAGGAGAAATTCACAAGCTTAAAGGAAAACACTTTGTTTACAAAGACCAGTTGATGTATTATTTGAGACAAAAAACAAAATAAACCTTGATCAAACTAATAATGAAAATATTTTTTTCATAGAACCATGGTGTAAATCAGCCACACTGGAATTTTTTTTCCTAAATAGAAGAACCATTGTACTATAGGCTTTCTTTCTTGAAGAAACAGAATCATTTACTCAGACCCATATATTTTACTGACCCAGTATAACACACACATCAATGATAGCACATACTTTTTTAGATACATAAAATATGTTTTAGTTTCAAATTAGTGAGGAATAAAATGAGTAAGTTTGCCTAAGTATCAGATTCCTTGAAAATTAATATAGTATATTTTGGTAATGATGGACAGGGCTGCTTGAGACCCCAAAATGCCAACATGCCATGTCCTGCTAAATGAATTCGACTCAACTCTTCTCTCAGCCAGAGAAAAGTAAAGTTTATTGAAAGTTCACTGTATGGGGTAGACTCTTAAGGAGCCCAGCTATCTGTGATGATTGTATTGGGCAAGCAGGACAGAGTAAGGCTATGCTAGGTCATTCTATGGCCCTCTCATACCACATGGAGGGAAGATGGGATCCTATATACAGAAAGGCTGTGGGAATCTAGGGGTGGTAGTTTGGGGAGGGTCTTAAAGAGGAGTCAATGAGGTCAGATTCTACTAATGAGTGTTTAAGGATGAGAAGTTGCTGGAGGCTACCTGGAGCTGACACACAATGGGGGGCTAGGCCAGTTCAAGGGTGGAACAGGAGGATTGAGGGTGGGAAATTGCTGGACAAGAGGTCTAGCTAAAGGTTTGGGAAGAGCCACAATGACAGACCTATGGCCTCAGACAAATGCCTTCCATGGGGAGATTCAAGGAGAGCTCAAGGGGGCTCCCAGAGCCCACACCTCATCATTATGAGATGGATCTGGCTTTAAGTTAGGAACACTGGGGTTCAGATCCCACTTCTGATACACGATGGCTGTGGACAAAAATTCATTTAACCTCTAAAACTACAGGTTGTAGATTTAGGTAAAGGTAAAGGGCCTTTCTTCATCCAAAATACTGAGCAATCAATCAATAAGTATTTATTAAGCACCTGATGTGGTTTGGGGTACTGGAAACTCCTAAATATCAGGGTACAGGGCATGTCTGCCTAGAATGAATTCAGGCACTCAATCATCTTCCAGACAAGGGGAAGTCTATAGTAAAGCCAAAAGGAACAAAGATATTCTTAGGGAATATGCAGCTTGCTGGGGGTGAGAATAATACTTTCATGCTAAAAAGGCTGTGAGAAGATTTGGATGGGATTAAGGTATGGTAAATAGACTTGGGGGCCCTGCTGCAAATAATGAAAGGAGTTAAGGAGTCTGGGCTGGATCTGAGAGCCACAGTGAAAGAACTATTGAATATCTATAGGGTCTGGGATAGGCCTGAGGTCTTGGGCAAGACCCCAGGGATTGGGTTGTGTGGGAAAATCCTGGACTCAGTTGCTGAAATATATGGAAATATTCAGGGTTCAAGTCCCAGCACCCCATCACACTTCCTCTGTATCAGTCATTATGATACTTTCCTACTCACAAGTTGATAATATAACTGAGGGAGAAATTGCATATACATATAGATATGTAGGAAAACATACAAGATATTTTCAGGTAGACGGCCCTAGTAGCTAGGCAGATCAGGAGAAGCTTCATGTAGAAGAAACTAGGAATTCTAAAAAATTGAGGCAAGGAAAGACTGCTTTCTAGACCAGGAGGAAACAACCACAGAGTTAGGAGATAGAGTTATATATAAAGAATAATAGCAAAAATGACATCACAAGTCCCTCTCCACTCTTGCAAAAAAGTAAATTAGAAGATATTTAAAGGTCCACTGGAGCTCTAATTTGTATCAAGATCCTCTGTATTTCCATCCTACTGTCCTTTTTGTGAGTTAGTTAGGCAGACAGCTAAGTGGAATAGTGGAAAGAATACTGAGTCTGGAATTAAGAAGACCTGATTTCAAATCCAGTTTCAGACACTTATTAGCTGTGTGAACCTGAACAAGTCTCTTAACTTCTTTTTTCCTCAATTTCCTCATCTGTAAAATGAATACTCTGATTTAAAGAGACTGAGTCATCCCAGGTCAAAAATATTTTGTCTCTCCAGGCTGCACTGATGATTCATCTCCATAAAACATTTCTTAGCACCATTCCCCAGCCCCCTTTTCCCTACAATGTTTCACACACACGCATACACACACACACACACACACACACACACACACACACACACACACACACACACACACCTGCCCCCTTTTATGTGTTATTCTCCCCATTAGAGTATAACATCATTAAGTATAGGGAGAGTCTTTATGCTTCTATTGTTATTCAGGGTTCTTTGCATAACTTAGCTCATAGTGTGCAATTAATAAATGCTTATTGACTGACTGACTAACTATTGCTACTTCTCAGTGTTATAAGGCCTGGGTGAAAAAAGTATTTGTAAAGCACTATATAAAAGTCAGCTGTCATTATCTATCATTATCTGACTACTTTCTCCTTATATAATTCCTTCCTGTTTCTTTCTCAATGGAATCATTTGTTCTTGTTCTATGGGAATTCCAATCACATCTCTCCTGAGAAAACTTCACTTGTAGAGTATTAAAGCATTGAATTATTATACTCTTTCTTTATCCAGTGAAATGTAATCTCCCAAATTCTAAAGTACATGCCAATCTTCGACCATCTTTCCCCATCTCATCTGTTGTTGAGGTGACTCCAGCCCCCCAGTTGCCCCTTATCTATCTATTATAAAATAACAGAGGTTTTGTGAGCCAGAATACTTTTTGCCTTAGGTGTAACTATCCAGTCACTTTCTAGACTCTTCCTTCTTGGAGGAAATTTCCTCTGAAATCAAACTTGAGGTGAAATCCCAAAGGCTCTGACTCAGTTTTAAGTCTGTTAATCACTATTCCTCTAACCATTGATGATTCATTCATTGCCCAGAAGGATGCTAGTATGCATGCTCTCTCCAAATTTAAGAAAGTTGTAAAAATGAACTATTTGTTTTTAGGTACAAGTCACCAGTCAGTAAATTGCTAGTGAAAATATCAGTTTCCTCTCCCCCCTCCAAACCATCCACCACCTCTTCCTAACTGTATTCTCAGTAAATATATCCGGATTATCAAGTGTATGTGGTTAATAATATTTAGCACAAATGTCAATTTAAGAGAAAAAGCAAACACATAAACTATGAAAGAGAAACAAGCTCATGTGGATATGTATGTGTACATTGCCTATGTATATTTTATGTATCTACAAATATCTCAAGTATGGCTAAAAGGGAGGTGCAAATCAAAATTTCTATAGTCTTCACTTCCCACTGTTATCCAACGAAAGCTTAGATTCCTGCAAGGAAGAGAGCCATAGATTGGAACCATAAGGATTACCATTCTGTTCTCCTCAAGCTAGAATTATTTATAGGCAGCTGGTGGCATAGGTGGATAGAGTAACAGGCCTGGAGTCAGGAAGACTCATCTTCCTGAGTTCAAATTTGACCTCAGACACTGTAATGGTAATTAATTTAGCAGGTACTTAGCCCTTAGTAAGGGCTAAGTACTTCTGTGAAAGAAACAGAAGGTATGACTTCTGTCTCCTGTTGCTGACATAACAGGAACGAGTTGGCTGAGACAGGAATCCAATGTGTGTGTGTGTATATAAGAAGAACCCGAGAGAGAGGCAGTCAGAATCAAGAATTTTCCTCCTGGTGGCTCCCGGTGGAGGGTACAGAATTTTCACAGCATCTGGAAGATGTGCTGCTGGACTGAGAACTGAGTTGGCATTTTCTTTGAGATCAGAATCTGGTGAAGGCCAAAGAAGTCACTGCCTCCTGGAAGGCTAAGATTTCTTCTGGGTCCTAGGGCCAGCTGAACTGCTGGAGGACTGAAGAAGCATGACCAGGAAAAGTCTTTGTTTGTTTGTAGCTTGGTTGATCCTTGAGTTCCTGGCAACAGAAATTGTGAAGGTTTTGAGATGTGCTGGACCCTGTGAACTTCAGTGTGTAACAAGAACTGCTGGCGGACTGGATGAGAACCTGGGAGCTGTCTGCCTCTGAATCCAGGTGACTGGTGGATTCAAGTAGGATCTGGGACCATGGAAGGGGATCCAGGGAATCAGAGAGACCACCCCAAGTCAAGATGAAGAAAAGGCCTCTCCTTGGATATTGAACATATGATGAAATTGAAGTTTACTAGACACCGAGGGGTGGAGGGTTTGTATAATTTTTGTAATGATTGTGTTAGTGATTAATGATACTTAGTAATTGTGAATCTGGCTTAAGTATTTGTACTTATACAAATATATAAGTACTTGTAACTTAATCAGGCAAGGGGAAGTCTATAGTAAAGCTTAAGTTAACTTATGATTAAGTTAACTTATGATTGCTCCGTGAGTGGAAGACTGACTTGTATTGTGAAATGATAGAATGATTAAGTAAGGAAGGTTTCTCCCTTAGGGAAACCAGATGATTATTCATTTGTTCTTTGTTCTAAATACTGTGGCCACTTTGGTGAAAACTATGTGGCCATTCTAACGTTAAGCTGTTGTGAACACTATATTGCGATTTGTTGTGAATGTTTGCCTTGATTTGTAATGGAATAAATGGAGTGTTCACCATACTGTAAAAAAGCTGTTCATGGTAGCATTCTTTTGGGAGCCACTTGTGTGTAGAATTACAGACACTTACTAGCTCTGTGACCCTGGGCAAGTCACTTAACCCTGTTTGCCTCAGTTTCCCATCTCTAAAATGAACTGAAGAGAAAATGGCAAAATACTCCAGGATCTTTGACAAGAAAAACTTCAAATAGAATTACAAAGAATTGGACACAACTGCAAAACAACAGAACAACAACAAAAACCACAACAGAGTTGTGATACACAATTATTGGTATATATATATGTGTGTGTATTTGTTCAAGTCACTCTCTGTGGAAGCATGCCAGTTGCACAAATATATCACATATGGCAAATAAATCTATTTAACCAGGCTGATAGGAAACAGAGATTAGAAAAGTAATAAAGATTAGACCAGACAATGGAGATTGAATGAACTTTTCTACTGGGATTGAGATATATCCGTTCAGTCAAAAGAGAGAAAGATTTCCAGATCTTATTAAATGGGAAATTTCCTGAAGTCTTTTTCAACATAAATTGGAGATAGAGTCAAGGAGCTAGCTGAGATTTTGGCTTTTTTCTGGATTCTTCATTTCCCTTCAGAAATCTCAATCTGAAGAGAAACTAGAATGTTTATCTTTCTAGAAGTTGAAAGCCAGAAGAATCTCTCTTCTACCAAATTTTAGACAACTTCCCAGTCTTATTTAAATGAATTTGCACTCTAGGCTACATTCATAAGAAAGATGTTTGTTGTTCTTTTGGGAGAAGGATTGTGAGCAATCACCTAGAAGTCAGTTGTTTCTAAAGTCATGCAGCAATAAATATTTTATTCATCTGAGAAAACTTCCTCCTGACCCTACCTTTCTGACACATAAAATAATCCCTTCAAGATGGAAAAGGTTAGGTTGTTAGTCAAAGTTAGTTTCCACCAGTTACTACCTCAGAACAAACTCACAAGAGAAAAGTGATGCTAAGGAGGATTTTCATTCAAACAGTGTACATTCATCTCCAGATTTGTTTCATAATGCCAAAATACTTTGTGTATGTGTGTGAGGGTTTATGTGTATGTGTGTTTATTAGTAATCTAAAATGCTCAAACTACACAAAAAAAGAGGTGAAATCAGTTATAATTTATGATTTCTAGTGTTTAACCAAAAAATTGAAAATCCTTTTGAATGTGTTTAGGTGAAATGACTAAGAGGTTCCATTCACTATCACAGACCCTTCAAGCATATTATTGCATTAGTCTTAATTCTAGGGGAAAAAAGTACAAAATTAGTACAATTGAATAGACACCTACTGATGAGGTGCAGGCTTGGGGAAGCCCCTTGAGTTCTCCTTGAATCTTCCCACATAGGGCATTTACCTGAGGCCATGGGCCTTAAGTTGCGGCTCTGCCCAAGTTTTTGGCCATCCTTTGTCCAGCAATTTCCTACCCTTGATCCTCCATTCTTCAGAAGCCGGGTCCAGGTCCATGTTCTCCAACATAACCAAACAGGACTGAGAACCTGAGAGGTCAGGATGAGTATGAGGTAGCCTCCTAGCTGTATGACCTAATGGGACCTGAGAGGTCAGTCCCCAACCCCTCCCCCCGCCCCTGCCAAAACACAAAAAAACATACCTGGTATGAGGGAAATATAAAAATGATGAGGTATACCGGGTTAGGGTTAGGGGTGCTTGAGACCCCAAAATACTAACACACTGGGTCCTGCTGAATGAATTTGACTCAAGTCTTCTCTCAGCTGAAGAAAAGCAAAGTTAATTAAAAGCTTATCATATTGGGTAGACTCGACTCGATATCTGTAAGGATCATATTGGAAAATTCTATGGTGCTTTCACACACTTGGAGGCAAGATGGGATATTATATACAGAAAGGTTGTGGGAGGAATCTAGGGGTGGTCTAGAGGAGGCATTTGGGGAGGGTCTTCAGGAGGAGTCCATGAGGTCAGACTCCAGCAATGAGTGATTAAGGGTGGGAAGTTGCTGGGGACTACCTGGAGAGGACAGACAATGGTGGATTAGGCCAGTTCAAGGGTGTAAGGGATTTGGGCCAGGGAGGATCAAGGGTGGGAAATTGCCTGACAAAGGAGGGCCAAAGATTTGGGCAGAGCCACAGCTTAGGGCCTATGACCTCAGGCAAATGTCCTATGTGGGAAGATTCAAGGAGAACTTAAGGGGAGTTCCCAGAGCCTGCACCTCATCATCTACAACTTGTATATCCTTCTAAAACCTTTAAAGCTTACCCTTCTCTTCTACAGTTTTTTGAAAAGAAGGGCATATTTTATTGGAAACATTACAAGAGTTATGCCAAACTTAAAACCTTCTAATCCTTTCCATATTTCAGTACACATGACAGGGGTCAATAACTTAGCCTTCAGTATGAAGTGTCATTTCACCAAGGCTACATCCTGAATGTGGGTTGGGATAATATGGAAGCTTTTACTTAGGAGACTCTACTTATGTGCAGTCCACAGCACTCAATTTCTGAGCTAAATGCTTGACTACTTCTCTCTGTGGCAAGTCAATATGTGTAGGGAGTCTATGGTGACTAGGGGATGTTGCTCCATGGTGATACCCTTCACTTTCCAATTTAAGAAGCAATTTACATTCCACATTGTTCTTCTATACTTCAACTGTCACTATAATGCAATGAAGAAGCAATAATAATGTATGTCCAAAGATAGAATGTCAAAATGCTTGCTGTACAAAAATAAAATAAAATAAAATAACTCTAGTGCCACAGAGATAGCAGAAGTACTTTTTTTCCCCCATTTTTTATCTGTTTTATTAATTTGTTGCAGTTTTTCACTACCTTTAAAATGCTTTTCTCTTGTTTGGGAGTATTTTTTTTTCCCAAAAATGAGATATGCATTCTTTTCTTCTTTGAAAGAGCTACTTAAGAATTCTCTTTCTTTTGGACTCTAGGATTTCTCTCCTAGTTCACCCCTAGAGATAATCCTTAGCTGAAATGTCACTGGCAGTTTAATTTTGGAAGTTCTCTTAGTGTAGCAGATGTGATTATGGTCCTCTTTCCAAATACTGATCTGGTCTGAGAAATAAATTGTTTTCTCCCAAAACTCCCCAAACTAAAATCTTATTAGAAATATCCTAGACGTATAAGGTTCATAGTTATATTTGTTGATTTAAAGGGTGCATGCATTATAAAGATAACAGTTGACTGCAACTATGAGTACGAATATTATGTTTAGAGCAAATAAACAAATCTAAATACTCCTTATAAAAATATTTTTCCAAGCCAGTAAATTAACAATATTCAATGTGTAATATATTTGCCAAATGTCTGTCTACTTATATTAAACCTACTGATATTGATTTATTCAGTTTTTTTTTAAGGTGCTGTATTTAAATTTCTTTTTTCCCTTCCATATTCTGCAGTTTTACATAGCTGATGTAAGAGATGACTACACACACACACACACACACACACACACACACACACACACATTATACATATACACATACATATACACATGCATATACATATACAAAACATATACACACATACATATATATAGCTATACATAACTTTATATATATGTGTATATATATAACTATATATATATATGTGTATATATATATAGTTATATATAGTTATATGTGCAGTCCTCTGCACTACTTCTTTACCTTGACCTTTGCCTCATGGATTGGGTCACCATCAAGTGGTTCTTATTTTTTCAGGTTCTGCCTAAATTAACCACTCTAAAACTTTAACTCATAGTTTTCACTTTTGTTCTTCCCGTTAAGAGGTAATAGGTCCAATGACTTCTTAGAACTAAGATGGCCTAATAAGAACATTAATTGCCCACTTTTCCCTCTATAAACTTACTTGGTATATTCTTTTACAAATACACACAGTGTATTAAGTAGATGCTAAGTTCAGTTTCTACTTGTGTCAATAGCCTCTCAGTTTTGGCATATGGAAGCAAAATTCTGTTCAGCCTATAGTAATTTCAGTTTTGATGAAATCTTCTAAGAGATGGAGGAGTAGAAGTTTGAATCATGAAGGGAGTACCCATAGCAAGAAAATTGTAGATTAAAAAAATTTTTTTTGAAGCTTGTATTTATGAATATAATTATATCATAAAGAATTAGAATGCATATTTACTTTAGAATTAAATGTCCATTGGGTATATTCAGCTTAAACATGAAAAAACAGATAATGTGATAACTGGGTTGTGGGATTTCCCTTAATAAATTCCCTTTGGGTAACATACTGTTTGGAAACTTCAAAACTTTTCAGAGTAAAAAAAAAATGAATTATATAGCTCTAACAGAAAGTGACTATGTTTAACTACTTATAAGAAAAGTTCTTTGCCCTCTGCCTCTTAGCTGATTTCAGTCATAGCAGCTATGGTGATTCTTAGCCATCATTCAGACAGCTTAAAGGTATAGCTAGACCAGGATGTCCTCCACTGGCATGGATAAAATTAGTTAAGATCTAATAGTACCCCATTGTCTTGAAAGAGTTAATGAAGCTTTCAGATGTGCAATGTAAAGAATGGTTTGTGGGGTAGAACACTCTGCCTCATTAAGTTTTTGTTTAGTTTGAAAAAAAAACCCCAAAATACACATAAATGTAGGAGATTTAAAATTCCTTTTGAATTTAGAACTAAGGAATATTTAGAGAAACATTGCTAAGTAACTCAGTACAGGTTGATAATTGCACTAATTACTATTTGTCACATTTATTACCTTCATCTTGCATAGCATGAGTAATTAAGTGATAAAAACAGGTTTTATATTGTGATCAAACATTATTCTGTTACATCCACCCTACTGATGACTTCAAATAAAGTGCTGTCACAGTTTTTCCAGTAAAGAACTTGTAAGTTGATAAGTAGAAAAATGTCTCAGCTTAAAGAACATAAGCC
The DNA here is from genome assembly GCA_028627135.1 of Pseudochirops cupreus. NCBI lineage: Eukaryota > Metazoa > Chordata > Mammalia > Diprotodontia > Pseudocheiridae > Pseudochirops > Pseudochirops cupreus. The sequence goes on along the minus strand of CM053580.1, from coordinate 178,474,240 downwards.
TAAGGCCTGGATGGACTTGATAGCTTGGGTAAAAGATATGCAAAGAAAGACTTCCAACAGAAACTAATTTAAAATGATTCATACTAGCTATGGCATATGGATGCTCTTTTTTTTCACTCACCTATTGTAACTCTTACTTAATATCACAGGGTCCTGTAGTCTCAACTGGAAGGCTTACAAAGTGAGTGTCATCCTAGCAGAGGGGATTTTTCTTAATGGCTGGGTTCCTTTTTTAAAATTCTGGCTGGATGCCAACAGAAGCACAGAGCTTTTAAGCCCCAGACAAGAATATGATTTGTTTCTAGAAATAAAATAGATTTGGTTTCTACAATAGAATTGGTTTCTACAAATAGGGTGGAAAGAAAACAAAACAAAACAAAGCAAAAACTCATTCAAAACCTGTATATAGGAGAAACTCGGGACAATCTTTAGGGATATTTAACTTAACTCTGGCATGCTGGCAGCAAAAGTAAAATTAAAGCACTACTCAAAGTTGGTTAATACAGTTATATAAGCATTCTGATTTTTGGGATGCAAAATACTGGAAAAATTACCCAGTTGGTTCCTGGCTATATCTGTACATTTTACCAAAACCAGTGAACAATGATATAAGAAGATAGAGAGTTTGGCTGGGTGTCACTAATAACTGAATTGAGATTTCATCTTTGTTATGTATTAGTTGTTTGACCTTAGACAAAGCATTTAACCTGTATGGGTCCTAAGTAATCTACTGGGATGTATCTTTCTCCTGTTGCTCATTCATTCAGTTCAGCGCAACTCTTTGTGATTCCACCAGTTATAGCATGTCAGTTCCTTCTGTCCTCCGCTATCTCCCAAAATCTGTCCAAGCTTATGTCCATGGCTTCCATGACACTATCTATCCATCTGATCCTCTGCTGTCTCCTTTTCCTTTTGCCTTCAATCTTTCCTAACACAAGGATCTTTTCCAATAAATCCTGTTTTTTTATTATGTGATCACAGTATTCAAACTTCAGTTTCAGTATTTGACCTTCCAGTGAATAATCTGAATTAATTTCTTTAAGTATGTACTGATTTAATATCCTTGCTCTCTATGTGGCTTTCAAAACTCTTCTCCAGCACTACAATTTGAAAGCATCAATTCTGCTGTACTAAGCTTTCTTACTAGGCCATAATCTAGAACTCAAAAAACCCTTGAAAATATGCATAAAAGAAAATATGCATAAACTACTACTACTAGTATGAAGACTAGATTTCTTAAAAGTATATTGTGATTTTCCAAAACCTTTTTGGCTAAGGATTCTTTTACTGAAAGTTCAGTTGTGAATATACTTGAGATTTATGTCAGTAATAAGAATAAATTGTTTTTTCTAGAATTCTTTACTTCAATGGATCTGTCATTTCATTGATACAAGCTTTCACTCCAATGATGCAATTTTCAACTTTTCATCCATGTCCTCTCAAAAGTTCACCTCAAGGACATTTACCCATAGGTAGAGAGGCCTGCCTTAGTTCTTCCTGACATCTCCAGGCTACCAGAGGAGCACTTTGGCTGGTCAACTGTCATTCCTAGCTCTCACCGCATGTACAGAAAAATTTCTCTTTCTGTCATGTAAATTGGTCTCTCAATGCCTTCACAATTTTATTGCCTCGTCCTTCACCAGTTAATGTCTGCAAAATCCTTTCTCTCATTTTATTTTTCACAATTCCATTATGCCTTTAAAGTAACCCAAAGAAATTTGGTCAGTCATAAAGGTTTATCTTGCATGGAAATAGTAAGAAGATGATCTGTCTAAATGTGAAACTAAAGTTTATATTTAACAATGTTGGATATTTTAATGAAAATATAGAAATATAGAAACGATTACTTGACAGTATGGAACTTCAATGATAAACAATAATTATATGTATAAACTGCATGAAGTTTTGCGAAGGGCTTGGCAAATATTTTCTCATTTCATTTAAGTTTATTTTTATAATGGTCAAGCTCCTAAAGATACCGGTTCTTTTAACATCACCAACAATGATAATAGAGTTATACTCTTATACTATTTTAAAGAAGTCCTATTGACAAAGTCTTCACTTTTGAAACAAAATTATAATATTTTTATTTATTTTGAATGAGACGTCAAAAGGCTTTATAAATTATTTAATCAATTCTATTCATTTTATGTAAGAAGAAACTGAGTATCAGATTAAGTGGTTTATTCAAGCTCACACAGCCAGTAAATGATATAGCTAGCATTCAACTCTAGGTCTTAGATTGGAAGCCCAATTTTTCCATAAATGTTGTCACTATTGTTTTAGAACTATGGGATAGGGGCAGCTAGGTGGTACAGTGAATAGAGAGCCCTGGCCCTGGAGTCAGGAGGACATGAGTTCGAATCTGGCCTCAGATACTTAACACCTACTAGCTGTGTGACCTTAGGCAAGTCACTTAACCCCAACTGTCCTGTCTTTCCCCCTCCAAAAAGACAAAAAAAAAGTGTATTCTAGAACTATGGGATGGGCCTATTTTATACTCTGCCTTCCCCCACCTTATTCACCAGGTATCCTAGTGGGGTCTTTTTCTTATTGAGACATACCTATAATTGACTTATATCCTTCAATAATATTCTCTCTTCTTGATTTTCTCATCCTATAGCTTCAAAACAAGATTACATGTTCCTTCCTTCCTTTATTTCTCTTTTTTGTTTCACTCAACTGAAATCAACACATAATATTTCTTTAGTTATTTTATAAAGCTTTTATTGCTAAAAGAAACATTAAGTGGTTTTAAAATGACAAAAACAAAGGACCAAGTTATGAAATTTATAAATCTTAATTATGCAAGTTTAGATCTACCATCTGGAGACATATCTTTTCTCTATTCATGTCATTCACTAACTTAATATCTTTCTTCAAAATTGTTTAATAGAATCAGCTAATCAAATCCTATCTGCAGTGGATATTTGATTGGACTCTATGTTGTCTAGCCTTGGCAGATTTCAGATTGCGAGGATGTCTTACTAAGGTTTTTAAATAAATTGCTTCTTTGTCCTCTCTCCCCCTCTTACCTTTCCCCATGGGGAAGAGTACCTGCTTTCAACATCAAAAGGGCAGTGAAGGGTTTGATACAACTATATACTGATATAAGGGTTCCAATTGATTTGAACCTTTTTTTCTCCCTGCTTACAGCCTGAATCCCCTGATGGACCTTCCATTAAGTGCTTGCTTTTCTTTCTTTCCTTTTTTTTTTTTAATCTAATCTTCATCTCACTATCAGGCCTAGAATATGAAAAAAGTCCTTTACTCATTGTATGAGCATGTCTGTGTTGATAGTCATGCCAAATACTTGCCACCAAACTTGTGATAATTCATTCTTACAGACTCTCTTTTTATCATAATGAATTCTTAGAGCCCAGTCCAGTATGAGCTTAAAAGAGAAAGCTAATTTTTTGGTCCATATCTTTTTTTTTTCAATGGAGGCAGGGACCTCTCTATGTTAAAACACTCTCTACCAACATAGATTGGTGACATTAGCTAGTTATAATCTTAGAACAGGGTTTCTTAATTGAATTTTGTGCAGATATCTGATTGTTCTACTACACCACAGAATTCTTGAGCTCAAGTGATCAAGTCTCAGCCTCTCCAATAGCAGGGATTATAGCAATGTGCCACCATGCTAAATGCACTAACTTAGATTTACCTATTAATCTTAATCTTCATTAAATTAGAGAATATCAGAATTGGAAGGGAAATCAGAGTTCATCTATGCCAACCCCTATCTTGAAAAAAAATCTCCTTTGCAATATTGTCAAAAACAAATTGTTATCTAGTCTCAGAGTAAATAACTGCAATAAAGGAAAGTCTTCAGAGGCAACCCATTCTACTTTTGGGCATACCAAATTATAAGGAAGTTTTTTCTTAGATGAATCCCAAATTTGCCTCTCTGCATCTTCTACCCACTACTCCCAGTTGCACCTTCTTGAATAAAGCTAAACATGCTATTAAGCTTGTATTATTATCAGAAGGTCATTGAATAGCAAAGTTCTAGGTGTTCTATCTTCCCAAGGAATCATGAGTGAGCTTCACATACAAATGGAAGACACCATTGTAAAAGACCCTATAAAGTGGCCTATTATCTTACCAGTCCATTTTTTTTAAAAATAAGGAATAATAAACACAATGGGATCTTACATTGCCTTCTTCTTTCATTTAATCATGAAATGGTCAAGATATTTAATTTAATAATTAAATAATTAAATATTAATAATTTAATCATGAAATGATCAAGCATTGTTGAGTAATACTTTCAGAAGCCATCCTGTGCCCTGTATCTGACCTCCCATTCCTTTAACCCCGGGCTAATCATTCCCTTTTTTTCAGCCTTTCTTCCTCAGTTGAAGTTATGGAACTGAACTAAATATCACTAAGGTGTCACTCAAATAGTCTTAGATATATCTTCTTTATAATGTTTCACAGTCCCTTGTACATGATATGTTCCTTTATCTGTTGCCGTATTTTAGTCACAGATTACATTCCACCAAATCTCAATAAAACCTATGAAGCCACCTTCAGATCCTTGAATTAATATGCCAAGATACATTGATTTATATCACCTATTCAGCACATGCATTTCTTTCTTTCCCTTTCTTCTTCAATATCATCTATGTCATTCCTATTATTCTCTATAAAATGTTACTTGACGATAGATGTTGGAAGATGGATAACATTGATCTGGTCCAATACAGGGCTTCTTGGGTTAGAGTAGGAGCAAAAGAGACAGGGATGTGGGTATTCTGGATCCAGATCAGAAGTAGGATTCACTACTAGATAAAAAGCACTGTAACAGAATGATGGAAAAGCCACTTAATTTTTTTCAACCTCACAGTTTAGAGAGCTGGTCTCGGAGCCAGGAAGACCTAGGTCCAGAGACCACCTCTGAGACATACTGGCTATATGAATCCCTCAGTATCCTGGGAAAATCCCTAAGATAGAGAGAAGGTAATGAACTGCATTTGTAGAAGGTGTTTCCTTATCTAGGAGTTCCATATACTGATGGAATCATAGTTGTAATCCCTATCCCAATCAGTGATAAGGAAGGGCACGACCTTTATTATAGAATTATGGTGAAAGAATTGAATAAACCTTAAAGAAAAAAATGCAAATATAAGCCATCATCTTATACTTACTGAAAGATGTGTGATGAGCTGTTACTGTTGTTTGTTCTTCATCCTCTATGAGTCACTTGTAAGAAAAGTAAAGGAAGAGATGTTGCTCTTTACCCATCTTTATTTCTTTGTCTTGTTTAATCCTTTATATGGCAGGTGAGGAAAACACAACTGGGGCCTTGAGAAGTGAAATCATTAACACAAGGTCACAAAACCGACTAACCTGGGATTAGATCCTGAATAAGAAATTCAATGTCCTTTGCATTATACCATAATTCTCCCTATCTGCTAATTTGCATACAGGTGTTCAGTCAATAATTGTGAATTGCTGAAATTTTCATTATCTGATGAAGCATTGCTAGCATGACATTTAGGAAGACATATTATGCATTTATGTGGGGAAATGAGGATCTCAGTAATGTTTTACTTTTCTGTTTGTGAAATTTAAATTTTCTTTTCATTTGTTCATGTATTTTCTAAGGACAATCTTTTGATGATTATGTCAAGATATGTTTCCAATATACCATATGACCCATTTTTCCCCCTTCACTGTACTGTTATTCTAATACTCTAAGAGATTGAAAAATTAAGACCCCTACCTTAAATAGGTTGTACAGATGTTTCTAAGCTCATGCCAAAGTACAGAAATCAGTTGCCTCTTTAAAACATTTACCTTTATTCCCTTTGTTCACTCAATATTAAGGAAATCATGGTTAACTTCTAATTCAATGGTTTATAATAAATAAATATCTATTACTAGTTTCTCTTACTACTATCATTCAGCAGGACATCAGCGCCAGCATCTTCTCATCTTCCTCATCACAATTTACACAGACATCTTACTGTCCCCTCTGCTCTCTTCTACTTCTTGCTCTTACTCATTTGGAACCAATAACTAAATCAGTATTAGTACTGCTACTAGAAAGGACTTTGGTACATGGCTCTAGTCAACATCCCTTCTCTGGCCATCAATCCCTTATATGTTTTGAACCTGTCTATTCAAATGTAAGCTCCTCAAGGAGCTCCCATTTATCACCATTTATTAATTTTTATTCCCACTCTAGCATAGTGCTTTATGCATAATAGGCACTGAATAACTTCTAATTCATAGATATTAATAACTCATACATAAAAAATTATGACTTATAACCTTTTCCTTATCACAACCCTTTGTGGTAGGTAGAATAGGTACTATCACCATTTTTCTTATGGTTGAAAAAAGTGAGGCTCAATGAGGACATCCACAGCTAATGTGTTTTTTTGTTTTTGTTTTGTTTTGTTTTGTTTTATATTTTTGCTATAACTCTAAAACATGGTTTGTGACTCCAGATTCACTATCCTTTCTACTGCACCCCCAGGCTTTTCATTCTATCCAATCCGCTTTCACCATTAGATTCATGATACCATGATCATAGGCTCAAAAGTCACCCACTATGATCTACAGTCACAATTTTACTAGGATTCTTCATACTTTCATTCTAAGACATTAGATAGGTGTGTCCTAACTCCATAAGTTATTTTCATAGAAAAAAATGCAAACTAAATCAATGGCACAGCAATACCAAATCATTAGTTTGAAAAAAAAGAGACAATTTACATACAGATATTAGACATTTCTATATTATGGATTATGCTTAGGATTTTTTTTCTGTCTTGTAAAGGTGTGATATTTTTTTCTTTTTTTTTTTT
>CM053580.1:178425965-178466919 GCA_028627135.1 Pseudochirops cupreus | reverse complement strand
TATACCTAGATCATGCACCCATTTAGACTTGACTTTGGTGTATGGTGTTAGATGATGGTCTATATCCAATTTCTGCCATACTATGTTCCAATTTTCCCAGCAATTTTTGTCAAATAATGAGTTCTTATCCTAGAAACCGGGGTCTTTTGGCTTATCAAATAGTATATTACTGTAAAGGTGTGATTTTTAAAAAACAGTATTTTATTTTTTCCCCAGTTACATGTCAAGACTATTTTTAACATTCACTTTTTACAGGATTTTGAGTTTCAAATTTTTCTCCTTCCCTCCTTTCCCTTCCTTCTTCATTAAATGATAGGCAATTTGATGTGGGTTAAATATGTACTATCATGTAAAATATATTTCCTCTTTAGTCACAGTTGTGAAAGACAAAACATCACAAGAAAAAAACAACATGAGAAAGAGTAAAATAATTGAAAAAAAGTATCCTTCAATCTGTACTCAGAGTCCATCAGTTCTTTATCTGAATGTGGATAGTATTTTACTTTGTGAGTCCTTTGTACTCATCTTGGATCTTTGTGTCATTAAACAGTGTTTCTGATACAGTGTACAATATTTCCCTTGTTCTGCTCATTTCACTTTGCATCATTTCACACAAGTATTAACAGATTTTTCAGAAATCTGGCTGTTTACCATTTCTTATTGCACAACTGTATTCCATTACATTCATATACCACAACTTATTGAGCCATTTCCCCAATTGATGGGCTTCCCCTCCTCAGTTTCCAATATTTTGCCACCACAAAAAGGGCTGCTATAAATAGTTTTGTAAATGTAGGTCCTTTTCCCTTTTTTTAATGAATTCTTTTGGATACATACAGTTGTGGCATTGCTGGATTCAAAGGGTATGTACAGTTTGGTTGCCCTTTGGACATAGTTCCAAATTGTTCTCTAGAATGGTTGGATCAGTTCACAACTCCACCAACAGTGCATTAATGTTTCAATTTTCTCATATCTTCTCCAACATTTATCATTTTCTTTTTCCGTCATATTAACAAATCTTCATAGGTGTGATGTGGTACCTCAGAGTTGTTTTAATTTGCATTTCTCTAACAAATATTTATTTAGAGCATTTCTTTTCATATGACTATAGATGGTTTGATTTCATCATCTGAAAACTCCCTGTTCATATCTTTTGACCATTTATCAATTAGGAAATGGCTTGTAGTCTTATCAGTTTATCTCAGTTCCCTATGTTTGAGAAATGAGATCTTTATCAGTGGAACTTGCTTTAAAGATTGTTTTCCAGCTTTCTGCATTCCTTCTTATCTTAGTTGCACTTGTTTTGTTTGTGAAAAAGCTTTTCAATTTAATATAAACAAAGTTATCTATTTTATGTTTTGTACTTCTTTTTATTATTTGGTCATGAATTCTTCCTTTCTCCAGAGATCTGAAAGATAGACTATTCTTTGCTCTTCTGATTTCTTTATGGTGTTATCCTTTATGTCTAATATAACTTTCCTAACATTCTGATTACCTCTTGAGTTACTTTTCTGTTATTTTTCATTTGGATGTATCAAGTTCTGAAAGGTGACAGTTGAGATCCCTCAACTACTATTATTTTTCTATTTCTTCCTATAACTCATTTAACTTCTCCTTTAAGAATCTACATGCTATACCACTTGGTGTTTAGTATTGATATTACTTCATTGTCTATGGCATCTTTTAGCAAGATGTAGTTTCCTTCCTTTTCACTTTTAATTCAATCTGTTTTTCCTTTTGTTTTGCCAGAAATCAGGATTGCTGGCCCTGGCTTTTTTTTTTTTACTTCAGCTGAAGCATTCTGTTTCAGTCCCTTGCCTTTTTACTCTATGTGAGTGTCTCTCTTTTTCAAGTGTATTTCTTGTAAACAACATATTGTAGGATTCTGGTTTTTTGATCCATTCTGCTATACATTTCCATTTTATGGGAGAGTTTGCCCCATTCACATTCACAGTTATGATAAATAACAGTGGATTTCCCTGCATCCTATTTTCCCTCCTGTTTCCCCTCTCCATTCTTTTACTGTTTCCCTCCTCCACAGTGTTTTGCTTCTGTCTATTGCCTCCCTGGATTTATCCTCTCTTCTGTTAGTCCCTGTCCTCTCACTTAATCTCCTACCTTCCTACTTTCCTGTCAAGTAAGATAGATTTCTGTATGCCATTGATTCCCTCTTTGAACCAGTACTGACCCTCCCATCTTCTCCTTCACTGTAATAAGTTTTTCACCCATCTTCATGTGAAATAATTTATACCATTTTACCTTTCCTTTCCTTCCTTGTCCAATTCACTCCTCTTTCTCCTCCCTTAATTATTTTTATATCATTTCCTCAAATTCACCTCATACCTCTGTCTACTTACATTCCTTCTATATGTACTATTAGTGTACATTATCACTTTTATTTTTAAGAATTTTAAGTATCATCTTCCCATGTAGGGATGTAAACATTCAGCTAGACTGAATCCCTAATACTTTCTTTTCCTTTTTGCCTTTTGTAGACTTCTTTTAGTTTTGATGTTGGAAATAAACATTTCTGTTCAATTCTGGTCTTCTCCTTATAAAAAAAATTGAAATTCTTCTATTTGGTTGAATGACCATCTTTTCCTTTAATGTATTATGTTTAATTTTACCAGGTAGTTGATTTTTGTCTTTAGTCCTCATTCCTCCACCTTCTGGAATATTCTGTGACCTCTCTTCCTTTTAGTGCTGCAACTGCTAAATCCTGTGTAATCCTGATTTTGACTCCGTGATATTTGAATTGTTTTGTTCTGACCACTTGCAGTATTTTTTCCTTGATCTGATAATTCTATAGTTTGGCTATAATATTCCTTAGAGATTTTGTTTGGGGACCTCTTTCCTGAGGTGATCATTGGATTCTTTGAATGCCTATTTTGCCCTCTGGTTCCAGGATATTGGGGCGATTTTTGTGGACAGTTTTTTGAAAAATGTTGTCCAAGTTGTCCTTTTGACAATGGCTTTCAGATAATCCAAAAATTCTGACATTGTCTCTCCTGGATTTATTTTCAAGGTCAGTTAAAAAATTTTTTTTCTTCTATTTTTTTAAAATTCTTTTTATTTTGTTGATTGATTCTTGATGTCACATAGTGTCATTAGCTTCTACTTGCCCAATTCTAACTTTTAAAGAGTTGCTTTCCTCATTAGCTTTTGTGGTTTTCCATTTGGCCAATTGTATTTTTTTGAGGAGTTGTTTTCTTCAGTGGATTTTTGTATCTACTTTTCCATTTAACCAATTCTACTTTTTAAGTAGTTGTTTTTCTTTTTCCAAGTCGTTGACTCTTTTTTAAAATTCTCTTGCATCACTCTCATTTCTTTTCCCAATATTTCTTTTATTTCTCTTATATGATTTTTAAGCTCCTTTTTGAGCTGTTCTATGAGTTTTCTCTGGGCTTGAGATAATTTCCTGTTTTTTTTTGGAGCTTTACCCATAGGTGTTTTGACAATGTTGCCCTCTTCTGAGTTTGTGTCTTGATCTTCGCTGTCACCATGATAACTTTCTATGGTCAGATTTTGTTGTTGTTGTTTGCTCATCTTTTTGGACTTTTTCCCTTCTCTTAAATTTGAACCCTGCTCCTAGGGTGGAAGGGGCACTGGCTCAGACTTCTTATACCATTGGCTGCAGGCCCTGGATATTTACTTGTTGCTACACTAATGTTGCTGTGAGGTTCATGGGACACCTTCATGGCTAGTGCTGTGCTAAAGGGGGGAGCAGTGCTGGAGGCTGTAGGGATCTCTCAGCTTACCTGGTGCTGTGCTGGGGTACTGGTTCTGATGTCTTGCATGTTCTGTGTGTTTCCGTAATTCTTTGGGGCTACACTGAAGCACATGGTGGTCTGGCCACTGGAGGTTGACTGTTTGCCCAAGGATAGGCTGAAGCATATGACAGTTCTCAAAGTTGGAGTCTGCCTTTCTCCCAGCTATGCTGAGACACAGGATAAGGGTGAGGGGTGATGGTGTTAACTCTAGCCTGCTCTACCACACTGGGTCTCAAGATCTTCCACTGGTTTGCTGAGTTGGGGCTTACTGCTATCTTGCAGGGATGTTTCCTGTCCTGGACTATGCTCCCCTTTTACTGAAGTAGAATGAACCTTCCTGCTGATTTTCCAGGTTTCTTGGGCTAAAACATTATTTCTCCCTGTATTTTTGCTCCTTCTGCTATTCCAGGATTTGTTTTAGGGCAGTATTTTATGGTTGTTTGGAGGTGTGAATATGGGAGAATTATGGTGATTTACTCCTTTGCCATCTTGACTCCTGTAGGTCCGTTTTTGTGGTGAGGTTTTATCTTTATCTTTCAGATGTTCTCAGATTTATTTGGCACCTACAATCCCATTAAATAAAATTACTCAGTACCTTCCTGGAAATCTACTTTCTTTAACACTTTAATTTTTTAAAAAAATATTTATTCTTTCAAACTACTATGACCCCTCCTCTTGCCCCGTAATTCCTGCATTCCCCAGGGAATGATATCACCCACTTTCAGGAACTGTGAGAGACTGAGGGCAGTTGATAGGCAGAGATGAGTATGTAAAGAATTTCTTAAGAGAAATGATCACTGTATTGAAAAAAAATGTTTACTATCTTGTTCAGTCAGTCCAACTCTTCATTACCTGATCAGGATTTTCTTGTTAGAGGTATTGGAGTGGTTTGTCATTTTCTTCTCTAGTAGATTAAGACAAACTGAGGTTAAGTGACTTGCCCAGTGTCACACAGCTAGTAAGTATCTGAAGCTGGATTTAAACTCATTTCTTCCTGACACCAGTCCCAGAGCTCTATCCACTGAGCCATCTAATTTCCTTAGCTATATTTTAAAGGGAATTAAACTAATTAGGCCCCAAAGGATAAAGTCCTCTATGAAATCTCAAGTAGGTTACATTAGCTATAGCAGGAACAGGTAGATTTCCATAATTCATAGGAATAAAGATCATTTGTACAATTATATAATCTCAAAAATTGGTATTTTAATGAAAGTACTCAATTATTATAAAGTAGATCAGGTTTGTTTCTAGTTCCTCATCCTGATTCCAGTTTTCCCTTCCTTTCCAATTTCCTTCCTCCCTGACACCAACTGCATTTTAAATGCAATTTTCCCTACAGAGAATCAGTCCACAATCCTTTCAAATTGTTGTATACTCCTCCTCTTACTCCCTGCTTTCCACACCAAGAAAGATCATGGAACTGGGATCTTATAGACCTTTTAAGATTATTTAGTACAATGTTTGAGATTATATAGTTTATTGAATTGACTCTTCTTCATTTTGCATTTTTTTAAAAATTGGGAAGAAAATCCTTTGAAAAGGCTTATCAGGGTACTTTAAAATGCCTTGTGTTTCAGGGCTTTTGAAATCCTACACTTCCCAAACATCAAATTTGGCTTTTTATGTGAAGATTTTCCATAAACTCTCCATAAGTTTCTTGTGGGTTGGGGGAAGACCATTTGGATTTTTGGTTTAGTATCTTTAGTGCCTCACATATTGGTATGTACAATATACACCTAGGAAATAGTTGCTGTATTGATTTGAATTAAGTCTAGAGAAGGGAGTGCTTGCCTACTTCATTTAAAGAAAGGAAAGATTGTACAGGACTGTAAAGAAAGGACATGGACTTTAAAAACCTGAATATAACCTCTGAATAAGAGCCCTTGGACAAATTCTCGCCTAGGAAAACATTACTTTTGCAACCTTCCACTTCTCCTTTTGGCAACCTCTCTTTCCTTTTAGTTCTACTACCCTGAGTTCAAAGATGACCTCAGAAACTTACAACTGTATGACCCTGGGCAAGTCACTTAAACCCTGCCAATCTCTGTTTCTTCAGCTATAAAAATGAGCATTATATCATCTTCCTTCCACAGTTATTTGGAGGGTCAAATATTTATAAAGTGTTTAGTATAATGCCTAACACATAAAAGGCACTAAAATCTTCCCTTCCTCCCCTTCATTCATTCTCTCTTTCCTTCCTTCCTACCTTCCTTCCTTCTTTCCTTTCTTTCTTTCTTCCTTTTTTTCTCCCTTCCATCTGGAGATATTTACTATCTTAATATCAACTTGGTTCTCCAGTAGGTAAAAGCAAAATAGCTGTATATTTTCCCAGTAGAGTGCTGTTTTAAGTAATAATAGGAGACTGACCAATGAGAGCCTAAACCTTATGAACTATTTTCCATGTATCCCAATGCCTGATCTCTCTTATATTTAGAAGCTTGGTGGGACAGGGGATTTCAGATTTAATGCCTTCACTGGAAGAAAAGGCTCCTCTGGTTTTGGATGAGAAATAATCCTTGATTAAAAAAAAGTCTTTTACATGTCTAAATCATAGCTAATGGGCAGCTACCTACTCTACTCTAGGGAGAGGTTTAATAGAATAGTCTGTAAAGGAACTATCCATATCACATAGCCAATAACCACCAGCTCCTTCCACAATTCATTAGTTTTAATATCCATGATCTAAGAGCATCTATGATACACTAAATAAGCACTGAGAAGAAGTATTATCTTGCATGTCGTTTGTACTTTTGTGGTGCAGAGATAGAATAATTTACTTCTTTATTCATTCGCCTTTTTGTCCTGGGAGACAGTAAAAAGGTTTCAGCAGAAAAACATATGACTTCATTTGTATGATATGACACTTTTTTGGTATTTTTGTCTTACTAATTAAATATTTCTTGGGGTGTGTGTGTGTGTGTGTGTGTGTGTGTGTGTGTGTGTGTGCATGCTTAAGTGTGTATAAAACTCCCACATGTGTAATAGGAAGAATCCAAACCTGTTAGAGAGGCTAGAGTATAGACTTATAAATAAGGCATAATCCCAAGCCTCTGGAGCTGTTCAAAGGCTGAATAACAGTAAATACTATTCCTTACTAAGTGTCTTACAGAGAAGGCTGAAATAACCATTTTTCTTGACTGTTGTAGAAGGGATTCTTTTCTAGTTTGGGGCTGGTCTAAGTGACCTCTAAGCTCCCTTCCAGTTTTGAAATTCTTTGACTCTATGAAATTTTGGCTATATCTAAAATGCTGAATTAAAAGTGAGAATGTATCAGTCTCCAAAGTTGTCCTTTTCCCCTTTTCTCTTATCTTGTTATAATTGCAAGCTGTGCATTATATAGAGCCAATTTTATTGCTGATCCATTTTCTGTTTATTCATGTTTGATTCCTATTCACTAGTTTAGCTTTTGAAGAAAGATTAAAAAGGATTTCAGTTTGAACTCTGCATGCACTGTACATTGCTGGATCGCGTTAATACAGACTGTGAATTGAGAGGTGTTTCCATTGTTAACTTTTTTGATGCTTGTTTTCTTATGTCCACCAAACATTGTCTTTGGTGCTTTCATTGTTTTATTTCTTTCATTCACTTTCATGTCTGATAAAGGTGAAAGATAAACATATTTTAAGGATGAATTTTTTTTTAATTAAAAGAAATTTCACTTTCAGGATATCTCTAAGAAAGCACTACAAAATAAGGAAAATTCTTTGAAGTGTTGTAGTTCAAAGTTTCTGACACTTATAGAAAAATAGCCTATGAAATTATGGTGTGGAAAGTTAATGTGATATAGTTGCATAGACTTGGACAATTCCCATGGCTCTGGACATGCACTCTGACCCTTTTTCTATGGGACATGTTCTCTGGTCCCTTCTAAAAACCAGAAACCATTGAGTGGTCCCTTGGTTTCCATGACTAGAAGGTGGAATTGAAGATGATAAGTGAGGTAGTCAATTCAGTAAGCTATAAAAGGCAAGAGGAAAATTTTTTTTCCTCTGGGAATTCCCTAACTTGTCTTATTGCAAGTCCAGTGGAGAGCTGGTGCTAAATGTCCAAAGAGAAGATAAAATATTTTTCCTACTTCCTATCACAGCATACTGAATGGGTAATTTTCTTGACTCAGTCAAAATTATATTTGAAAGTATCCCTTAATTGTGGAGACTAAGAGACCAGTATAGAATTGCTGTTCTCCTCCTCCCCCCACCTCTTTTTTTTTTTAGTAAGAAGCCAGAGCATATGTCCCATAGAAAAAATCCAGTGTTTTCAAAAATTGTCTTAAGTCCATCCCCACAGTAATGATATTAAAATTTCTACTTAGTTTTTAGTTATCTATAAATGTTCACAGATTTGCAAACAGTTCTGGAGTTCTTCAAATGATTCAACTTCCTTTAATAACAACAACAAAAATATAAGCTTCAGGACATTATAATATGCACTTGACTTGTTACCTAAAAGCACAAGTCAGTTGAAAGGCAGAATCCAACTGTATAAAAATACAATTATTTTCAAGCTGCATAAATTAATAATTGATTCTGCACTCAGACATACTTATTGATCAATAATTAAAAGCTTTCCAAAGGCTATTTTTATACTGCCTTGCATTCCAAACTGTAATTGTAGTTTTAAATGAAGGAAAAAGAAAATCTTAATTTTCATAGAGCCATTTTAGCAATAATGGGCATAAGGGTCAGCCTCAGCATCAGTAGTACCTGGATCCAAGTGCTGCTTCTGAGACATGGTGAGTACTTTGTGATCCTATACACTTTATATCCTGACTTAGTAATCTACACAACATAAATTACAGAGCTGCCTTGATTAAAGATTACTCACAAAGAACTCTGTATAATCAATGAAAGAACAGATTTGGACCCCCTTTTCCCATCCCAATTATTGTCACATAATCTAACTATGGACTGATATTTACTCTTCTCTCTTGAGGAAATTTATTTTTTCCCATTCCCCCAGATCACTTAGCTGTGAAATCTTATCCAGTACCTCCAAAAGAGGGTGCTGTATTTCACTAATTAGTAGAGACAGAAGTAGATGCTTATGAGCAGGAGGAGCCATCTTCACTATGATATTTCTATAAGTAACTTCAAAGGAGATATCATCATACACATTTGCATCTCTAACCATGATAGCAGTTTTTATTACTTCTTCCTTTAACTTTCTCATATAGTCCCAAATAGAATACCAGGGTCTCTCTTCACTAGGCCACATAGAATAAATGGGATATATTTTATTGCATCCCTTGGCATATAAAGCTAAAAGATTGGTCATATTGTTACATCTTTGAATGTAACAATGGTCATATTGTTACATCTTTGCATTCTCTAAAAGCCTGCTGGATAAAAGTATTCTGACAAATACCTGCATATTTCCAGCTATCTACATCCATATCTACATCCAGCTATCTATATCCATGCTATCTACCCATTCTTCTCTGGCCCCTTCATCAATGATTCTCACCATCCAAGACACTAACAATTCTCCCATCCTTTGAGTGAATCTGCTTAATCTATCAGTAACCTCCTGCTGCATGAAAGCCTCAATTACCTTCCTGAACTTTTTTTGGCCTCCCTGATTCTCATGCTTTATTCTTAGTTTAGGGCAAACTTCTGCCCTTGTGAAAGCCATTATGTAACATTGTATCATTCTCCATTCATGCACTCCTCTGGCAGATGTTGCCTGGGCAACTAGGTTCAGCCTCTACCAAAACTGTATGAACCTTCCTCCTGTTATTTTTCTGCTTCTTTTTTCTCAGCCAAACACACAATAGCCCTCTCTTCTACCACTTGAGACCCTCCAGCTTGCTCTTTTCTAGGACAGCCCAAATGTTGTAACACAGCCACCTTCTAATTCAAAACAGCTAAGTTTTTCTTCATCTGAATTTTCTCTTGTAACAGCTTCTCTCTGCTCTTACATATACTATGGTAACCTCTTAGTAAAACCTAACCTCTTCTACACAGCTCTTCCAGTTCTCTCCCTGTTTTTATTGATATTCCTTGCAAACATGTTTCTAAATCTCTAGATGCCCCCTTCTGTAACCTCAGTTCCCAGTTTTTACACAGCTCTGTACTTTTAGCTCACTCTGTTGCTAGGGAGGAATAAGGCAAATCTTCTCATCCTGGGATAGCCATTTCTTCTTCTAAATCCATTCTACCTCCAAAAACGGTGCTATATTTCACAATCACCAAATGTAGCACCAATGCACTATTCATAACGCCAATGGAGACTGTGAACATGCTGACATAGTGCTTAATTGCAAAATATAATAGACTCTTCATGTAGAAGACAGAAACAAAACATTTATTCAGATATCAGAAACCCAAATCTCAACACCAGGAAACCAAAATCATCATAACAACATAGAAGTTAATACACTACAATGCAGCAGAGAGCTACACCATATTTTAGCCTTCCCACAAACGAACGCTCACAAGCCTGTCTCCCTGGGTGCATCCTCTCTTCCCTCCACTGTCTAGCTGCTCTGAATTCCAGCTTCCTCTGGGCTCTGCTCTGTCCTTCAGCAAACTCCTCCCACCACAGGCTCGATTTGATTACATTAAGCTTACTAGGGGACAGGGAAGGTCTTCAAATTCCCTTAGGCTTATTATAGGGCAGGGATGATCTTTAAATTACCATTACCATTACAAATGGTTACATAATTTAGACATAAAGCCTGATACCAAAAGAAAATTAGGAGAGAAAGGAATAGCTTACCTGTGAGATATATGGACAAGGGAAGAATTTTAGACTAAACAAGAGATAGAGAACATTACAAAATTCAAATGGTTATTTGAGGTTATTAAATTTAAAAGTTTTGCACACAGTCAATGCAGCCAAGATTAGAAGGAAAGGAGAAAACTGAGAAAAGAATCTTTACAGTCAGTGTCTCTGATAAAG
The DNA here is from genome assembly GCA_028627135.1 of Pseudochirops cupreus. Classification (NCBI taxonomy): domain Eukaryota; kingdom Metazoa; phylum Chordata; class Mammalia; order Diprotodontia; family Pseudocheiridae; genus Pseudochirops; species Pseudochirops cupreus. The sequence goes on along the minus strand of CM053580.1, from coordinate 178,456,249 downwards.
ACCTCATTTCTCAAATATACCGAGAACTGAGTTAAATTTATAAGAATACAAGTCATTCTCCAATTGATAAATTGTCAAAGGATATGAAGAAGTGGTTTTCAGATGAAAAAATTAAAGCTATCTATAGTCATATGAAAAACATTTTTAAAATCCCTATAGATTGGAGAAATGTAAATTAAAATAACTCTGAAATACCATTTCACACTTATCAGATTGGCTAATATGATAGAAAAGGAAAAAGATAAATGTTGGAGAAGATATGGGAAAATTGGGACACTAATTTTTTGTTGGTAAAGTTGTGAACTGATCCAACCATTCTGCAGAGCCATTTGGAACTATGCCCAAAGGACAATCAAACTCTGCATACCCTTTCAACCCAGCAATATCACCACTAGGTCTGTATCCCAAAGAAATCATAAAAAATGGGTAAATGACCCACATGTACAAAAATATAGCAGCTCTTTTTGTGGTGACAAAGAATTGGAAATTGAGGTCCATCAATAGCGAATAACTGAACAAGTTGTGGTATATGAATGTAATGGAATACTATCGTTTCATAAGAAAGGATGAGCAGGTGGATTCCAGAAAAACCTGGAAAGACTAAGTGAAATGAGCAGGACCAGGAGAACATTGTACACAGTAATAGCAACATTGCTCAGTGATCAACTATGATAGACTTAGCTCTTTTGAGCAGTGCAGCGATCCAAGTCAATTGCAAGGGACTCAGGATGGAAAATGCTATCCAAATCCAGTGAAAGTACTATGGAGTCTGAATGCACATTGAAGCATACTATTTTCACTGTTTTCTATTTCTAGTGTTTTTTTTCCCTATTAATCTGATTCTTCTTTAACAATATGACTAATGTGGAGATATATTTAACATGATTGTACATACATAACCTAAAAGAAAAAGAAGTCCCCAAGAGGGGAAATGAGAAGACATCATACTCTTTCGCAGAGGTGGGCCACTGCACGTTTTCAGATATTTTAATGTCCTGATCATTTTGCTACTTTCTCTTCCTATTTTTCTTCTTTACAAAAAATATATCCTTTGTTATACACATGACTCTTTTGGAATAAGGAGAAGGATAGGTTGGCATACTGGGAGAAATTCTGATATAAAAAAGAAAAAATATTTAAAAATTACTTAAAAATAGGAAGTTGTTAAAAAAAAGGGAGTTAATTTTAATTGGTAATACTCTATCACTCTCTAGGGAGTAGAACGAGATTGACAAGACAAACACACACTCACACATGTAAATATATATATATATATATATACATGTACATGTATACATATACAAATATGTGTATATGTATATGTATGTGTATATATCCTAGAATAGGAAAGGATATTTAATGAAACTACTATCAGTTGATATATTCTTAAGAACATACCACTTCTTTTACCCTAATTCTGGAATTGCTAAGCAACTTTTTTATCTGTCATTTGGTTTTCTAAAGGGAGCAAGCCACTAGGATGAGGATGCCCTGGGAAAATAAGCATGGCTAACATATCTGTTATGGAAATTAATATATTATCACTGTAACTTATAAATCAGAATCTGACTTAAGCATATCACTTCCTAAGGGAAAACATTTTTTTTATTATTTTATAGTAAATCAAAAAATTAAAAAGCTGAGTACCAGAGCTTAGGTCATATACACAATATGCATAAAGGAACATAGTACTTTCTAAAGTGTTCCAGCTTGAAGCAATAAAAAAGCTGTAGCCCAGTTCTCTACTAGACTTTTCTTTTCAATTTAGAACATACTCAGGAAAATTTAAGTTTCTCAAGAGCAAGTGTTGTTTCATTTAAATTTTTGTATCCCTAGTGCACTCTATAGTATCTGTCATATGACTGATATTTAATACAGGATCATTGAATAAAATTGAGTTGTTGAAAACTATTAAATGCCTCCTAGAATTGTTAAATGCATATCTTTGAGTGATGTGGTTTTAAATACTGTACAGATTAAAATTTAAAATAAAAAGCTTAAAAAACCCACTGACCAATATGAATAATCTATAGATACCTAAAAACTGAATCAAATGAAAAAAAATTCCAACTTCCACGCTTTAGTGTGGCATGGAACATTGTAACAAGCTAGAAAGCCTCAGTGCACCCAAATAATGAGCTGAAGGCCAACCTAGATATTTAGAAAATTTTTATAATTAGAAAGTTGATAGCCAGTGATGATAATGATGGTAATGATTCATAGTAAGTTATTAAGACATAAAGAAGAGATTACTGGCCAAGTACTCACATTAAGAAAACCACAAATTGTTGTATTATTATATAGATCCAAAATTTTGTGTTTTTTTTTTTTTTGCATTATATAGCAGATGAAGGAAGGGAACAGAAATTGCATGGTAAGAGAGCAGAAGGTAATGTGTATGACTGGGATTTGAAAAAGACAATGGAAGATAATATATGACTCTTAGGAAATAGCAGAGCATAGACAAAATAGTAAGCAACAGAAGTAACTTTGGAAGTAAGGGCAGGCTGAGGCAAATGAGGTTTTGTCGCCACAAAGAGAAAAGGGGACTATAATAATTAATGTTTAAAAAAAGAGATTTAGGGAGATAATTGAAAGGATCTGAAAACTATTTATGTTTTCATTTATTATTTTTAAAAATTCTGCTTTCTTTTACTATGTATTTTTGTTCATTTGAATTTTGTAAGTTGTCACTTGAACACTATTGATACATTATTTTAAATCATCCCTTAGTCAACTAATATTTATTCATGTGTTAGACATATTACTAAGGACTGGAAATATTTCTAAATCAGTAAAGAAAATGGAAGGAAAACCTTTTCCTTTTATGTAAAATCTGTAGATTTCTGTAGAATCTATGATAGCTGCTTTAGTTTTGCCCATTCTCCCCAACATCATCACCATTCCATATTTTCTTACATTGAGTTTACAACCTAAGGCTGAGACTAAATTCTCTGGGAGGTGGAGATTAGGAGATCAGGAAAAGTAACATAATGAGTATAAATGCACAATTATTCTGTGGTTTCATCTTAATCAAAGCTTAACATTTTACAGCCTTATATTCTGATTTAATTCAAAGCATGAAAAATGGTTACTAAATATATTAATATTGATTCACAGTTAAGGTATTTCCAAATATATCCTCTGTCCTCAACATTAATGACCTTATTGTTTAGAAGGAATATTATTTTGCTATTTAAAAAAAAAAAGGTTTGTAATTTATTGATTAATTCTTTAAAAAAATTATTAAAAAGTCAATTCTTAGATTGCAGACAAAAGTAATAGTGATCTTTCATTAATTTCCTGTACATTATCAAAAGCTACAAAATTTAAAGATTATATTTATTCATAACACATAAAAGAAATATAGAATAATTCATTAACTGAATTCAACTCAATGCCTGAACTTCAAGATGTAGACTCATATTAGTTTTAAATATAGTCTGTCTACAGATGTATTATTATGTGGAAAAGAGTATTAGACACAAATTTAGATCTTTCCATAGCTGTAGTAGACTATGTGTTATGTGTCTGTATTTTACTGATCAATATTTAATTTCCCCAAAGTGTAATGTGAGCAGTGAGGCATGAGATTTTACTTTCCATAAAATAATGAGTGTATTCTAAATGTAAAACTTTGATAAAACTTTCTGAGTAATATTTTGAATGCTTATAAATGAAAATTATATTATAATTTTATACCTGTACCTCTTTTGTACCTCTTTACAAAAAATAAAGTATATTATTTTATTACCCATTAGAAGTATAAATTATTTCATAATATAATTTAAATTGAATCTTTTAATTTTTTTTTCACTTTAACATTCTGATCTCTTCATAATATGGAACTTTACAAATTTCTCCCTCTCAAATGGAACTTTTTTTTTTTTTGCTTGGACACTGTTGATGAAAAGGAGGAAACATATAAAAGATGGGCTGTCTACATGTCTTTTTGGAAATTTGGATTTCTTGAAGATCAGTGGCAGCAAAGTAATAGATCCCTCAACGTTTAAATCTTTCTGAATATGCCATGATCTGTAATATAGAAAAGTGAAGTCACATCAAGGTTGGCAATTCAAAAACGTGACCTGCCTATTGTGTTTAACTTTAAGGTGAGCTCCTGCTGTGCTCACTGTCTGGCTCATTTTAGACACAGATAGAAAAGAGTTATTTGAAAATTCTTTTTTAGTAATTTACCAGAGTAATTTTTGCTATAGTGCTTATTAGTTTTATTATTAAAAGGACAAGTTTCAACCAAATAATAAGACATTTATGTGTTTAAATTGATATCATTATTTAGAAATTCAGCAGTACCTTAAATATCTCATCTTCTCCCTGAAACAAAGGATCACATATTTAGTAATTTTAACAACAGTTATTCTATGTGGCTGCAGATCATGACATACAATTATGTTATTTGTGGGATATCTGTAACATTTTGCATATATGTCTTTTGATTCTTGGGGTTCTTGCAGCAGTGTAAATAACCCATATATGTGCTATCTCCATTAAACCTAGTAGCATGTTACTATATTAATTATCCAGTGAGAGGATTTATCTTGATTGCTAGGTAAATAACACTTTATGTCAGTGTTTCTCAACCTTCCTAATGCTGTGACCCTTTAATACAGTTCCTCATGTTGTGGTGACCTCCATCCATAAAATTATTTTTGTTGCTACTTTATAAGTGTAATTTTGCTACTGTTATGAATCATAATGTAAATATCTGATATGCAGGATATATTTTCATTGATACAAATTGAACATAACCCACAGGTTGAGAACTGCTGCTCTATGTGAACCACTGACTAAGCAGTTTTACCAGAATTTCTTTGGGGGTATGTATTAATGTAGCACCAATGCAATATTCACAGCTCTGACAGTGACTGTGAATGTGCTGGCATAGTGCTCAAGCACAAAATATAATGGACTACCCACATAGAAGACAGAGGTGAAACATTTGTTCAGACTCCAGAAAACCAAACCCCAACATCAGGAAACCAAATCTATCATAGCAACATAGAAGTTAATGCATCACAATGTAGCAGAGAACCACACCATTCTTCAGAATTCCCATAAACCGACATTTGACCAATATTTACTCACAAGCCTATTTATCTCCCTTGGAAATAAACTCTCCTCACAACCATCTAGCAGGCTCTGACTCCCAGATTCTTGTGGACTCTGCTCCACCCTTCAGCAAACTCCTCTCACCACAGGCTCCATGTGATTACGTTCAGCCTGTTAGGGGGCAGAGTTTATTTTCAAAGCAAAGAAGGTCTTCCGATTCCCTTAGGCTTATTAAGGGGCAGAGAAGATCTTCAAATTCACATTCCCATTACAATTAGATAGTTTCCTAAAAGGTTACCAAAGGGTTCTCATTCTGCAAACACTCCTCCACTACAATGGCCTATGGAGACAAGCAGATTACGTCCATGCTGTCTAATTTCAAACTTTATCTGGGAAATAATTTGGAATATTTCTTAGAATACTATTTTACAACATATATAGTTCTTGCCTCTATCCCACATTAGAGACCTCATCTCTCAGTTAATCGTTTGTCCCATATTTATAGGATAAAGGTACTCAATGTACTGTGATCACATAATATATTGATCATAGAAAAAAGTGAAAGAAACATTTTAAGTACTCACAAGAGGCACTGCCTCCTTAAACCACCTTTCCAAACTCCTCTTGCTTATACTCCAATTCTTTCAGAGCATGGTTGGAATCTTGTTGAATCACATCTACCTAAAGGTTATGGAAAGGAAACAAAGAGGGAGAGAAATGTGTCAAGGTCATTGAGTATGAGCAGGGGAAGTGAGGAAAATGACAGAAAAGGAGCAACTCCCAATTTACTATAATTCACCCACAATGATTTAATTCACTCAAATTGGCTTTTGCCAAAAGGTTTAGGTTTTTTCTCTAGTTTTAGTTTGAGCTCTTCTACCATTAGTCCAACTCTATTGATAGAGTCTTTGGTCAAATCAGCTTCCAGAAACTGATATCAGTCCCCAGTCACAAAATCAGAGACTCTTTGCCCTAATGTTAAGCTGAAAGCCTCAGTCTGATCCTGTTGACTCTCTGCTTCTCTTTACTATCGTAATAGTCAGTAAGACTTAGACCTCAAGGTGTTAGTGGACTCCCATGTATTAACAGGTAAGTGTCATTCAGTGTAAGAATAATAAGGTTTATACAAATGGAGACATACATATGTGTCTATATATGTATATTTGTGTATATACATACATATACATAGATATAGATATGGAGGTAGACTGGTCTCATGCATTGAAAGTGAGGGATAACTAATGAACCTTAACATGCTCCATTACTATCCATGCAGAGACAAGAGATTTAGAAGACTTGAATCATGTTGGGAGACTTATGGGATCTAAGGATCAAATGAAATAATAATTTTAATGTACCTAACATTGTACCTGGCAGATATGAGGTGCTACATAAATGTTAGTTGTTGTTGTTGTTGTTAATCCCATAGGAAGGATAAGAAAGTGTGCATGGGTTGTTATCTAAACCATTGAAGGGAATCTTTACATCAATGAAATTATAGATCTATCAAGCATTTAATCAATGAGCATGTATTAAGTATCTATTAAGTATCAGTCATAACACTAGGCACTGAAGACACAAGTACAAAGAGTGAAACAATTCTTATTTTCAAGAAGATAATTTTTGACTTTTGAAATAATACAGGTTTTGGAAAGAGAATTGGATCCAGAGTCAGAACACCTCTGTTCAAAAGGTACCTCTGCTATTTGCTGCCTGTGTGACCTTGAAAAAAATCACATGTCTCAAGGCATCAGTGTCTTCATCAGGAAAATAAAAGCCAAAGTTATCTCTCTGGGGTCCTTCTACCTGAATCTCACTGTTTTTTTAAATCAATTTTTAAAATCTAGGAGATCAAGAAGATAGATTTTTTAAAATAAATTTATTTATTTTTAGTTTTCAACATTAATTTCTATAAGTTTTAAATTTTCTCTGTATCTCTCCTCTACCCCATGCAGTCTGATATAAGTTCTACATATTTATTATTATTAAACATATTTTTACATTAGCCATGTTATATGGAAGAATTAGAATGAATGGGAGGAACTGTGTGAATGGGGAAAAAAAGCAAAGCAAAAGAAGGAAATAGTCTGCTTTGCTCTCAGACTCCACAGTTCTTTCTCTGGATGTGGATGGGCATTTTCCATCTTGAGTATTTTGTAATTGTTTTAGATCTTTGCATTGCTGAGAAGAGCTAAGTCTGTCAAAGTCAGTTATCACACAATGTGGCTGTTACTGTATACAATGTTCTTCTGGTTCTGTTCTCTTCACTAAGAATCGGAACATACAAGTCTTTCCAGGTTTTTCTGAAGTCTACCTGCTCATCATATCTTATAGCATAATAGTATTCCATTACATTCATATACCATAATTTGTTTAGCCATTTCCCAATTGATGGGCATCCCCTTAATTTCCAGTTGTTGGCCACCACAAAACGAGCTGCTATAAATATTTTTGAAAATGTGAGTTCGTTTGCACTTTTTAGAAGATAGACATTTTTAATTCAGTCATTTTGAGTATTAAACAAAAAGAAACAAACAAAAACTCCCTTAAATCTCCCACATCAGAAGTGGTTCCCAGCTCTGACTTGGAGATGGAGATCAAAATTTGAATGAAGTATTTGTGTATTTTGTGTGACCTTGGACAAGTCACTTAACCTTTTTGGATTCAGGTTCCTCCCTTGTTAAAAAAAAATAAAATGTGTTCAATTAATTAAATTATCTTTATGTTCCCTAGAAAAGAATTTAACTTTTTTTTAGTCCAATTATGTATCAGTTTGTTTTATTTTCCTATTGTTTTCTTATGATTTTTTTTAAAAGAGCTTTAAGATTGTTGCACTTATGTCCTAGAATATATAGCCATGATCTAAATTATATGGCTTATACATGTCAATTTTTTGCAAAAGTAATATAAATGATTGTGATCTCTTCTTTTGGTATAGCTAGTCATAATTATAATTGTATACATCATTAATAATATAAAAAATTCTTTAAGGTTGAGTACAGTAACTTATTACATGTTTATTGGAGTAAACCTTTGTTCAGTGCAAAAAAGTTCTCTTCATCAAAGTTAGGTAGTAGTCATTATTGAGAAAACTGAAAATAGTACTTTGTTGAAATGAAATAATGGTTACATTTGATGGTAGAATATTTGTTAAAACTAATCGTATTATGTTTTCTGAGGAGAAGATTTGATCTTCTATATAAACACCTAAAGTTCTTCTAGAAAAATCTTTTTTCCTTAGGAGTGGATATATTATAATGGCTGTGTGCTTGTCAGATCCTTGAAGTGACTTGGAAAAAGCCTTATTTTAAAAATTATCTTGTCAATTTCATTGTGACAGTAACAGAGGCAGGTACCAGCAGTTTTCTTCTGATTATGTTAAAATCTCATCTATTATTTAGTTTAAAGTTGACAGCATATATTAAGGCTTAATGAAGGCTTTCAGTAATTTCATACTAAATTTATCTTCTCCAATTTTGGGACTTTTTTTTTGTTATTTGACTGTTATAATTTGAGCAAAAGTTAATTTCAGGAGGATTTCTTCCAAATTATTTCAACATTATATAGGAAGAGCATGAATTTTGAAAATTATATCTATATGAAATTTTCTCCTTTACAGGGAAAAAAGGAATGTTTATCCCTGCACTTTTTGAAGTTCGTGAATTCTTCTAGAGGAAAAAAAAAGAGTTTGATAGTTTTTTCTTCCCACATTTTGATATGCTTATTTCTATTGTGCATCATATCCAGCCCATCCTCCCAGCTGAATTTGTTAAAAAAAAAAAAAGGCCAGATTAAATAACAATTGAAAATCTGTGACTTTAATGATGCAATGATTATTATCAAATTAATTACACAAATAATTATTTATGGCACCTTATGAATGTTTAAAGGGAGACATATGTTTTTGGGTTTTTTGTCGTTGTATTTAATGGGGTAAAGGACTATTAAGTCAAAGTGTGCTCATTTCTTACATCTATTCTAGAAAAGCCCTTGATATTTAACTGGTAAGCTCATTTCTCTAGAGGTGTTCCCCCTCCAGATGGTGTAGCATCTGACAATGGCAACTTTTACATGCAGAGGGTTTTCCGAAAGCATTGAAGAGAAGTGTCATAGCAGATGTGTTGGGGCAAAAGCAATTTATGGTGATGGGAGTGGCCTGCATAGCGTGTGGTGAAAGGATCATGATCTGGGAGGCATGAGAAGTATTTTAGTATCAGCTGTGCTACTTTCTTGGGAATATTGAATATAGTTTCTGTGGTTCAAACATTTGATGTGGAAAATATAAAATAGAAATTCCTATATATTTCTAAGAGTTTGTATGTCTATAGAAATATATTTTTCCACTTGATTTAAAATTTCAGCTAGTTCATTAGCGTTTATTAAGTGCCTACTATGTTCTAAGCACTGTGCTAAGCCCTGGAGATACTGAGAAAGGTCCAAGAAAATCAGTTTTCTCAGGGGGAGACAACATGCAAACAACTGTGTAACAGCAAGAAACACACATGGAGAATGAATTAGAGGCAGTCTCAGAGGGACAACACTGAGATTAAGGAGCAGTAGGAAAAGGTTCTTACAGGAGGTAGAACTTTAGCTGAGACTTGAAGTGAAATAGGGAAGCCAAGAGGTAGAGATTAGGAAGAAGAGTGGTACAGGTACTGGGGACAGCCTGTGAAAGGCTTTGAGGTGATGTCAGGAACTGACCTTTTCAGTATAAAATGATCTTATTCTCAGAACTATTGGCTATACAATCTGTCTCATTAAATAACTACAAACTCCCAAATTTAACATTATTATGGATGCCGTAATACATACGTTTTTCCCCCCAATCAAACTAAAACTAAGCAATACAAATGTGAAAGGCAGAGGGGCTTTAATGAATAGAAAGCCAGCTTTAGAGTCAAGATTTGAGTTAGAATACCACCTCTGACTTGTTACATGACCCTGAGTGTCTTAATGATTCAGACAACTAAGAGTAGCCTGTAGTATTTGTAACTGGTAGGAAAACTGTCCTTATGAAGAGTTTCCCATACCAACATATTCAGAAATATAGTTCCCCTCTCACTCCTTTTCTGGAGAATTGATTTATGCTTTTCATTTTGTCTTTAGATAAGACTCTGAAGTTCTAAGTTCTATTATACACAAACACACACATACACACACAACTTTGCCATAAGGAAAAATGAAGTCATGATGTGTTTAGTTTTGGAAATAGCAAAAATTAATATTATCAATCAATAGGTTTATTGAGCACCTAACTGTTTAAAGCATTGTATAAGTTAGACTTGATGTGAGGACAAATCAAATTTTTAGAGCCCCCAGAAATAGAACGGGTGGCTTGGAGACAACAGGTTCACCCTCAAATGGGATATTGCATAGGAAATTTTTGCATGTTTATTTTATATTCCTTGCTTTAAAAAGATATCATTTCATTATTACTTTCTACTTTGCAAAATAAAACCCATGTCTCTAACATCTACCCTCCTCAATCCTATTACCTTAAAACTGATGTTCTTTTTTAAACCAATAACAACAGCCACAACAATAATTATCATTTATACAGAACTCTCAGGTTACCATTTCACATGTTATCTGTCCTGCTCCTGTGTGCATATGCATCCTTCTGAACTTCTTTCTGTATGTGTGTGTATACATATACATACATATATATGTACATGTATGTAATATACAATATATATATAATATACAATATACAATTATAAACATGTATATATACTCTGTCTCTATCTCTCTGTTTCTCTGTGTCTCTCTCTGTATCTGTCTCTCCCTTCTGTCTCTGTCAGTCTCTCTCACTGTCTGTCTCTTTGTCTGTGTCTCTTTCTCTTTCTCTGTGTCTCTTTCTCTTTCTCTGTGTCTCTCTGTTTCTGTGTCTCTTCTCATCAGGCCTCATTACGTCAGTTATTACTTCTACCTCCACAATACCTCTCACCTTCATCTCCTTTCCTTCCCTAATATAGCCACTACCCAGGTTTAGGTCCTCATCGCTTCTCCCTAGAGTAATATAATAGCTATCTATTTGTTCTCCCTACTTCAAATATCTTCCCACTCCAATCCATCTTCCACACAGCTGCCAAAGTGACTTTTCTTTGGAGCAAATCTAACCATGTCACTCCCCTACTCAATAAACTCCAACAGTTCCCTATAAATATATATATTCCTCTGGTTTGAATTTAAAGTTTTCCACAGTATTGCTTCAACCTACTTTTCCAACTTTATTTCAAATTACTCACCTTTCATATCCTTTACATTCTAGCTGAAGAGGATTACTTAATGTTTCCCCATCTCCCATCTCTGCATGTTACCACAATCTGCCTTTATTCCTATGTGGAAAGCAATCCTTTATCATCCATATTTTTCAGAAAACTTATCTTTCTTTAAGAATCAATTTAAAGCCTACCACTTCTGTAAAGTCTTTTAAAAATCTTCTGATCATCATTTGTTTTTCTTTCCTGTTACCTTTTATTTATTTATTTACATATATGTTATGTCCCCTAGAAAAAATATAAATACGTTGAAAGTGGGAATTGAGCCATTTTTCTTTCATATCCTGAGAAAAGAGTAATGTTATACCTTGTGCACATAATTGACACTTATTAAATTGAATTTAATTCATAAATGGAATATAACCAAGTTGGAACCTTAGCATTGAAATGACTAATTCTGTTATGAAATTTGCATTCATTTTGAGAAAATTACTATAAAACTTACTGCTGAAGTCTTACTACTCCATTGAAAATAAATAAAAATCTGTAAAATGAGTATTTATCAAAAAGAAAAGGGCCCTCAGTAGGTAAGAGTGTTAATTATATTACTGAGGAGAGATTGAGAGAAAATGAAAAAGAGCCGAGTAGGTAACAATCATGGCAGAAATGCATTAATATTAAACATTTACTGCATAACTCATCCTTATTGGACACAGCTGTCGATATACCCTTACTCTTGACAAGTAGCTCCTATGTTTTGCTTGTAGATTAGCTTGCAGCTCTGCTCTGTATTCTTTATCTTCATCACTGCACCAGTCCTTTAATTAGGCAGTGAAATCTTCTGCATAGTGATTAGGAAATCACAGTAAGAAGGTGTTACAAAGAGATGTTTCTGGAAGCTGCTCAAAATAGCTTTCAGCTTTGGAAATTCCTCCATATACTATATCAAGGAAACACATTTAGTATTCAGAATGAAATGACAACTGACCTTCAGTTAATCGGGTTTACTGAATGTTGAATCCTTAATGTAAAAATATTGTGTTTAATAATATATAGTATCCAACAACCATTGGCAAGAAATAACAAATTGATTGTTTTACCAGATGAGGCAGAAGTGATCAAGTGACTATTTATTGAAATTTCAGATGTTTTGACGTCTTTGAGTTGAATATATTTGATTTCATGCAAAATTATTTTGTCATTGTTTCATGCTCATGTTTTCATAACTTCACCTTCAGAGGGTCTGGTCGACATGGTCATTTTCTTTAATCATGCTGCTGTAGGAGAAATGAATTGTAATATTTCAATAAGGATGTTGAAATTTTTTCATTTTAGGGAACATAATAGATTTGATCAAGGTAAATATGACTTGATAAAATTTTTAAAAAAGGCCTTAGACTTCCAGTGACAGAGGACATTGAACAGATTCTTTGGTTTGTTTTTGTAACCCCTGGGGAAAAGCTTCTCTTTTTGTTTCTTTTATTTATTTCTTTTTTTTTTTCCATTCCAAATGATCATGAGTCCATAGGCTTTGAACCTGAAATATTCAATTGTTCCCATACAAGTTTAAGATATGTGAAATTTTTAACTCATCAATGTGAGTAGGGCAATTTAAAACTAGTTTTACCCCACATGATCTATCAAAATGTTTTATTCAAATTGCAATGTTGAGAAAATATTTGTATGATAAATAATAATGGTTAGTTATTTTTGAGCAATTAGTTAGTCAATCAAATATTTATTATTTATTATTAAGCTCTTACTATATGCCAAGCACTAGAGCTGTGGTTCTCAACCTTCCTAATGCAGCAACTCTTTAATACTCATATGTGGGCATATCTGCATGTGGGCGGACCTGCCTGGATACAGAGAGAGGAGCGGTATCTTGGTTCCTAAGACCATAGGAAATATGTGTTTTCTGATGGGGTCGCGACCCACAGGTTGAGAACCACTGCACTAGAGATTCACAAACATGCCGACAAAGGCTCATTCCTTCTAAATAATAGAGCATATGTCTCGGGGCTTCAATGGTGTATTCATTTGGTGGCTTTAGCCACATTCACTTATTTCAAATTATAGAATTTTAAAGCTTCAATGGACCAACTTTTAACGTAAAAAAAAAAAAATTACCAGAAGCAGTCATGAAAAAGGTATGCAATTTAAAATAAGTATGGAATATATAAAACATTTGGGAATTCCCATATCAAGACATTCATAAATTACATGAAAGTTGCAATAAAATACTCATTGTAGAAATATAGGAAGATGTTAAAGAATTAGAGATATTAACCTCTCATCGTTGGGGCTATACCATTTTATAAATTATTTATTTATTTTTAGTTTGCAGCATTCAGTTCCACAAGGTTTTGAGTTTAAAATTTTCTCCCCCTCCCTCCTTTCTCATCTCCCCAAGATGGCATGCTGTCTGATATAGACTCTACATGTATATTCATATTGAACATATTTTCACATTAGTCATGTTGTAAAGAAGAATTACTACAAATGAAATGAAACACAAGAAAGAGGAAACAAAACAAAAGAGAGAGAGAGACAGACAGACAGACAGAGACAGAGAGAGAATAGTGTGCTTCAACCTGCATTAAACTCTGTAATTCTTTCTCTGGATGTGGATAGCATTTTCCGTCATAAGACTTTGAGAGTTGTCTTAGAACCTAGTATTGCTGAGAATAGCCAAGTCTATCAAAGTTAGTCATTGTGCAACCTGACTGTAACTACATACAATGTTCTCTTGGTTCTCCTCCCCTCATTCAGCATCAGTTCATATAAGTCCTTCCAGGTTTTCTGAAGTGTGACTGCTCATCATTTCTTATAGCACAATAATATTCCATTACATTCATATGCTGCAACTTGTTCAGCCCTTCCCCAAATGATGGGCATTCCCTCAATTTCCAATTCTTTGCCACCACAAAAAAGAGCTGCTATAGATATTTTGGACATATGGGTCCTATTCTCATTTGGATGATCTCTTTGGGATATAGTCTTAGAAGTGGTATTGCTGGATCAAAGGGTATGCCCATTTTTATAGCCTTTTAAATGTAGTTCTAAATTGCTCTCCAAAATGGTTAAAACTGTTCACAACTCCACCAACAATGCATCAGTGTTCCAATTTTCCCCATCTTCCCCAGCATTTATCATTTTCCTGTTTTGTCATGTTAGCCAATCTGACAGGTGTGATGTGGTGCCTAAGAGTTGTTTTGATTTGCATTTTCCTAATCAATAGGAGGCTACACTATTTTAAAAATAATATTTAGATTAATAATATCTAAAATATTTTTTAGATTTAATGGCAGGCCATTCAAACTACCAAAATGTTACTACATAAAGTTATTCAAACTGATAACCAAAATCAACTTACAGAAAAAAAGTCAAGAAGACCTAGCAGTAACAGACATCAAACTGTATACTACAAATGGTTAGCAGTATTAGCATCTGAAATGTACATGAATAAAAAAAGATATAATTTTTATTCTGACAATTCCCAAGTGAAAAGTGAGGAATGTAGTGAAATAGCATATGTTATAAAAATCATTTTATATACCTGTGTTTATATTTTTTTTTAAATCAATATAATTAACAACAGGACTTCTCCACATCCAGAGAGTTATCTCAAGTAGTATTCTTTCAAAGACAAAATAGTCTAAAAGTCAGTAAACATTCATTAAGTACCTACTATGTGCTAGGTAGTACATTAAGTGTTAGGAAGACAAAAAGGGTAAAAATAATCTCTGTGCTTGAGTAGCTCATAATCTAACAGGGGAGACAACAAACAAATAACTATATACAAAGAAAGACATCAATAAATTGGAAATGATAATAGAGAGAAGGCATCAGAATTAAGAGGACCTAGGAAAGACTTCAAAAACACCAGCAAAACTAATCAACACACCAAAATAGTATGAAACAATGTGCAATATTCAGTACTTGTGGATCTTCCACCCTGATAAGGGATTGGGACTGTCTTTTCATATCTCTTCTTTTGAGCCATGCTTGTTTTTTTTTTTTAATTCTGTAGGTTGTGTGTGTGTGTGTGTGTGTGTGTGTGTGTGTGTGTGTTTGTGTGTGTGTGTGTGCATCTTGGGAACCAAACCATTAGTAGAGAAATTTGAGATTAGGATTTTTCCCCATTCATCTGTTTCCCTTCTTATTCTAGGTATATTAATTTTATTTCTAACATATATACACTTTAATGTGTTAGAAATTAAATTAGAAATCTACATTTTAACATTATCTATGTTATATTCTATTTTTATTTGATTTAAATATTTCCCAATTACTTTTTTTTCTGGTCATTCAGGAGTTTTTGTAGTGAGTGTGTTTGACAGTCCTGTTGTTGAGGAACTCAAATGGTATTCTAATGAGTTTGTATTTTATCTCATTAGCAATAGGGAAAAAATGGAAGTTTGGGAGCAGAAAAAATATAGTTGATCCTCTACTTCAGAAAAGATTGTTTTGGCAGCTCTATTAGAAGTGAACTGAAGAGTACTGACACTAGAGGCAATCTAGTTTAGGAGACCATTTAATGGTCCAGGCAAGAAATGATAAGGGTCTGAACTAAGACCCTGTAAGTATGAGCATCATATAGAACATATTTTGATTTAAGAAATGTTACAGAGGTATAGTCAAGAGAATTTGGCAATTGACTAGATATGAGAGATGGAAGAGGAAATGGGCTCTTGGGAGAAGCTGATGAGTTCAGGTTTACGTATACAGAGTTTTAAGTATTGGTAGTAATCAAGATACATGAGTTCAGCAGGTACTTGGAAGATTGAGACTTACTCAAAAGGGGAGTTATTAGGTATGGATTTATATATTTAGGTGTAATTTACCTAGGAATGATCATTGAACCTCCATCATCAGATGAAATAACCAAAAGAGAGAGTGTGGAGAGTAGTCAAACACCTAGGGGGAGTCAAGAGTGAGTACTGTTGTGAAAGTCCAGAAAAGAGAGAATATCCAGGAGGAGATTATAGTCTTTGGTATTTAAGTACTACCAAAAAGTCAATGGAGAAATTTGAACAATTATGAGGTTATTGGAAATCTTTTGGAAAACATTTTTGTTAGAGTGATTGAATTGAAAGACAGATTTCAAGAAAAGAGTACTATTTAGGTTTTCCTGTCATGTTTTCAGTGATCCCTTTCGTAGTGGAACAACAAACTCAAATGTCTGTGCCTTAGAGACTTGATCTGATTATTCTTTCTGCCAATTTGACACTAGCACTGTGAAGTTAAAAATGAAATAAATTTCAAATTTTTCAGGAAAACAGTCATCTTCTGTTTTAATTTTCTAGTTGAAACATATTTTTGGCCTGAAAGATATGGGATCTACCTTGTTTTAAATCAGCTTCTTATTGCTAGTGGAGATGGGATGATAATTTTTTTGTTATTTCAGTCATGGTAAAAGTATCAATAGGATTGAATTTTCATATCACATTTTATACCATATGTGAGACTCTTTTTAAAGACAGCCTTAGTGTTTCTTGGGCGGGTAGGCAGCACATTGGATAAAGTCCTGAGGCTGAAGTTAAGAAGGCTCCTCTTCCTGAGTTCAAATCAGGTCTCAGACACTTATAAGCTATGTGACCATGGGCAAGTATTTTTATCTTGTTTGCCTTAGTTTCCTCATCTGTAAAATTAACTGGAGAAAGGGAAATGACAAATCACTCCAATATCTTCACCAAGAAAACCCCAAGTGGGGTCACAAAGAGCTGGACACAACTAAAATGAATGAACAGCTAAATATTAGAGTCTGTCACTAAACAAAATTTTATTATAGCTTAAAAGAGAAAAAAATGAAAAGGGAAATTGTGAATTCTGCCATTTCCCTTTCCTCTGTTGTTTATGATTCTGAGTACATATTTAGCTACCCCATTTCATCTGGTGTGATTCCCTTCTAAGAAAGTAATCATTATGTCTCATTTGTGAGCAACACATGTAATTTATGGCAATAAAATATCATGTGCACTACAAATAAGAGTACATTGAATGCCACAGATTATTTAACCTTTTATATTCTAGTGTGCACATAAACTACAAGCAGAGACAGAGACAGAAAGGCAGAGAAAGAGAGAGAGTTTGGAGAGGGAAAGAGAGAGAGAGAATGATGATGATGACAATGATGATAATGGATAGTCAAACATTTGATGAATCTTTCCGTACTGTGTATTCTACTTTCTGTACTATACTGTAATGTACTGTGTATTCTATTCTTCTAATACTATATAAGAGCTCAAAAAAGAATACATGATTATAAAATGGAAAAATAAACATCTATGAGGAAGACATTTAGAATGTAGATAACATTTTTGGCTGTTTGCTATTTCAAATTTAAAAATTATTGTTATTTTATAAATTGAATAAAAACTAATTAAAGGAGTTTACCTTTTTTTCGCAGAAACTTACTCCAAATATATACCTTTTGAGTGGCTGTTCTAATTAATTCATATAAAAAGTTGGTTTTTTATCTCATAAAAAAACACAAATGCCCTGCCTATCATCTAAATATGGAAGACAAAATAGTGAATCAATGAGAGAAAATAGTCTGCAAGTAGTTCATATTTCAACCTAATCATATACTCGTTCCAATACCTCCCACATTCAAAGAGATCTCTATTTCTCCAAAGTCTTTATTTGCCTTGACAAGCCTGACAGTTTGTAAAATAACAACAACTTTGGATTAATTTTATAGGTTTATTAAGATGCAAGGTGCTTAGTTAAAGGAGTTTTAGGAAGAAAGTTGTTCTTTGGAAATATATTTTTTGAAATAAAATTACCTGAGACAGGCATAGAAGAAAATATGAGATCATATTCATATATGCTAGAACACAAAATTACATGGAAAGTATTTGCAAAAAACATAGTAAGAAAATGATAAACCCTTCTACCAAATCAAATCAAAATTTAAAAGTAACCCTCAAATATTTTATATAATGTTACTCTAAAAGAAATATATCTCCCTCTAACTGAATAATGGGAAAAAAAATTACCAAAATAAAAGGCCTCTGAATCTTAGATTCTAAAGCTTCTCCATTTCTTTTCTTTTTTAACAAAGGTGGAAAGAAGGTGAAGGAAAGCTGAGTTTTACTTCCTCCTTCCCAAATTGACCAGATCCTATTTTGTTCTTCCCTTTAACTTCTTGATCATGCTAAATCCTCCTTATCTGGAGAAGTTCAAGGTCAGTGATTTGCCTTTGCACCATAGCAAAGTGAAGCAATTTTTGCAGATCACTCAACCTGTTAAAAGTCATTCCTCTATTCATAATAATCAATTACTGTACATAAAGTAGTCTATTATTCATAATGGATGAACTGCAAACTAGTTTATTTGCACAGATAGGATATACTTTAAAAAAAGAAAAAGCAACATCTTTGAAGCTTACTTTTTTTTTACTAACTGAAAGATTATTTATAGTAATAATAAAAAGAACACATCAACAGTTTGAAAATGATTTTGTGGCAGAGGAGGCTTTTTTATGCCTAATTCTGTGATTTCTTCCAAGTTACAACAATGTTTCCAGCTGAGAGCAGTATCCTCTACATTGGAATGATAGAAAAACTCCTTTATTTAAGGGTAATAATGGAGCCAATGTCAGATCACGTGGTGTGTGGCATGTAGCATTGGACAGCAGATTAGTAACTTGATTAGTTAAGACTTTTTGCTTGAGGCCACAACCATTAGCTATGTGTTTCTCAAGTCTCAAGAGGTCTGAATACCACACCTGTCAGAAAACCATGTTGTGTTTTTTTTTCCTAAAGGCTACAGAACTTGTAAAAGTTTGCTTCTCAATGGTTAACTCTTCACCTCCTTTTTTCTTATATGGTGATATTAGCTATTTATAGCAAAACCTCTATTAGCAGCTCTTTACTTCAGCACCTGACTTGTCAACATCTCTACAAATCCAAGTGGTGGAATTTCAGAAAGCGTAGAGGATTAATAGGAAAACTAAATTGCTAAAATTCTTAGAAATGATACTCAGAACTGTGAACTGTGACTAAAAGTAGTTCAGAAGATATTGCAGGTTTCAAAGATTAAGGGTGAAAAGGAGACAAACCATGTTTTCCCCATTATTTGCCTGAATATGAGGCATTATTTTAAGGACACAGAAAATTAACCTTAAAGTACTGTTACGGTATGTTCTTTTCCTGCGAGTAGACATAGTCTATTTTGTTCTTCTGGCAGTATTATCAAGAGCCCAAATCCACAGGAGCTCAATCCTCCCCCTCACATTCACACTTGCATTAACACAGAAGCAATCTTGAACTTGTTCTTGTCTCCTTTACATGAAGCAAAAGTTGCCAAGTTCTTTCTTTAAAAAAAACCACCCTTTATTTTTCAATTAATAAACATTTGTGAAGTACCTACTATGTGATATAGTCAGGCACTATACTGAGTACTATATATAGAAAAATAGGCAAAAGAAAGTCCAACCCTCTGGATGCTTACATTCTAACGGGGGATACAACATGCAAACAAATAAAAATGCACAAATACATACAGGCCAAGCTAAATACAGTATAAATAGGAAATAATCAGAAGAGTTACCTCTGAAATTAAGAGGTTAGCCAAGGCTTCCTGTACAAGGTGGAATTTTAGACTTACAGGAAACCAAAGTGATCAGTAGTTGGAAGAGAGGAGAGGGCTCCAGGCAAGGGGAACAGCAAGGGAAAATGCCCAGAGCTACGAGGTAAAAAATCTTGTTCTTGGAACAGCCAGGAGGCCAACGTCCAGTGTCATTGGATCAAAGAGTATGCACTAGGATGTAAGGTGTTAAAAGACTGAAAAGGCAGGAAGGAATGAGGTTGTGAAGGGCTTTGAATGTCAAACAGAGCACAATGTATTTGTTTTTGGAGGCAATAGGATGTCATTGGAGTTTATTGGGGGCGGGGTATGTCGCATGATTAGATCTATGTTTTAGAAAAATCACTTTAGTGGCTGAATGGAGAATGAATTTGACTGAGGAGGAACTTGAAGAAGGTACACCGTTTAGGTTGTTGGAATAATAAAGACATAAGGAGATGAAGGGAAGGCCTGCACTAGAAGAGTGAGAATATCAGAGTAGGGGGTATGTTCAAGAAATATTGCAAAGGTGAAATCAACAAAGCTTGGCAATAGGTTGGACATAGGGGTTGAGAGATAGTGAGGAATCCAAAATGACTTCTAGGTGGTTAGCCTGAAGGACTGGGGGGATGGTGTTGCCCTCTACAGTAACAGGGAAGGTAGGAGTAGAGTGGTTTTTAGGGGGAAAGATAATGAGTTCTGCTTTGGACATATATAAAAATGTCTACTGGACATCCAGTTTGAGATGTTTGTAAGGAAATTGGAGATGCAAGATTCTAGGTCACTGAAGAGATTGGGGAAGGAAAAATAGGATTGAGAATCATCAGCATAATATTCCAATCATTTGCAGCTGATGAACTCACCAAATGAAGGAGTATAGATGAGAGGGAGAGGAGAAGAGGACCCAGAATAAAATCCTAAGGGATACCTATGGTCACAGGATATGATCTGGAGGAGGATACAGTAAATGAGAAAGAACAGTGAGATAGATAGAAGGAAAATCAATAGAGAGTGGTGTCTCAAAAAAAAAATAGAGAGAAGAGAGTATCAGTGAGTAGAGAGTGATCAGTACTGTTGAAGGGTATAGAGAAATCAAGGAGAATGAGGATTGAGAAAGGTCATTGGATCTGGTAACTAAGTGATCATTGATAAATTTGGAGAAAGAAGTTTTATTAACATGATAAGGTAGGACACTGTGTTTTAAGGGATTGAGAAGACAGGGAGAGGGAAGAAAATGGAGGCACCTATTGTAGACTTTTTTAAAAGAAGTTTAACTACAAAAAGCAGATGGAAGGATCAAGTGAGGGCTTTTTTCAGGATAGGTGAGACATAGGCATGTTTCTAGGCAAAAGGAAATAAGCCAGTAAAGAGCGAGAAATTGAAAATAAGTGGAGTGGAAAAGTCAGAGAGGACAATCTCTTCAAGGCAGTGAGTAAAATGGGACCACTTGAACAAGTAGAGGAATTAGCTTTTCTAAGGAATAAGACCACATCATCATTTGAACAGGGGTAGGGGAGAAGTAACAGAAGGCACCTGAGTGATAGGAGATGAGTAAGAGGGGAGAAGAGGAAGTTCACAGCCAATGGCCTCATTGTTTTCTGTAAAGTATGAACAAGGTTCTCAGCTGAGAGAGTGGGGGAACAGGGTGCCATGGGAGTTTTGAAAAAGGAGGAAAAGTTTGGAAGTGCCACTGTGAAGAGTGGGACAATGAGCTGATAAGGGGTATATAACAAGATTGCCTCACAGTAGTCACGGCCCAGTTGAAGTTATGTAACATAAATTTGGAATGGAACCAATCGCAATGGTTGCTTAATTTTCTCCAGCGTAGTTCAGCAACACATGTATAGGTGTGAAGGTGATGAAGGGAAGGAGTCATCTGAGGATAAGCATAATGGGTCATATGATAAGGGAGCTGGGATTCAAGAGTAGTGAACTGGTAAAAATAGGTAGTGTAGGCAACATGATCTGGGGGAAAAAAATGAGGATTCAAGGGATTAGAGGTGATGGTATAGATAAAGAGTAGAGTTATATAAGGGAAGGCAGAGGGAGAGGTTAAAAGACAATTGTTTGTTTTTAGATAATGGGATTTCAAAAGTATTGAACATGGGGGTGATGCATTTGTGGATGATGGAAAGATCTTTGTGTGTAGCTGTGGTAGTATGGAGGAGATGGGAGGAAAGTAGGTTGAGGAACTGATTATTTTGGATATTTCAAAGAATCAGTATGTATATCTAAGTCCCCTAGTATAAGGATAGGAGTTGGGGAGGAGAGAAAAATTTCAAGCCTGCTATCTAATTCATTGAGAAAGGATGGAGTGATATTGGGGTCTGTTGAGACTAGCTAGAAAGATTTTTATTGGTTGGTAGATATGAACATCATGAATCACAAAGGAAGAGAGGTTACTGAGTAATAGAAGAAGGAGAACCTGGAAGTAGCATTGGGGAGCAAGATGTATTCTATCTCCCCCAATGTGACCAGTGAACCAAGGAGAATAATTGAAAGTTCAGTCAGTGTCAGAAAGGACTTCCAGAGGGGCTGTAACATCAGAGGGAATCCAAGATAACATATTGAAGGAGTGGGAGAGGAATAGATTTAAGATGAAGAGAAGTTTGTTGCTTATGGAACAGGTATTTCAGAGAGCACAGTGCAAGGACTGAAAGGAAATAGGTTGAAACTTTGGGGTTGTGAGGTTGAGTATGAGGAATGGAGTTTGGATGATAATCTACTGGAGTTCAGAGTCATAATGTGAAAGATATGACCAGATGTGAGATTGTTAATCTTTTAGTGGAGGGTACCACTCATCTACGTAGGACAGGTGCAGCAGCAGACAAAAGGCCTGAAGTCAAAGGATTCTTTGCACTATAGATTCTCCACATACCAGTTAGGAAATTGGACTGGCAGCAGGAGGCAGAAGATGCCTTGTGCTTGTACAAATGGAATTGGTTGCTGTGGGGCAGATGCAGGATGTCAAACCTGGTTTCAAGCAGCCTTTTTCAGGGAACAGTGCTATGCCAAGCAAGAGATGGAAAGCTCAGGGCAGTAGTGCATGTGCTGTCTCATTTTCTATATTTTTATGAAGAGAATTCTAACATTTTTAGATGTTTCAGATATTTCTTCAACAAGCTTTTCCCCATATCCTCAGGAAATCAAAATAGGTAGCTTGGTAATACCATAGATCTAGCAGTGGGCCTAGAATCAGGAAGACTTGAGTTGACATCTGGTTTTATATTTTTATTAGCCATGTGCAACTTACTTTATCTTTACCTTAGTTTCCTCAATTGTAAAATGGGGATAATATCTGTATCTTCCTGCTAAGACTACTGGGTGGACGAAAAGGGAAAATATTTTTAAAACACTTACTATAGTACCTAGCACATAGTAAGCATGTAATAAAAGCTTGCTTCTATTTTTTTTATCCTATACAACATATATGAGATGCAGTAGCTTTTAGGGGAGAAAAGTATTGGAATATGAAGTTTTAGGTATGAATCTTGGCTTTATTACTTTCCAGTCCATGCTTTTTACTTTCGTTGTTTAGATCTCATATTCATGACCTTTTATGGTAGGATATATAAAAATTTAAGAAATCTCAAAATCTGAGTTATAAAAATTTAATCTGGTGGCAGGTAGGTGATGTAGTAAATAGAGCACTGGCCCTGGAGTCAGGAGGACTTGAATTCAAATCCAACCTCAGACATTCAACACTTACTACCTTTGTGACCTTGAGTAAGTCACTTAACCCCAATTGTCCTTCCTTCCCCCCTCCAAAAAAAATAATCAGAATATTTTAATGCAAATTATATCTCTTAATAGTGCTTATGGTGTTTATTAAATCTTTATGTTATTTTGCCAACCAAATAAATACATTGTTGCATTGACAATACACATGACACAAGTTGAATGATGCTTATTTATTAGGTGTAAAGTTATAGGGAATAAATGAAAACCTATTATTATTTCCTTTAGTCATAAATGATCCAAGAATATATCTCACTTTATTATTCTTTCAGGAAAAGTACTTTTTCCCTTTCTTTATATTTCTTACGGTGAATTCTACAGTAGTGCATAAATTCTCATAGAAATGAATGACTTTTCTTAGATACACTCCTCTAACTGCACAGCCATTTGAGTGGTGCATAAAAGAATAGGAGGATTTCATTATCAAGTCAGGAATAGCATTTTGACCCCTTTGCAGCTTGGTCAAGTATTTGTAATTCTCACCCACAAATACGAGAGAAAATTTTTTAATTGCCTTATAATGATGAAGAAAAATACTACTGAGATCTAAGGAAAAGGTTCATTTTTCCCTCCAGCACAATGTCAAATTCTTCCAAACATATTTAAATTTCTGTTCCAATATATTTGAGCACGACACCAATCAAAGATGAGCTTTTTTTTCTCAAGGATTCAAAAGAACTTCATTTTGCTCCTCTTCAATCTTCCCCCCATACACTCGAAAATACAAGTACCTTGATGAAGTTTCTATTGATGTTATTAATGTTTCTTGTGAATTTAGAAAGAAGATGCACTTCAAAACAAGCTAGAAAGCATAGAAAACAAATAGAGATCAATGATACTGTATGGTGCTCTCCTGGCTGCCTGGTGAGCGGAAATTCTTTAAGGCCAAAGAGCAAAGTATGTTGAACAATCTTACTCATTCCAAATGAGGTTAACCAAATAACTTTTCATAGTATTTTGTTTTTGTTTTTGTTTTTCGATGGGGGAAGGTAGGACAATTGGGGTTAAGAGACTTGCCCAAGGTCACATGGCTGCTGTGTGTGTGTGTGTGTGTGTGTGTGTGTGTGTGTGTGTGTGTGTGTGTGTGAAGTGTCTGAGACTGGATTTGAACTCAGGTTCTCCTGACTCCAGGGGTGCTGCTCTATTCACTTTGCCATATAGCCATCTCCATAGTATTTTTAAAGTGTAAAATGAAAACTCAAACCCTCTTTTCTGGATATTCCACATTACAATTTCTTATCACTATCTTCTAATACTGGCTTGGTCAATTTTTGTAACAATGCCTATGAAAGGAGATGACAGAGAGCTAGCTTATTCACAGATAAAATAAGAGAAACCATGCTTTCACATGAGATGATCTGTTTGTTTTAAATACAACATTTGAGTTATTTTAGTGACTGTATGATTTATGAAGATTTATTTAGGGAGTTTTAAAAAATAATGGATTAAGATACTTTTTAATCCTCTCTTCAGTTACAGTGATTTTTTTTTTCCCCAAACAGAAAAGTTTATTAAGGTCTTTCCATGGGGAAGCCTTAAAGCCATATACTAAGGCAGGTTTCCAATTATAGTGATTTTAAAAGTCCTTTAGCCACTACTATTTCTTCCTTGACATCATTTTTCAGTTTATAATGCTTGATTCTATATTTTCTCAAATTAGAACTGTGCTATACATGGGTCTATTTTGAGGTAATTGGCAAGTATTAATGTATCTCTAGAGGTGTCATATGTAAATCAATTTTGTGATCTACAATTTGACCCTTTTAATAGAAGTCAGAATTTCTTTTGATTCTTGATGTAAAGCAGGTATTTTTTAAAAATCTCTTTTGTGTCACAGATTCATTTTTATAATCCAAAGAAGCCTATGGGCCCCTAAAGTTCAATTCATTTTACTTATACACACACACACACACACACACACACACACACACACACACACACACACACACACATATATAGATATATATAGATATATATACATATATACATCATACACACCCATGTCTAACTTGAAATTCATTATGTATATGTATGTCTATATCTACATCTATATGTACATGCCTACATATACACAAAAGGAATTAATTATATTGAAATTCAGTTATCACAATATTTTTTAAACTTAAGAAGTTCAAGAACACTAGTTTAAGAACCCCAGGAATAGAATATGGAGCATGATTTTTCTTCTTAAGTGGATACCAATGGGTTATGAGAGTATCATTAAATGTGAATAGAATGTATAAAAACATAAAAACATGACCTTTGCAATGATTGCATTATAAAACTTTTAAACATATACACATTTATTTAAATAAACTGAACTTTTCCTTTTAATCAACCTATCAATCGATAAACATTTATCAACTGACAACCATATGCCATGATTTGTCCTTATCTAGGTATTCTTAAGAGTTCTTTAGTTTACAGTAAACCTTTTTACTTTTTTATCTTTAGTTGTTGTTGAGAAATATATGTCATTTTTGTAAAAATCATATTTTATTTTTAATTTTCAATGATCTATCTTCTCTCCTTCTTATTTCCCTCTTTTCTTCCACTGTAAAAAGAAAGTGAAATAAAAGCCCTTGTAACAAGTATGCATAGTCAAATAATACAAATTTCTATACTAATCATGGCAAAAAACAAAAGCAAAAACATATATCTCAAATCTTTTTCTGAGCCCATTATTTCTCCATAAGAAGATGAGCGGCATATTTAATCAGGAGTCCTCTGGGTTCCAGAGTTATTGTCAAGTCACGTAAAATCTGTTTGCCTCATTTTTCTTATCTCTAAAATGGGTATGATACTAGCACCTCCCTCCCAAGGTTGTTATGAAAATAAAATGAGATTTTTTTTAAGTTTTGCAAACCTTATAGTACTACATAAATTCTACCACATACTACATTACGTCCTGAAAGTACTACATAAATACTACTACCTAAATTTAAAAAAAAATGTTTTTATTATTATATTTAAAACAAAACAAAACGTTCCATTTGGAAATATTGGGAGTAACTATCTGACGCTGTAACTTTCTAATCTTCACCTA
Organism: Pseudochirops cupreus; assembly: GCA_028627135.1. Lineage (NCBI taxonomy): Eukaryota > Metazoa > Chordata > Mammalia > Diprotodontia > Pseudocheiridae > Pseudochirops > Pseudochirops cupreus. Next base: position 178,429,600 of record CM053580.1, on the reverse strand, counting down.
ATTATTGTACCTTTCTGCTCCTTTTGCACAAAAACTTATGTTGAGCCTTAAAAAAAACATAGTTTATCATTTGACTTTTCAAATTACATCTTCTCTTTTATAAAAATTATTCTCAATTATAAAGTGTTTTAGAGATTTTATTTGATTATCTATAAATAGATGATAATAAATTGCTTTTGCAACAGAAGATACCAAACCAGTCACAACATTTGAATATGGACAGAAATTTCTATAAAATTTAGTTATTTCCTTTTGTTTTTCTTTTTAAAGAAATGTCTTTCCCTTCTCATTGCAACAAATGTGTTTTTGGGATGAGAGAATACTTGTGTGTTTATAGTGTCTTGCTTTCTATTTCTTAAAATTTTCCCATTCTACAGAACCCAGCTGTCCTTCTCAGTGGTCTACAAGTGCCCAAAGGCCAAGCTAATGCTTATTCATAAGTTATCACTCCTTATTCTTATAGAGCATCCTTCTACATTTGTAGCATCAATTAGCTTTATTTAAACAGAGTTAATTGAGTGTTCAGTCTATAGCAGATGTTTCAGTTTCTCTAGTTTCCTGAAGGTTTTTCAGTAATATTCTTTGATTCCACAGATACGAAACTTAATAGAAACTCCTAACTCAACTGTTTATCTGGTTGCCAACTAGATAAAATAGAAGCTCTTCTGAGATAAGCCTTTGGCTTCCTCAACAGGAGCTATTAAGAAGAATGTAAATATGTGCTACTTACGAATACATACCATTTATAGGGGAGGGTGTTGCACAAGATCTTCTGTATTATTTCCTTGAATATTGTCTATTCTTTGAAAGATGTAGAGTGATTTACCTTCTCCACTTACTGTCTTTTCAGCCCTGTAGAGGGCAGAACAAATTAGAAACAGCATTTGAAATAGAAACTACAGAAAATTGCTATACTTTCTCCTGTTTGTGAGACTTATTAATAGAATACACTTATTAGTAAAACTGAACCTTTCTCTTTGAAATATGTGTGTGAGACAGAGACAGAAAACAGATTCTGTAAAATAAACTTCAAAAAATCGAATTAAAATACACAAGATATTTTTCTGTATGCTATTCTCAAAGTTAGATGTAGATATTTATGAATGTATGATAATATTATTATTTTGTTAAGGATCCTTCTGGTTTACCTTCAGATGGTAATTATATTCATGAAAAAAGATACCGTGGCCTCTTGTGAATTTGGCACTAAATCTAGGTCTGTATTTAAGAATTACTGATCTTTTAGAGAGTGGTTATCTTTTATTATTTCAGAGACCAGCGCACACCGTGGTACAGACTTTAAGTTGCCTTTTAAAAAAAAGGTCACTGCATGATTAACTGAGAATACAAGGTGCTACATTTGTCTATTGAGGTGAAACAAACATATGTGCAATAGACCACAAATTTTCTAGAGACCACATCTGGCATTAACATCTATATTTAGCATTGTGTTTCTAAATTTCAAATTAATGTCATCATATTTAAATGAGTTTTTTTTTTCCCCTCACAAGCCACCCTCTCTTCAGACTAATTACATCTTTAGAACAGGAAAAGTAACCTATTACATTAGATGAAACCTATTAAATTGAGAAGATTTCTGCTTCAATTTCTTTTCTTAGTATAAGAGACATTATAAGAAGAAAAAAAGTTTTGCCCCAGGAGGCAAGTTTAACAATGCCCTTGTGAGTAATATATCAGAGGGGCTATGATATTTATAGGGGAAAAAAGATAGTAATGAGTGTGTGGTAATAGAAGATCTCATAATATGATGTTTCAGAATTCAGAGGCTCTGCTAGCATCAATAACATCATTTTAATTCAGTACAGCTCATACTTAAAGTTAACAATGACCTTCTAAACTTGCTCTTATTTATTGCTGCTGAGTTAAGAACAGAGCAGAAGATTATCAGAAAATAATGACATCAGTGCCACAGCAGGTAACATAGTGTAGTTGGAGCTAAATCTCATTTGCTCCTCAATGAAACAGGTTTTTTTAAAAAATATATTCTTTACATTACAAAACATTTAAATCATCTAGAAGATATGCTATTATATTCTCAAAATATAATTTCCTGAAAACAACATTCTTTCATCTGTAGGAATTATTGAGGAAAAATCCTATTTTAATTATTTACAATGTGTGTAATTTACCTGAATATTGTGAGTTTTTTTTTAATTAAAAAACATTTCAGGAAGGAAAAAAAAATAGGAAACGAACATTTCTGAACACTAAGCAGAATACTTATAAAAAAATCAAACTTTATGTCTGTTATGACTTTATATAAGTATGATTGAATTTTAATTTTAGAGAAATGTATTGTAAGGGCTGGGGAGAAAAGACTTAATGAATGTACTTTAGGCACAAATGCCTTACGTGGACTAAATCTAAATTTATTTTGTACAGCTATTTTAGCTACTTGGGAAGAAATTAAAATGAACCATTCTAGGAAAAAAATTGCTTTTCTACTTCCAATTTTTGTTCAATGGTAACAAAAAAAAAGCAAAAACAATTATAACAACAGCAAAAAACATGTTTTAGTGTTTAACTAAAGAAATTCCAAACCATTCCCAACAGCTGTAGGTATAACATACTTCTAACATCTTTAGTCATTAAGCATAAATATCCTGCAGGATTTCTTGCTCCTGTAGAGAATCTCTTGAGATTAAAAAAAAAAAAATCCTTCTTGTTTTGATTTGAAAAGTCCTTTTTCTCCTCTTGAGGCACCCCTGAAAAGCCTTCCCTATCTCTGAACTCTATGAATGAGAATAGGAGTGCTCCAAATCAGGCAGGAAACTCTAGAATTATTCTTGTTTCCACAGCTCAGGTTAAGGAGTAGTTCCACTCAGAAAGAAGGAGCCTCCAAAAAGGACATCCATGGTTGCTAGGGAATCAAAAGCCCCTTAGCTTTTTCTTGTATGATTAAAAAAAATGAATGGAAAACAATAGTTCTATAATTATATTGAGAAGAAAAACATAAAGGAACTTAGATGGCCTGCAAATTTGTTATGCATTGGAAAGCATTTTATTGAAGCCAATTTCAGTTTGCTGCAACATCAGTGAAAGAAGTAATATTTGGCTGGAGAGTTAAAAATATCAGTAGACAGTTTCTGACCTGAAGTTGTGCAATGTTACAGTAGAAAAGATGTACTAGGGGGGCGGAGCCAAGATGGCGGTGTAGCAGCGGCAACATATCGCAGCTCTCACATAGCCACCCCAAAATACCCATAAAATAGGACTCTAAACCAATCCTAGAACTCAAAAACGCACACAAAGATACTTCCCACTAAAGTCAGCTCGGCTACGAGGAACCATATCAGCACTGCGAACCGAAACCAGCCTGCCCTAAAGCTGCGGCTGTGCCCCAGGGTCGGCTGGACGGGAGGAATGGAGGAGCTGAGGAGCTTCAGGTGAGCAGATTAGCGGCAGCTGTGAATGGGAATTGTGAAAGGGGGAGATAAGCAGTCCAGCCAGAAGGCCTCCAGAGTGGAAAAGCAAAAAGGCAGAGGTTTTGCACCCGCCTTGGCTTTGCAGCTTCCCGGCTGCGGTCTGCAGGCAGCAGGGGGACTGAGCAATTGGTCTCGGTCAGAGCTCTCGCGTTGAGTGGCCTGGACGGATTGCCGTCTTGGGCCTCGGTC